>SWKW01000050.1:0-191220 GCA_011058865.1 Didymella keratinophila
AAAGACAAAGTTCTGTGTAAATAGACTATTTTACCTAGAGGTGTAGTGTAAAAAAGATAAAGGTTCTGTGTAAATAGACTGTTTTACCTAAATGTGCAGTGTAATCTCACTCTGGCGGTGTTTTTAACACTGCAGCGGTACCCCAGTGTACGTTCCAGAGGTCAGCATCTGAAAGATAGGTGGTGGTCGAGCTCAAGATCATCGGTGGTGGGAGGACGTAGACGGACTTGCTGGTGGATCAAACGAGTGAGCATCCACACTCAGGCACAGGCATTTGAAGTCATCACTGATACACAGTTGAGATTTTTCCATGCGCTTTATGAACGATTCTACATTTTTTTGGTTATATTCTATATATCTGCTGTATCTTCCATCGAATCACCTCAAGCATCGGTGGTTTAGTGGTAAAATTAGCCGTTGCCATCCTTCATAGGACAGTTTCGGCTAGCCCCGGGTTCGATTCCCGGCCGATGCATTTTGCAGTCGCGAAGGACTGGAGATGGTCGTGTTGGTGATGGACAGCGTGAAGTTTTTGCGCGGTGGATGTGGGTCACGTGGGGCTCGCGAGCTCTAGAACTTCTTGACGGACCTTAGCCTCGATCGATCCGACTATAACCTCATTCTGAGCAGTGAGGTCTTGTCATTGAACTAGGGCTGACGCAAGTTTGTTTTTGCCCTGATCGTATCGTGGTGTATGGTGGCGTGACAGTGTTTAGATGTAAGCTCTCATGTTGCAGGAAATGCTGGACATAGCGACAATATCATTGTAGTCAAAAGGGGATATAGTTGCTCCCCAATTGTGCCCGATTGCACTGACTATCTAAATCGTTGGAGAAAGCTGACGTCTCCTCGTGCCTCGAGAAAGCCAGTGCCTCTGGGCCTCCACTGTGTACTATCATCGCCGTTTAGGTTTGCTCTTCTGTCCTATGGTCCGCACGATTGCTGCGGTGTTGGCGTATGTTTTGCTTTGCTCTTCCACCTTCCCAAGCAGTATCTGTATTATGCACCATCGTTGTCATTCATGGTCATGTATCTGGCTTTGTATACTGCTGCCCAGGAGTCCAAGTCCCAATTGCTGCTCTAAGCCGCCTTTGTCATATCCTCTTTGTGTTCGTCAAGACCCAGTACGCTATCGACCAACAGCCGAGCCACATGGACTTGCCTATGGGCTTTCCCTGACGGGGATTTGTGCGTATATGCTGCCAAAGCAATTGTCAACATGCCTGAGCCCACTGAGCAGACAAGTCCTAAGAGCGGTATGCTATGAACGCAGGTAATGCGATACTTTTGTTGCAATCCATATGCCGTGACATTGACAAAGAACTCTGGTGGATAGTCTGAGGCGTTGGTTGAGCGACAGTAACCTCTCGCACTCAGATGGCAACACATCTGATACACAGAACAATTCAATGACGACAGGCCGTTGCTTGTCTTTGAGCTTCAGGCTGAGCTGTAACACCTTTTGTTACCATCGGCTGCGCGACTCGACCAATCTAATGTGTGTTAAGCGCTGAGGGTCTGAGTGACCATTCCTCTGGATAAAGCATTGAATACCACCATCTTCTCCACGCTCAACAGCTACTCTAAGACATTCTCGGATTGTTTCGTACGAAGTTGAGATTACCATTCTGTAGCACCCTGCGGCAAGGCTGAGTAGCGCAGATGAGTCCATTCACAATCCGTTGATCGAAGCCACTGGACTTTAGCTATGCAAAGGTCGATACAATCTGCAAACATAAGCTGTTAGCTGGTGTGGGGGACTGCGCAAAGACTGGCTTTTGTAGGCTTGACTGACCAAGGCTTTGCGGGCTGAACTCCTGTGGGGTGGTGAATCTGTCCTGGGCAACATCGTTGCTATCGAGCTCAAAATCGTCTGGAACGAAGCCGTTGTTCATCATCTAAGATTGGTGTGCGTTAATACCTGATAGAGGCGGGCGGGCGCTTGCGCATGCAGGGTTTGTTCGATCAGACATTGTGAGAAGACTCGTAACCCCTCATGCCACAAAAGGGCATAGTTCGCTTACGATAGAGAACGCTGTGCGTCAGCATGGACTGCCCGGTGCTATTGCCTGTGAACAGGTTTAGTTATTGAGACAGGTAAGGCCGGCGCAAACTGAAGGATTGAAGAATTGTGTTCTCCCCTCCAAACGTTAGTATTGGCGATGTGTCGTGATCAAGAAGGCCGACTCTTTATTTCTGTATGACCTCCTCAGCCACAGCAGCACAGAGCTCGACCTTCACTCCCGCGCCACTTAGCACGTGTATCCAAAGCCTCTGCGTATCGCTCAAGCGATCATTTTCGCTCTTGACCTCAACAAACTTAACCTCGCCCTTCCCCTCTTCTTCTGCAAGCTTCCACAGAAACAAATCCGGCACACCGCCACCGCGCTGCCCATACTCCTGAGCCATGACTTTGCATACCGTCGCCAGCGCCGCACCATCAAAACACCTCGCTATCTCATACAAATCGTTAACATCGTATGTCCAGTCCAAGCCCACGACACACGTCCTCCTTTCATGATGCTCCGTATACAATTTCCTGATCACAGCTTCCGCGTCGCCATTCGAGATCTCATTCAGCCTAGCATTGATCTCAGATATGCGACTCGGGTAGAAAGCATCAGTATGCAGATCAAGCGGACACGTCTGATACTGAGTCTGAAACACGTTTGGCACGTATGTAAATAGCACGTCGTAGAAGAGGTATGCGAATAACGTGCGCACGATGCCGCCTTCACTGTGGAAGCCTTTCCATCCAGAGTTCCGGTAGTGCGATAGGCACATGGCTTCGACGCTGCATTCGCCGCCTTCGCGCGGGTCTAGCCAGATGGTTTTACCGCCGCGGCGGTGCGGGCCGGGGGAGCTGTTGCGTCGGTTCATGGGTAGGGGACGGAGAATTTGGGTTCCGTTGACGGTGACTTCGAGCGGCTTTGTAAGGCGGACGTGAGTGAAATTGTGCTGAAGACGTTTCGCGATGTTTAGAGATTTTTCGAGTCTGGTGACGCGTTTCTGGAGGTCGTAGTGGTGGATGATGTGGACAAGGTTGTCTTGAAGGCCGACTTCGCAGGTCTGTAGCGCAATGCGTTTCCAGTGCTTCTTCTGCCTTTCTTCGCTGCGCTTCTCAGCGGGCGAGAGGGCGCCCATGTAATGTTCCTCGAGAAGAGCTTTGCGTTGGTACCAAGCTCCTCGACGAGAGTGATGGAAGAGACGCTGCCGAAGGAGCGCAGATGTCACATCGTATTCTAGCTGATGCTGTTTGCGCCGGGCGATGACATACATTGCTTTGTGTATGATGCGCGTATACACCCAAGCCGGCGATAGACGGCGCAGGTACGACCCCTCGCCACTATGATAGACGCTGTTCTCCTTTCGCTGCTCCTCTTCTACAAGGGTTTGCCAACGAGGGTAAATCTCTTCGAATACGTCAACAACCTCTTGATAGTCGTTCTCAGTTGGTCTACCATTGAACTCCAAAATGTTGTCTATCCGAAATTGTGTCCTAATTGATGCCTCGTATTCCAAAAGCAACGATCGCGAAGCGAAGATGTTCGCAGACCGGGAGACAACGTACTCAGGGAAATTGCGCCGTGCTGTTTTCGCAAGGATGATAGTGGTCAGTGACTTCTCGGTCCACTCGGTCGAGCGATAGAACACAAGATGAACACGTTCAAAGAGCTTCCTCGTTGGCGCAGAAAGTCGTATACACGACCCAGTCTCGCTCATGATCTTGCGAGTGAAGTGCGCGTCGCGATTGGCGTTGTCTGACAAATCAGACCAATTGCCTTCTTCAGGCTCCTCGATCTCTGGAGTTGCTGTGCCCGAAAAAGATGACTGCCTTGACGTCTGAGATTGTCTTGAACTCTCTGTGTCCGACCGTTTCAACCCAACATGACCCAGACCAGCTTGCTTCTTGCTCGTTCGCCGCAGAGCTGTCAACAGCTCTCGCTTGTTCTTGCCCTGGACCTTTGCATCTTTTGCGAGTGCCTTTAACTCGTCCAGACGCAGCAATGATGATGCTTCATCTAGTGTTGTAATTTCGTCCTCTGACCGGTCGGCGAATGTAAACGCCTTCGCGAGTGTATCATCTGTGGGTGCTTCTTGCTCGCCTGGATGTACCTCAACCTCGGCAGATGATGCTGGGAGATCGAACGTGCGCTGTAGAGTCTGGACCGCTGTGTCCATATCTGAGAGGTCACTGTGGTAGCCTAGGTTCTTGATCCGATGCCACGCGGAGGTCTTGCGTAAGAACAGCCGCACATAGAGGTATTGTGCTTCATAGTTCAGATCCCTCCATATTCTGAACACCTCTGTCTCTGCCTCGTCGAAAAGGTGACTTTCTTCGTCCAAGACCGTGTCAAGTGCCAGGTTGAATGCATCGACGTAGAGAGAGCTCTTTCCTCGAATCCAGGACCGATCCTTCAGGCGCTCTGCAGCCCCTTCTGGTGTGTCTTCTTGAGACGCTTTGAACGCCTCGTATGCCTCGATTGCTTCCTGATTGGTCTCAATCGGCGGCAATGCACTCTCCAGATCTGTCTTTGTGTCCGTATGCTCTTCTTTAATCACCGTACTCTCCTCTTCGGCGTCTGAGCCGGCAATCTCATCGTTGGTATTGCGGTTCTTGCGCGGTGTCGGCGGCGGCTTGGTTACGTCACCGATTCGCCGTCGTTTTGGGGACCGATCGTTTTCGCCGTTGAAATTCGTGGATTTTGGATGCTTTATGAACTGTGTGATCATTGAGTTGTGCTTGGAAGGGCTGCGCAAGTTCAGCGCCATCGTCGTGGAGGAAACATGGTTGCCCGACTCGCGACTGTCGCCGCCTCGACTACGCGCTGCGGAAGGCGCGTCGCCACGTGAGCACTAGTCTGAATTTGATTAGAAAAGGGCCTTTCACTGCACACTCCACATATTCGTTCGCTTGGCTAGTGATCCGTTCCGAGCCAGTACTGACACTAGCCTACGTATGGGCATTGGATAGTCAAAGATTGGAGAAAGGCTTACACTGAGATGATGACGTGCCGAGCCTACGATCTCAACCTTTGGTCACGATTGCAAGAGATCTGCATCTGAAGTTACAAGAGGCCGTTTCTGTGTTCAAATATGGTTTGCGGAAGCTGCAAGCTCAGACTTTGTCATGATTTCCGCTCTCCTTCAATCTGGGTACTCGTATGAACACCTTGGACATCTGTCCCGTCCCAGCTCCCTCTCTGTATCTCGACCTTGGTATCGACCTGCACCTCCATCACGTCGATCCCTTTCCAGCTGTTGAGATCATTGAAAGCCCTCTCGTCGCTATCAAGACTGGTCTTTGCAGACCTGGACTCATGGCCTGGCAAGTTGGGCGACGGGTGCATTGACAGCGCGCCCGGCTTGCTGTACGAGTCCTTGAGCTCTACCTCATCAGGCTCAACATTCGTGGTTGTAGTGCGTATGTGACTACGCTGTTGTTTCGAAAGATTGCCGTAGTTCGAACCGTAGCCATAGCGTGGCATGCGGGACTGCTCGGTGATGTACGAATTGGTATGATCGCGAAGGAAGCGGATGTGCTCACGCGCTAATGGCCAGATACCAGGAAGATTCGCCACGTAAACTGCTACTGAGGCTTCCCTTGTGTACCAGAGCATGTATGCGGAATCGTATACGTCGGAAAGGTTGTAGACTTTGGTAAGGATAGCGGCAATGATCTGGACTTGGTAAGTAGGTGGAAGCGTGAGGCCAGTGGTCTAGCTTACGACGAACGTTCCCATGCTGAATAGTACGCCCAACCCTATTTTCTGCTTGGTCGGCAAAGTCAGCGACATGATCATTGGTATTGGAACCGCGATGATCAAGACATCGTTGCTGAGATTGAACACCGCTTGGACCATCGCGTAGTGTTGTAGCGTCGTGCATTGCGGGTTCGAGACGGGAACAGCCCAATAGCCACTGAAAGGCATACAAGCCGTGAAGAAGGCAATCTGCACGGCCACCCAGCCAACAGCGACGTAGATAGCGACGAGCTTGATCCACTTGATGTGTGTCGTGCCTGATGTCATACGGGCGAACATAAGGAGCATGCAAGCCTTGAGCGTCCAGATCACATTCAACATGCACTGCCGCTTGGTAAGCCAAGTAAGCAACACAGTGGTACTGGACTCACCTGTTCGGAGACAACTACTATCTTCGAACCCTTGATGCGCTCTTGGATCTCCTCTTGTATGAAGGTTGAGTATTGCTCCGGAGGAAATAGATTACTCCCTCCGCCTTGTGCAATGATGTTTAGGCATACCACCAGACCTGTGTAGAACAGTGGTACGGCTGTCACCATCAACCAGTCATCGATTGCGAACTGTGAGGGACTTCGGACTCTTCGCCATCTTGCAACTCTGTGTGTTACACATTAGCACCGGAAGCAGTCCATGGTGTGAGACACATACGTTCGAACTACTATTGTGAGCATCCCAATACCATATAGAGTCCAGGACTGGCTAGTCAGCTGTTGTTGAAACGACACGTCGAAGCCTTGATCAGCCATGGCTGTTGATCCTGTGGGTAAGAGTGATGTTGGCGAACGACTTCAAACGGAAAGACCAAAGGCTATGAGCCAGGTTCGAGTACCGATACGAAGGTTTCAAAGATAAGGGTTGTCAAACATGTCTTGGATGGGATGGGCCTAAGGTGTCGGATAGCGTTATGCAGTGCTCAAAAGGTCTCCGTAGAACGAATACAGGAGTTCTTGTAGGATCTACAGCGCACGATTGAAGCAGTTAGAGCGTGCATAGAGATCCTTGTCAGCCAGGAGATTGACCATCTGTAAGTGAGAGCCTTTCAAAGAAGGCTCCAATGAGCCTCTGATGCTTGCCCATGTTTTTCTCCGCTGACAAGGTAGGTTCATTCGTCAATCGACACCAACATGCACCCGTGCATGACATCGTGCGAGCGATAAGACCGAGGATAATCGCTTGTAGTCTAGAACGACCGAGAGTGGCCAGTGCAAGATCTAAAAGAGCCCTAGGGCCGTGCCGAGAAGCTTAGTGGAGTGGGAAAGAACCCTGGGGTGCTGCGGGTGCGGGATGAGATCCGCCGGATTGGCACCGTGGGCAACAGGAGGTTCGTCTGCACTCGCACGCCATCGGCCAAACGGTGGATGTTATGGGCGAGGAAGAACTGCTGTGCGGCACAGCGCAGCCAAACGTGTATGCGATTTGGTTATGAGTGGGTTGGCTTGACGCATGAGCTTTGTCAAGGTCCTCAAGCTGTACCTGCGTGGCCTTGAGCGGCCCTATGTGCACACAGACCTTAAGGTGTGGCATGTGGCTGACGGAGAGATAAGGCATTCAGGGTACATCATTCAGGTACCATCCAGTTACCTTGCGGATGGGATGTCACTGAGCCTATTGGCACTAAGTTCTGTTTACAAAGTACTTTGCGCCCGATGCAGTGGCTGGACGCCCGGGGAACTGTCCGTTTCATGCGTGGAGGCTTCGGCAGCTCGTTCAACACTGCAGCGGAGAAGGCCCCGTGCCGTTCAACCCAGAGATGAGACCATATCGAGCTTACAAATCTGCCGCGAGAAGATAGTGAGAGATGCGTGTGCGAGGCTTAGCGATACATGGAAGGGGCAATGGCCGTCGTCAAAAGCCACGGTCGCACAATTCTGATGGCGACGTTATCGGCTGCGGATGCGGGATATCGAAATGGCACACCGTAAGCACACGAAACAAGTAATGTTGTGGGTGAATGAAAAGCAAAGTCACCCGCTGTCGATAAGGAACAACAGAGTACGCCAAGGCGCTGTGCCCTTTATGCCACCTTCGCGGGTCCCAGCGCCATGGGACGTGGAGGGAGCTAGCTAGAAGGAGCGGCTCCGAGACGAGCCCTCACGCTCCACAAGTCAAAACCGAACCTCAAGCGATCCGAGCCTTTTCATTGGCAGCTATGGTTCTCGCGAGTGATGAGCTGGTGTTGTTGCAGACTTGCAAAAGCAAGCACTCGACCGCTAGGTGCTGCCTATTGTTGCACGTTCAGCGGTGATAGACTTCAGATAGATTGTAAAGTTGTGATACTATGATGGATGTGTGCAGATTACATGTCACTGGCGGACGCCTGAAAACTAGGCAATGCAAGATCGAAACAATTGCGCCATGGAC
Source organism: Didymella keratinophila (assembly GCA_011058865.1). NCBI lineage: Eukaryota > Fungi > Ascomycota > Dothideomycetes > Pleosporales > Didymellaceae > Didymella > Didymella keratinophila. The sequence continues at coordinate 8,127 of SWKW01000050.1, forward strand.
CGCCGATGCAAAAGGATCTCAAATTTGGAAAACGCCAGGTCGCTATGGACACGCTAAATCGCTCAGTAAATGCAAATGTAAACGTCAGTAGGAAGAGGCAGGAGGCCAGCATCTAGAGGCCCCAACTTCCTTTCCTGACAGCCACGCCATGGCCTTCAATCAATGGCTGTTCGCTCATCTTTGGGTGCTGTCTTGCCCACTCCTGGATGTATGTGCGGAGGGCGCGCCAGCGTGTGCATGTCTCTTCCGTAATCTCAGCATCCTTGAGGTTACCGTCCTTGCCCAGGCGAATGTAACCTCGAGATTTCGCGAGGTGGTCGTCTTGCCTCAGCTCCGAGATGGAAATGCCAGAGATCTTGGACAGCTCCGGGTCGAAGGGCTGAGCCATAGATGGGTAACCCAATGACAAGTAGTTGTAGACCTGCGTAACGAAGTCGTCTCCAAACTCTTCCTCGATGGTCTGTTCGATGGCAAGCTTCTCATCGATGTTTCCAAAATCGGTCGAGTAAGCGGGCGGCGTAGGTGGTAGCAAGCTCATGCTCATAGCTGGAGATGGGTTTGGCGACATAGGATTTGCTTTCTCGTGCCTGGGGGTCAGGATTCCCGTAGGTCCCCTCGGAGACTTATCACCGCTTCCTTCCTTAGCACACAGGCCACCCCACAAGCCATGAGTACTGGAAGCTCGACTATTGGCAGTAGACCACAAGGACGGTGTTGTGCTCGTTTGCTTGCCATTGCCTTTGCCGCACCACAGACTCTCCTTACCATCCTCAGCAGCCTTGCTTTGCTCAGACAGGTAGCACATGGCTGTGCGTACAGCATCGCAGCCTTGGGTGGGGTCAAAACGTGCTGGCTCGGGTGATGCGCATCGCGGGAACTTGATGTTCTTTCCCAACATTGGAGGGCGCGCGCCTTTGCGCATAGGTTCTACCTCGTTGTCTTGGGCCATCTTCTTAGCAGTGGCAGCATCAAGGAAACCAGCCGGATTGCCGAAAGGATTGAAAGCAGGCTTTGCCGCCTCGGTAGCCTTGGCTGGCTGAGCAGCCTGCCTCTGCAGCTTCCGCTTCTCGTAGTCCTGCAAGTCTTGGTACTCTCGCATCGCTTTCAGATCCCAGTTGACTTCGCTGTAAGATGAACCTCGTCTGTCGCTGGAGTTGCTGTCGTCCGTTTCGTGGTCGATGAAATGATCAACAGGCTCATGGAAGTCGTCGTTAGGAAAAGCGGCCATGGCTTGTTCGCGTAGCTGTCTCTCTGCAGCCTTGGCAGCAAGAGCAAGCATGTATCCAGAAGAGCTTTCGTCGACACTTTCCCTTCTTCGTGTGGCTTCCTTGTACATGAAAGAATGGTCAGAGTTCGAAGTGATTGGCGATGAAGGATTTGACCCTTCTGATTCCGAAGACTCGATGGGATCCAGATCTGGCACACGGAAAGAATGTTGTGAGCATGAGAACCAAGACCTTCTTCGAGATGGAGGCAGCTCGGAACGTTGAATCTCCAAGAACAAAGGATTCTGCGAAAGAGGGTTCTGTGGTAGATCAATGGTCGGCGTGTTGTTTGGCGGTGTCGGTGAAATGCCCAGGATCCGTGCTCTTCTTGCACTTATAGCGCTGATCTCAGGAGTTGCCTCTGTTTTATCAGAAGGGAGAAGTGCTGGAGTGGCATCGCCTGCTTTTCGTGTCCTTTGTGCGCTCTCTACCAGTTGCGGTGCAAACTTTCTCGGACTAGAGGGCTGCTTCTTGTTGCCTCGTGCCGTCGTCTCAAGAGGCTCAGGCTTAAATCTTCGAGGTGAAGTCTTCTCGTCCCACTCCTCTGCGAACTTACGCCGACTACTCTTGCTCGAAGACGTAGTAGTCTCTACTGGTTCAGGGGCGAAGCGGCGGACTTTCTTCTGCGTGGTTTCAATGGGTTCAGGTGCAAATTTGCGATTTGTGGATTGCGTAGTTTCGACAGGCTGAGGGGCAAATCGACGATTCGTCCTTTGCGTTGTCTCAGTTGGCTGCGGTCCGAACTTGCGATTCGTTTTCGTGGTGATCTCCACCGGCTCAGGTGCAAATTTACGATTTGACTTTGTCGTGGTCTCTACAGGTTCTGGAGCGAACTTTCGATTGGTCTTTTGTGTAGTCTCGAGAGGTTTTGGGGCAAACTTGGGATTGCTTTTGGTCGTCGTCTCAACTGGCTCGGGAGCAAACTTTCGAATGGATTTCGAGGTTCCTGCATCCGACTCCTCTTTGCGTTCCTTAGAGCTAGAGGTTGTGGTCTCGATAGGCTCCACCTTAAAACGTCTTGGGGGTGCTATGCTCGTCATGGTTTCGTCGACCCAGACTCCTAAAGAGTAATTAAAGACCTTCATATGTCCTTGTGAAACGGAAAGCCGGGTTCACTGACGTGAGTGGTGTTGCCAGTCGCAGTGATGCCGTCGGTCGCGCGGGTAGACTAGTGCCACGCCAGAGCTGCAGGTTTGACGTGCGGGTGCGCACTGTCGATGCGGGGACGCCCAAAATTCGGGTTTTCACGGGAGCGTGCAAGTATTTCCTGAACAGCACACTCGACCCAAGTTGTTGGAGTCGTGCGTTTTCCGGGACGGCTCAGACCTGTCTCAAGCTTGAATCCGGACCTGCAGATAGCCTGCAGGAGGTTCCCTTTTCCAATGAGATGCTTGTAGTGTGCTCGTGTATTCGGCGGTCGAAGTAGGCTGTATAGGAGATTCAGGGTTCGATGCTGAACTCTTCGAAGGCGTCAGCGCATGTTCACATGCCAATTGAATCACGACTAACCAGCCCTCGAAAACAGATAACCGCACAGCCAAAGACTTCTCGAACTCGCACTGCGGAAGGCCTTCAAACGAGCTAAATCGCGGACACATGTGAGATCGAACGATGTCGAGCTATGTTTTTGACATGCAGCGACAGGATGACGTAGCGAGAGTGGAGCGGACGCGGAGAGCCTCAAGAGCGAACCACTAGGTGGATGAATGTTGAGGGGCCGGCGACGTGGGAGGTCGGGAGGTGTTTTTGATAGCTGAGAACAGGGAGCGTGGCTTATTTGGAGGTTTGTGGCTGTTGCGCCGTGTATATGAACTGATATGCGCGGGTGGTGTTCTTGTTGAGCCAAGGGAATGCGCTGGGATCAGATCTCGACCACGATCCGCGGCCTCGTTCAGGCGGGCCCCCCGTAAAGTCAATGGGCTAAGATTGGACTATCAATGCTCGCTCACCGCAACTGCGATAGATTTCTATAGAATATGCTCGGTGCATACAGAAGGAGCTCTCAAGATGGGAGAGCCGGACACACCTGCATACGTTCATCAACAATTTGCCCTGCATGAGCAGACTTTGAAGGCTCAACCTCCAATTGAAGACTTGCACACAAAGCCACAGTTAGCAACACCGAAATCACTAGCGCCTGGTTCGCTAGAGCGGAGAACGCTCTTGTGGGTCCGTGGCAAAGACTCCAGATCGATAATTCCTGGAGACTCGAATTGTTGGAGAAAACTTCGCTGGGGGATCTGCGACTGTGCAGTCGGTTACAGCTCCGGCCCTCAACCAGTATTTGGAGATGCTGTTCTTCTGCTTATCTCTCACAGTACCATAAGTTTGGTAACCCTGTACAGCCATTGATATCGAAGCAGCCCTCAGCTCCGATGATACGCAACTTCTAGCAGCAGGAGCCAGCCTATGGCCCCACAGACGAAACCCAGAATAAAGCCGCAGCGCCCAACTTCCACACTAGGGAACGCCTCGACACCAGGGAGCGAGGTTGTGTCAGCTCTATATCCAGAAACAAGGCTCTTGATCTCGCGATGCGGGTGAAATAGGGAGGCTCGGATGGTAACCCGCAACGACCATGTTTGGGCTGAACGCGTGCACCCGCGGGGCTGTTCCTTCTTCCCGCGGGATGCTCCTGCCCACGTACCGAGCGAACAACAACACCACTCCACGTCACCCGCGATGCTTCACATGACAACAAGCTCCCGGCACCCCACAGAATCGTGGTGTCTAGGCTCACGCGACCTTGCAAACGGCTGTAGCTGCGCGTATGGTTTCCGCACGCTTCCACGTCTTATGGAGCTGCAGGCCCACATGTGAAAACAAAATTCGCTGTGTTGTGTTGACCTGCATGACGCTCAACTGACGACCATTCGACTTCTCTCAGCAAAGCGTGTGATATCGAAATTTGAATGAAGTATGCATTCTGAGCTTACGTGTAGTAGAGTACAAAGAGTATCCCAAACGCCAACTGTCTCCCATGACGTATTCAAATTGTTCAAGACAGCCTGCCCAACCTGCCAGCAACGCCGAATTCGATGTACGGTTCGTAAATGGCTGAACGAGCGTAGAAAGGATCGTAAAGACCGAGAACCTTCTGAACGCTCGTGCTGGAAACGTTGCTACTTGGTTGTTCTAAGAGAGCCCTCGTCTGGCACCAGAAGATGCTCCCTGACGAGGCCGCGCGCGTGTTCGAACTCTGGACTTAGTCGAAGAGGTCTAATGTCAAAGTGGTACACCAGCTCGATATCTTCGACATTCGGACCGAACAAAGCGCCAATACCGGGACCAGGAGACATCATTCGCACGTTTCCATATTCAGAGACTGCGTTGCTTCGGCTATCGGTCATGGGTGCTTCGTTGATCATGCTCTCCGGTCCATCTTCATTCTCGCTCTGAGCCTCCCAGTCTTCGAACGGCTCTTCGCTATGAAGGGCTTCAGTCTGAGGCAGGAACCACAATCGACCTTGGTACATCACGGAACGGGGAGACGAGTAGCCTGTGTCCCTGTGATTGGAATTACCGATATCGCGGTTGTTGTTGGATGTTTGCTGGCTTTGAGGAAGGTTGTCCTCATTCTCGGAGTCACTCGACCCAACTGCAGTCTCGCTCTCGCTATCATTTGTTCGGCCATGACCTTTCTCGACATCTTCCCCTGGGCCGGCGCAGCTACATCCGCAGCCGCAATAACAGCTGCAGATGGTCTCGTTGATCTGCATCGACAGATAAGGAGACACCTCTGTCGGGTGATGCTCGCTCAACGATAAGAGGCTTTCGTAGCTCTGATCCATCCTGATCTGCTCCAACTGAGATCAGCATCGTACTTTGGTATACGATCGAAGTGCTGCAGCCAAGGGACTAGCGTACTTTAAAGATGAAGGGGTGCTCAATGCAAGAGATACTCTGGAAAGCCGCTAGACTTCCTCGCTAAGGTAGGTGGAAGAAGCTAACGGTAAGGCTGGATAGCCAACGCAGTTGATGCAGCGCTAAGGATATCACAAAATGCTAACAATGCAGGCAATTGAGGAGAGAGATAGCTTCGCTTGAGGAAGGAAGAATTCAGCTTCAGTCAAGAAGCCACGAATGCCTTTATGCCATCCGGCAAGAGGGGTACAAGGACATGACAGTGCACACGAGAACCCATGACCGGACCCTGAGAGATGGTGAGTGCCAGCGCACGTTACCAGCTGGATCTCATCTCATTCGCCAATGAATGCGTAATCAAGGGCTAACACCAGTGCCATTGGCCTCTACGTTTGACTCACGCCAGATCCTACGCCATCGTGGTTATCTCCAGCATTGCCTCAGGCTGAGTGGATGATCATTGAACCTTATAGTCCACCGGCAATGGCCATCAGCATACACGCCGTACCCTTTTGTACCCGCAAGAAGTAAACAAAGGTACAACCGTTACAAGCCGTTGACAACCCTGGCGTCCCCCGCAATCCTGCAGAACCCAGTCTTGAGGTTCATCACACACGTGGGACCACATATCAAATAGAATCCCCCGAAGGTTGCTCCCATTGGAGGCGGGTCGGTCCTTCTATCACCAGCGCTGATGACGTTACACGCCCCGCCGGCTATCTACCCCACACATCAACAATCAACACCACAAACATCAAATCTTCGGCGCACACCGAGCAGTAGATTGCGCCATACATACCCAGATTCAGGTCACCGGAATGGCCCAGAGTTCCAGAAAGGGGACTTAAGAAGGATCCGGTGAACTCTTCAAGCGAACAAGATATGCAGCCTTACGCAGGGCAACCGTTTGAGACACTTCCATGCAGCCGAGGCATGTGCGATTGGATGTTTCACTCCCATGTGATCGTTTCTTGACGCCGTTTGACGCGAACTGCGTGTTGGGCGTATACAGACCATTGTCCCTATTCTCCGTAGCGGCATCGTCGAACACATGACAGGCCGCAGCTTGATCGGCAGGTAATGTAGCATTAAGTGGTATTGTAACGATGGGGATAAGTAACATGATCTATGGGTATCTTCGGCGCTGGTATTTACTATACAAATGCATCTATAGTTCATCGAACTTACGCAACAGTCGATCGTCGAGTCCGGCGCTTGGCTTAGCGGACGGCGTCTGCAACCTCACGGTCGGTACTGACGTTGCCAGCTCCAGTATGTCTTCCTTGGCCATCTTGGGTATGGGAGCTTCTCGAATCTTGGCCTCAACAACAGGGGCAAGTCCGGGTTTTGGATTCATGTCAACGTGTGTGGGTTTGAGATGGTGGAGGACTACCAGGATGAGGGTAAGCGAGATCATGGAGACGACTATGCCGCCGAACCATTGCCACCAGCCTGCAAATGTTGTCAGCGTGTATACTGCGTATAGAACAATTTAGACGTACGATTCGTGCTAGCCTCCCATTCAGCCTCGCTCGTTGCTCTCTTGTCGACCCTCTCTTTCGCCTCGGCCAGTCTCGCTGTGAGCGCATCGGCCTTCTCTTTGCCTGCTCTGACTCGTTGTTCCAGCGCCGTGACCTGCTTCTGTTGTGCGTCCAAGTTGTCCGAGTTCTCAAATTGACCCTTTACATCGTCGAGCAGGTCTTTCGAATCCGCCTCGAAATTGCTGTGCAATTCCTTCGTCAGACTAGAGAGCTCTTGCAGTGTGCCGATTGTTTGGCGCAGTGTCGAGACTTTCTCAAGGATCGAGTAATAGGTATCGTCGAGACGGCGTGAGGTCCTGAGAGATTGGTCGGAGAGCGTCTGCAAGGCAGTTCGAAGGTGTCTGAATCCTGTTAGTATCCACAGCTCTCAAACGTTGTTGGAAAGCGCACCGTTCCCTGGCTGCGACCCTCTTCGCCTCACGCTCGACTTCTTCTGGACGCAGCGGTCGAGGCGGCGGTATCGTTAGCCCTACATCCTTGCTTGCCATCTGCTGCTCGCCGTTCTCTCTTCTTGTTGGGCTCCTCTGTCGGCTGCGACTGCGACTATGGTTTGGGGAGGTATCCTTGCTGCTTCGTGCCTGCTTCAGGAGGTCTCCAAAGCTAGTCGGCGGCTGAAGCGCGGACTGCAGCGCTTCTTTCGCATGATGGCGCGTGGAGCTATGTCGGCGATGCTCGTCATGGTGATGGTGGTGACGATGCGCCGACTTGTGCTTGTGCAAGTGCGGTCTCCTGCTGCTGGAGTCTGGGTCAGAGCTCACGCGGATAGACGGTCGCGTTTCGCGGTCGTAGACATTGGGGCGCAGAGACCGCGAGTAGCCTGAGTGCAGGTAGAGATTGTCCATGTCCTCATGGTGCTGGTGAGGGCTGATGGGAACTTGAGCGCTGCTGGGTGCAGGAGCCGCGGCAACGTCACTGAGACCCTGAGCGATCACGCTAAGCGAGTGCAGGGAAGGAGCAACCCATCACCAAGTGTTGCACAAGTTGGCCGCCAATGGATCTCGGGGCACGTGTGTGGAATAGATTTGCATGATTCTCCTCTTAATTATCGTGTGTGGCAATCAAAAATGCTGCATCCTGCTGTCCCACTCAGCTCCAGCGCCCATTTGCCAAATGTGAATCTACCCAGGATCTCCTAAAACGCCGTGCAATATGCATGCATGCTGTGCCCGTCCACACTGTGGCTCTTGTTCTAGGCGTCTCTATAACTTCTGCTACCGCGCAGCACCAGCGCTGGGCGTGGTTAATGTGCGCCCTCATGAGGCATTTTCGCTCGCGGGAGGAAGGCACGCTGCTTCCTAGTCGGTCGTGACAATCGCAACTGCTTATGACTTGAGCATAGCGTTACGCTTCTCCCTCCTCTTCAGGCGCTCGACGCGCTTCTTGTGCATCTTCTCCTCCATCTTGGCGAAACGCTCCCTCTCCTCTTTTGCTGCGCGCTTCTCTCGAATGCGGTCGGTCTGCGCCTGCTTTGCTGCCGCCTTCTCGTCCTTCAGCTCCTTCTCCTTGGCTTTGACTGCCGCCATCGCTTTCCTCTCTGCTGTCCGCTTGTCCCAGGACGTCTGATTTGCGCGGGGTCGGAAGGCGCTCTTGTTGTCGTGCCACTGCTTGCCTGTTCTCTTGTCAACCTTGGCCACCTCCAGCTCATGTCCACTTGAGCGTACCATTCTTCTTCATGCCCTTGACGGCGGTTGCCGGCGCGGCAGGCGCTTCTGTCGCTACTACGTCAGACATTGTGGTATTGTTTGGCGGTGGTGCTGGCTCCAACTTCGCGATCTCCAAGCCTTGAATGCGCCCAGCGAAAATAATTATCGATAGCAGAACCCCGGTCGCCCGCTAGGCCGTCTTAGTGCTCGTCCACGCTTGGTGGGGCAAGGAACACATGGGCCCGAGGCTTTGACAGGGCTCAAATCTGATAAAATCAGCCCTCATTATCAGATCCTGACTGCGCCGGCTATGGGAATTTGTATGAGCCATTTGCTCGTCAACGATCCTAGTCTACCACACTGCATATCTCAGCGACCACGCGCTGTGCGCCATTTCCGCTCTTTGCAGCTCGTCGTACTCATGCAGGGTTTCTGAAAGCTAGTTTGAAAATTTCGTCACATTCGCACGATATTGGGCTCCGATTCTGTCTTGGTTGCATTCACCACCACCCCCGTTACAGCACCCACCCCGCGGCCCGCCGCATATTTGAGGCCTTAGTCGCCCTGTACTACGTCGTGACCACGACTCCTTCTCCACCTGCCTCGTCACATAACATCGTGCCCGCGCTCATGGGACCAGCAGCCTGAGCAGCCACCTCTCGCCCTCCTCACCGCCTACGATCGCTGCTTCGTACCGTGCCATGCGCCCAGCTTCGTGACACAGCTTTGCCCGTCACACTCTGTATACACACGTACATACGAATCGATAATTTCAGCACACACATGGAACTACACGAGAGTCCGGTGTCGGTGGTGGGGGCAAGAGGTGGATTAAGCAAACCAGTCATGATGGACGAGGAGCGTCCCACAGTCGTCACAACCGCTGCTGGGCATGGAGAGGAGGCTCTGAAGGACATCGTCTGCGGGTCACTTGCTGGCATTGTCGGAAAGTACATAGAGTATCCCTTTGACACAGTCAAGGTGCGCCTCCAGTCGCAGCCAGATGGCGTGCCATTGAGGTACAACGGTCCACTGGACTGCTTCAAAAAGTCACTGCAACGCGATGGGTTTCTTGGAATATACAGAGGTATCAGTGCACCGCTAGTGGGTGCTGCTGTTGAGACAAGCACATTGTTCTTCAGCGTAGGTGCCCCGGTCCCCGAGCGCTACTGCATGTTTGACTGACTTTGTATAGTACCGTGTGGCTGGAGACGCTCTGAAAGCTTCTGGCATATACCCAGAGCTAAGGAAGAACCCGGATCAAGATCTGCCTTACCCCGCGATGCTCGGCTGCGGTATGGTTGCAGGGGCCATAACCTCTCTTTTCCTCACACCGATCGAGCTTGTCAAATGCAAAGTCCAAGTGCCTGCAGAGACAGCCAGCGGCGTCGTCGCCCGCCCGACCGTGCTCAGCAGCATTGTCTCCGTATACCGTCACCAAGGCATCCTTGGCTATTGGCACGGCCAGCTTGGTACCTTCATTCGCGAGACTGGCGGCGGCGCTGCGTGGTTCGGCGGCTACGAAGGCATGAAGATTGTATTCAAGAAGGTGAATGGATCTGCAAGCGAGGATCTGCCAATTTACCAGCGCATGGCAGCTGGCTCAATTGCTGGTGCAGCATACAACTTCGCTTTCTACCCCGCAGACACAATCAAGTCTCGGATGCAGACAGAAGATGTGGGGAGGTTGACTGGCGGGCGATCTACATTTGGCGCAGTTGGCAAGGCATTATGGAGGGACCATGGCATAAAGGGTATGTATCGTGGGTGCGGTATTACCGTTGCACGTTCAATACCCAGTTCGGCGTTCATCTTCACCGTGTACGAGGAGTTGAAGAAGCACTGGCCGGAGAGAAGAGCTGAGTGAGTAGCAGTCGCAGAGCATGCAGCATCAGCTTGGGCATAACGAGTTGTTTATGGTTGCACAATACCCTAGAAGCATTGAGTAATATTTGGCGTTCGACAAATTACCTTCGATCAAGCATGCGACGACTCTTCGGTATGTAAGCGCGATTCTGATTGCCGTAAGATGTGATTGACAACAAACCTGTCTTCTGCATCCCTAGGCGAATGGGTAATGTGGCGTAGTTGTACCGATGATGTAAAAGCGGCATATCTGAGTCGCGTATCCCGCTAAACCATCACTGCGGCACATCATCCCAGCATTGCACTTCTACGTTCTGCATTACGAAGAAGGGTGTGTTCGAGCAGATGTTGAGGAAGCGCATTCATGCTGTGTAGAAAGAGCGCTCGGAGTGCCATCCTTATTCCTTCCTGTCCGGGCGCGAAGCTTCTACATCAATAAAGGATCCCTTCCGGCAATCAGGCACGCGAGCACGCGCGGCCCACACAATAAGCAAGCCGGAAGGATCAACCACCCACATGAGTCCAGAGCCATGCCAGATCGCGGCATGGCGTCCAAGAGTGGATGTGTGGCGCTGCAGTATCTGTCTATCTGACAGGATGGACATGTCAAGCGTTAAAACCTGGTCAAGCAGGCTTTCAGCCTCATATAGCCTGGCTTCGTCCCAGTCATGCTGAACTCTGCTTGCACTCTCTTTGCCGCTTCTTTGGTGATCTTCTCGCGGAATAGAGAGAGCTCGTCGACATGCGCTCCATTGCCTTCACCACCGGCCTTCTCGAATTCATACGAGTGGTGTACTGTCAGGATTCAGTCAGCTATGACTTGGATAGCTACGGTGCAGGCGATGCCAAAGGCACACCTGCTCAGTCCTACATGTCGAATACGAATGTGAAACCGCCGCAAATGCAGATCAACAAGAATCAGTCTGGACTGGCCGACGGATATGTGTTCCTAGGGATGGACGGAGAACCCACAAGCGGGCAGAACTGGCCAACGATATACGGTACCAAATTCCCATCGTAAATCTTGTAGGCTTTCAGCTGATCAGCGCGATAGACTTTTCCCAAGACACAATGGGCTCACTCGTCTGGACTGCCAACTACACTGAGCCGTTCGACTTCAAGACACAGACCTACAAGGGTCAGCCAGTACTCACGTTCTGGTCAGGAGAGCTTCTCAATGGCTTTGGCCGAGGCTCCTACTACATTCTCAATCAGTCATACGTTGAGATTGCGCACTTCCAGGCCAATCGCTTCGGTAACGACATGGGCGATATCCACGAGTTCACTATCACAAGTGATGACACTGCTCTCGTGCCGATCTACCATGCCATGCCCTGGGACTTGACAGAGACTGGCGGTATCGAAGACGGCTGGCTGTTCGAGAACACGTTCCAAGAGATCAACATCGAGACTGGAGCGACCGTCTTCGAATGGAATGCAAGCACACACGTAGGCATCAACGAGTCGTACAACTCCCTTCCTGAAGACGTCGGTAGGGCTCAAGACACTCCTTGGGACTACTTCCATATCAACTCCATCCAGAAAGACGCGGCTGGCGACTATCTTGTCTCAGCACGAGTAATGGACTGTGTCTACAAGATCTCCGGCGAGGACGGACACATCATCTGGCGCTTGGGTGGGAAGCAGTCAGATTTCGATATTGAGGACGATGCTGTGTTTGCCTTCCAGCACGACGCGCGCTGGGTAGACTCCAAGAACCAGACTCAAATCACACTCTTCGACAATGGTCCCACAGACGATATTGCGTACTCCCGCGGTCTCCTCCTAGTCGTTGATACCAATGCAAAGAAAGTTGCACTCGCCAGAGAGTTTACGAATGTTGCAAAGACCTTCTCAACCTTCGAAGGAAGCTTACAACCCGTCCCTTTACCAGATGGTGGTACGAACTACATACTCGGATTTGGAAGCCAGCCTTACTTTGCGGAGTTCAACGCTCAAGGCGAGGTACTGCTGGATGTGCAGTTCGGCAAAACAAATGCTGTGAACAGCTACCGCGCGTACAAGTTCTCATGGCAGGGCAAGCCTTTGACCAAGCCAGACGTTCACTGGGACAAGAACGGGAGCAAGGCATACCTTTCTTGGAATGGACAGACCGAATGCGAGAGCTGGGTTGTGTACACGGCAAATGCGTCGGACTCGAGGACATGGGTCAATGTAACGAGTGCTCGCCGTACGGGTTTTGAGACGACTATCGATTTGAACAGCACCCGACTCGAGGCTTTTGTGCGCGGTAAGGCAGTTGATGGTGATGGCAATGCTCTCGGCTGGACGCAGGCTAGCAATGGAGATCAGCTGTTCGATGCGCCGGAGGATGTTCAGGAGAATGGTTCAGTTGCACCTCTCACAGCCAGCAGTACTGCACCTTCCAGCAGCGCAACGTCTTCGGCTGCCACTAGTTCCTCGACAGGTGTCGCGGCAAGGGCGACGCATGGTAGCATGGAGAGCGCATATGTGGCAGCTGCTGTTGTTGCGGGTGGTTTGGCTTTGATCTGATCTTATGCATGCGTCATACCAAGGGTCCTGCAATAATGGAGAAGGAAGAAGGCACGACCCTGGACAATCGGCGACCACGCTAGCAATCGCCCCTTCTTCACCTTTCAACATCAACGCGCCCCAGACTTTCCGAACGATCTATACCGTCTCTCACACAAGTCTTTTGATCTGAGAATGGATCACACACCGGCGACCATGGGTGATAGCGCGATCTCCGCGGGATATATTTACTCGATTCAGGCCCCCCTTCAATATCTCGCTAAACGCATTTGCCCTGTACAATTCACGATACCAGCCACAAGGAACATACCGTTCCCTGTTTATCCACCGGCCTTGCAGCCTATCTGAGCGCAGTCATTTTCGAGGACATCCACCTCGTCTCTTGCATTCTCCCCCCTTCGATCTCCCTCAATCGTCAGCACGTCTAACTCGCAAGCATGACATCAAGAACTTCGCCATCAGCGACAACGACCTATCCCTTTTAAGAGACCACTTACAAGGACGCCTCGCCCAGCCCTCCAGCTTCTTATCTAACAACCTACACGGATACCACATGGCTACCTCGTGTCACTGCCGACACCCAATGTGCCTCAGCAACAGCCTACCCCAGCATACAAGGGCCCTTAGGTCTCAAACCAGCGTGCGTGACTAGAAACGCTGCCGACATCAATCCGAACGCGTTCTGGGACGTGTACTACTGTTGCCCTGGCCATGATATGAGCGCATATGGCTACTCCACTTCAAGTGAAGACGAGGAAAATCCGGGGATATGCATGGTATAGTGCATAATCGGCGACAATGACGGGGTGACGTGGCAGCAAGTGGGCGAGTGCCTCCAGAAGAGGGTGAAAGAGGTTGTCCGCATGCCACAGTATATCGAACGGACCGACAACAACACTTTGATCTGGTCAAGTAAAAGCATATCTCCGGCTGGGACTATAGCGGCGACAAGACCTGCAAGTGCGACAGACGCGACACAAAGGGTGAGTGCCACTTCGCCCACAGGCGCAGCACCTTCGTCTGGCGTTGGAAAAATGATTACGTCGAAAGTTGGGATATTGCTTTCCTTACTGCTAGATGTTACAGGCGCTGCTGGGACACTATTGTAAGGTTATGAATGCTGCACAACTTCACCTGCAAGAACTGGCTTCTATCGTACTCGACCAGGGATGAAACTAGTACTACAAGCCTATTCATCGGGAATTCAACATTCGCTCACCTCCTTGACCTCGAAACACGTCACTTCTCATCAGTCCGCTCAGAGTCATCAGCCTTCGTGTGTATCTCAAACCCTGATCTGCTCTAGCGACCTTCAACATGAAACATCTTCTCACTCTGTCGGCTGCTCTTATAGCCCTGATTGACGCCCGCGTGGTCCCCAAGTCAAGTTGGTCAGATCTGAGCGCTATCCATGTCGAAAGCTCCGACATCGAGAAGGTGAGAGTGTTTGGGAGTGAGAAGGAGTGGGGTTGGTCGTATCTTTTGTTCTATGTCGCTGGGCCAGAGGTAGGGGTCGATGCAGTGGGAAATGGTGATGAGAAGAAGCAAAAGTTCAGAGCGAGGCTCTGAGCATTCTGTAGTGGTATTGGTTTCTTCAGCATGCACGAGAGTCGGCTGATTGTCCGGTCCTTGAGCTAGACTTGCGGTCAGCATGGCCATAGCGAAAAGTAGGTTTCTTCAAAGTCATTGTTAACAGCAAGATTGATGAGCTCTCCTTCGTTTCTTCCACTCACCCTTTGTGCAGGAGGAATACTTCAACATGCACACGCCAGCCGCTCCAACAATTCGAGCGACTGCTTGTTGGAGCAAGAGTTCCGCACCGACCTCCTCTCATTGTCAAATTTGACCTCAGTACGTAAATCTGAACCCCTCGGTGCCCTCTAACACCCTCTTTCCCCTGCTCTGCCGCTGGTTTGCCAAGTAGAAATACACGCTGAACAGTCCCACGACCCCAATGATCAAGATGTGGCTCCCAATCGACACCCAAACCGCCGTCAGATACCTCGGGCTCTCATTCTGCCTGACAATGAAACTGCCCGCGATACCTCCCGCACCGTTACACGCCGTGACCGCCGCCGCAGTAAACACCCTCTTCCACTGCCCCACCACATTGTTCGCCTGATACGTCGCCATGGCTGCCCAATTCGCCACGTAAGCACCAGTAGCCAAGTACGTGCCCACGAGCCTGACAGCAACCTGGTCGCTAAAGCCCAGCATCGCGAAGCCCGCGATCAGCGTCAGGCAATTAAACGCGATCACGGGGCCACGCAACTGGAACTTGTCGCCGACCCACGAGGACAGGATCGCGGGGATGACGGCGTAGTAGTACGGCGGCGCGGAGAGCAGGATCGATTCGCCGGTATTGAAGCCCATGCCGCCCTGTAGGATGATGGGCAGGAAGTACGACATGCTTGTGGAGACGAGGTTTTGCAGAAAGTACAGCGTGCAGAAGCCGTAGATCTTGACGTCTTTGGCGTGCACAAGCACCTTTTTCCACGAGAAGGGGTCTGCGAGCGAGTCGCCCCGGTCCGCTTGGATGCGGGTGCTGGCTACCCGCGCTTCGGCTTCGCTGAGGAAGTGGAATGAGGTGTGTGCCCGCTCGGGGAAGTCGGGCATCCACCAGTATGTTAGAATGCCTAGGAAGGCGGTGATGGCACCCTGCACGATGAACATCCACTGCCAGCCTTTCAGGCCGTGGGAGCCGTTGAGGCGGTTTAGACCGTAATTGACGATGCTGCCGGTTGCGAGGACGGTGACTTCACCGCTTTGCATTAGTGCGAAGCGGAGCTGTTGCTCTTTGCGTGTGTACCATACACTGGGAGATGGTTAGCATGGAACAGTGCGGGGAGCTGTTGGATGGCTGGTGCAATGTGCCTACCTCAGCAGGTATGTTAGCCCGGGGTAGACCCCAGACATAGCAATACCGAGCAAGATCCTGAGCGCGATCATCTGGCGCCACGTCTGCACGAACGCCGTGCAGAGCGTGATAACACCAAAGCACACGGTGATGAACGAGAACCAAACGCGGGGTCCGAACGTCCTGACAGCGATCGTAGATGGCAGCTGGAATGCTATACTCGCAATCGTGAAGATGAAGATGGAGACGGAGTAGCGGTTGCCGACGTCGAGCTCCAGGTCCGAGAGCATGGTTGTGACGGACGCCGAGGAGATGACGCCGCTGTCGAGCAGGTTCAGACTGCAAAGGATGCCTGCAATCGAACACAGGCGCAGGTCGACTTTCAGTCTGATGCCGTTTCGCCATCTCTCTTCGAGTTCGGAGCGGGTAGAGAGGATCGAGGCATCGTCGGCGTCGCGCTGCACCTCGTGTACCGACTCTTCCTCAAAGGCCTGGCTAGGTGCTCGTTTCGCCATGGTAGTATCGGTGTGCTTCTACTTCTTTGTTGGAAGGCGATGGTAGGCAATGATGTTCCAATGATAGCTTTTCGTATCCGTCTCTTTCGAGTACAGTGGTCGACGATTGCTCGCAATGATGATGCTCGATTAGAATCTCCTCGTGAGATGTCTCGCAAAAGGTTCGCAGCCTCAGGAGCCCCGCGTCGGTTAAAACCGTAACACACTCTTCCACAACGTCGCACAATTGGGGCACGAGCGATCATATATGGGAGAGTCATGACTAGGATCACCACATGCATAGAAAGCAATGGAAAACGCTTGTCTCCTCACAAGAATGGTGTAGCCGTGCCGCCTTGCATGTACGCATCTGGATCCGAAGCCGGTGCCGAGGTGCCCGCGTTTTGTGAGCATGTCAGCATAGCGCCGAATTGCTCATCCCTTAGTTATCGATTCTCATCACTGCTTACAAACATGCGGTCTCTCGCGTTGCAGAATTAACTGAAAACAATAGCATCGACGTTATAGGGATATCAGGACTTCCGTCTCGTATATGAAGCATATAACTACGCCGATTGCCTTCTCACTTCAATATCAACCTGCACGTTGGATTGGAGAATCTCTCACATTGGCACAAGACACGGTCTCTTGCGAGTTCCAGAGATGAAGCTGCGCAGTATATTCTATACACCCCCACGTTCGCCTTTCACCGGCAAACTACTCAAGAGCAGAGTCCTCCAACGCCCTGTCATCCAGCCAGCCCCATACCGCAGTGGCTCTAAGATGAACAGAAGAGTAGAAATACGCATACACAGGCCTCGACCTCATATTCACCGTCGCGTGGCCTAGTACGCACGATAATGAGAACATTTTGAATCCTACAAGTGATATCCTTACAAGCCTACATCTTACAACACCTCGCCGACGATCTTGGCCGCCTCCTTGTACGTCTTGAGCAGCTTCTCGCACTTCTCGCGCTCCGCTTTGATTGTGTCGTCTTCGTAGAGGAGCTCTTGGAAGAGATCCTCTTTGTAGAGAGAGCTGACGAGGCGGTTCTGCACGCCGTCTTTGGAGTGGTTGACCAGGAGGTGCATGATGGCTTTGGGTACTTGGTCGGCGATGGTCTCGCGCACGATGTTGAAGTAGGAGGAAATGAGACGGCGGATGAGCTCCGTCTCGAGCGCCTCACGCTCTGTGAGTGCGGGAGCGGACTCGGGGTCGGAGGGCTACGCAAGTCAGTTTGAATCTTGGGTATAAAGATGCATGAACTTACGAAACCGCCTTGAATCTCTTGTACGGGGCTCGTCGGCTCGTCGTCGTCCTCCATGTTGAACGACGGAACCATAGGCGACGGTGCCTTGGGATCTCCCCTCCTGATGCTCTGCGCAAAGCTAGGCTCGATATTCTGACTGACGTGTCGGCTGCCGGGTCGGTTGTCCAAAGTCAACGAGGGGTTGTGTGCAGCTCCGCCGTCCTTGCCAAAGAAGTAGTTCAGGAAACCATCGCGCGGGTTATTGCCCGCTGGCGGTGACCGGTTGCGGTTGTTGAGCTGACCTGAAATGCTGTTATGAGAGCCGTTCATCAAGCGCCCAACTGCGGGCGACATACTGCGGCTGGTCTGTGTCTGGTGTTTCCTCAGCGGCAACGCCTTGTCGGCAACCTTTTGCGATTCCTCGCCGTCCTCAGGTGTCTCACCACCGTTGGCACCGTTCAACTCCTTTAGCCTCTTCTGTTCACGCTTCTTGCGCTCTGCGTCCTGAATGGCCTTCTTTTCCCTTGCCTCCTTATCCGCGATGACTGAGGACATAGCTGCTGCTGCACCGAGGAAGTTGGGGTGATTGGTGTTGATGTATGCTCTCTGAATGTCGATGAGCGAGGCGACGTAGTTCGAGCATGGCCCGAGCTGTTCTCTCAGCAGATCAGACACAACCTCGATAAGCTTGCCTTGTAACCTAGGGTATCTGGTCAACTCGGTGGAGCCGCAAGTGTGGCAGATCTTTATAAGCTCCTCATATACAAGCTCGACGCAGCGCTGACTGGGGATCTCGAGCAACTTGATTTGTGGCTTTACAAGAAGATCGAAAGCCAGCTCAGGAACGAAGAGACTCGGACGAGGTCCAGTTGAGTTTCGAATAGCAGTGCGAATATCGAGGACGGACAGGTTTTGTGTAGGGTCGACCTGCTCAAGGGAGTTGCCAAAGACGGAGTTGAAGATGTAGTAGATCCTGGCACCACCGCAGAGCTCCTTTGTTGAAATCTCGGTCGAGGTACCATCGATGGACGAAATGAAAGATGAGGCGAAACGGGTCATAAGCTGCAGAATCAGCGAGCCACGGTGCTCCTTTCCTGTGAAGGCCACATCACCGTAACTTGCCAGCTCTTGCTGAGTTTGTCCCATGAGAGTATTCAAGCGCGCTTTGATATCGGGTAACCTGTCGCGAATATGGGCCATGAGTGTCTGGTTCAGGCTCTTTGCAAGGAACTGGGTACCGCATCGGTTGGCCATATTCCTGTATGCGGGATGATGCTTAAAGAAGTCTCGTTCGGCCTGCAGAGCGTCGGCAAGTGGTCTGCCACTCTGGATATCTGCCTGCGATCGGTTGACAATGCCGATAAAGCCGAGCTTGAGAGGGTATACGCGACCGGAGAGAATGTCCATAGCGTTTGTTCCGTGGTCCATGAGATCCAACTTGGTCAGGACACCAATTGTTCTCCGACCCATAGGATCGACATGGCGGGCCAGCTTCAACGCTTCTGAGTTGACGAGATCGACGTTCGCGGGGGATACGGCAAGAATGACGCTGTTCGGCTTGGCGATGTACTCGGTGATGAGGTTGCGGGTCTGCTTCTCGATGTCTGTCGGCTGGTCGCCAATCGGTACCTGCAGCTGTTAGCGGCCACGCTCAAGGAACGGCCATTGACTGCTTACCTTGGTCAGACCTGGCAGGTCGACAAGCGTCAGGCTGAGGACGTGTGGCGAGTACACCTTCAGGTTGATCGGCTGCCGGTTGATGCCCTTGTTGTTGCCAGCTATCCTCGCTGTCTCGGCCTCGATCTCACGCCTGATCTCTGCAAAGTCGTAAAACCTGCGCCCGGGGATGTGCAGGAACTCTCCCCATTCTTGCTGTCCTGCCACACTGGCGGGTGTGTGTGGCACGTGGACCTCGTCGCCCTCGTCGGCATCCTCGCGCTCGCTCGGGAGGTTGATAAGTTGGAGGATAAGCGGTCGCCGCGTTACGATGCCACTGCCTCGGGGGAGGAAGTCCCTGCCGACAATGTTCTCGAGAACGGAAGACTTTCCAGAGGACTGCGAGCCTACGACAACCTAGAGAGGTCAGTATCGGGTCTTTCGCATGTCGTGGCGCGCAGCAACAGCAGAGCTTTCGCCAGAGTCCTCTACTGCATCGCAGGTGCCTCGGCGGTGGGTCGACGTACAATCTGGGGTAGGTCGAGGGAGTCATTGCCGATGGTGTTGAAAACGAGGTCCTGGAGCCTGTTGACGATGTTGAGGAGCTCCTCGCCCAGCGACGCCATAACGCTGGTGGACGTGTGCGGTTCTGCTGTTCTCGGTAACTGCTGTCTGCGGCGTGTAGACAACAACGGCCTCGGTGGCTGCGAGATGGATGCGAGTGCTGCGCAGGGGCGAAGAGTCGGGTCCGAGGAGACGGAGAGGGTTCGCGCAGAGATGGTACCTGGATGCCTACCGAATTGGGGTGAGGCTCGTGATGGAGTGCACCCTCCATCGTCATAAGGTTCTCGACCTTGGAAAACGTTATGATCACGTGCAACGGCCCACTTCTAACATTCGCATGCTTCTGCCTCCTCCTTAATTTCATGCTTCATCAACCTTTTTCGATGCATAAAGGAGAACTCCACGTCGGGTGTCTCTACAGAACTACACAGCATTCAACAGTAGGCACTGACTGCCATGACTTGTGGCACCTTTGCGAACGCGAGCATGTGCCGTTGCAGACGCGGCGCGTGCTGCTCGCTAACCCACGAGCACGTCCAACGGCCCAAGTGATACGTCACGCACCCTCAGCCATCCGTTGGCAGCGATCCAGGAAGATTCCACCGGCGCGGCGTCACTGGTACCGCAAACACAACGCTGTGCTCTCCCTGGGTCGGGTCGGGCAGTCGGGTAGAATCGGTGGGCGGTCGCTGACTCCAAAGTGCAAGTCACGGAAAGTCACAGGCCCGCTTATCTGCTCGGCCCAAACGACTATCAGCCTCTCAGCCTTATCTCGATTCAGCACACGGTCAACATCGGTCACAACAAATGGCACTGCGATACCCCGGATTCCAGCCTCCGCACCTGTGCCGTCGCCCTTTATCTGTGTTGACGATCGCTGATTGCTGCGATTGGAGCCGCCAGACCTGGCTTGATGTAGCAGGTCAAGCTACTAAGCCTCCATTACTATGGCGAACCCGGCCACTGTGAAAGGCAAGCGTCTATGAATGAAATCAGGGTCCCATGATCAACACCGCCCAGCTACAGATTCCGAGGGAAGCCTATCAATATGATAAGGGAGGTGTTATCAGTGAACACCACCCAACAAAGCGGTAAGTCTGTGCTCATTGAAACTGGGGAAGGTACAAAGGCGGCGCGAGTACTTGGATTCGTTGAACGCCCACATGCTCTTGCAATTTCCACACTGTGCAACACCCGCGAACAATCCCTATAATCCTTTGTCCACTGCCAGCCACCTGTCAAACAAACACACCTCAAACGACCTATCCACGACACTTCTATGGCCTCCAAGACCTTCAGTGAGCTACAAGAAGAAGAGTATACGTCGACGACAATTGGAACAATCAAATGTACAGCGCCAATTCCCTTCGGAGGTGAGGAGCAATGGCTCTACTTTCCAGACGATGGCAAGTTTGATCTTTCGAGGGGATCAGAGCGGAGGATGACAGTCGAGTGCGACAAGGGCCGCCACAACCACACTGGCTTCACTTTCGACCCCGATAGTGCCGTCTTGATTGTCGTCGACATGCAGAACTACTTTATCCACCCCCAGTACCGAGACCACGCCGCTGGCATCAAGGCGGTCGAGCCTACTCTGAGGGTCATCGAGAGGTGTAGGAAGGAAGGCATCCAGATTGCTTGGCTCAACTGGGGTCTGACCGAGCACAACCTGAAGACAATGGCACCAGCTATTCAGCGAGGCTTCCACAAGACGCTTGGTTGGCACGTCGGGCTCGGCGCTCAACTTCCAGGCAACCAGGGCCGGTGCCTCTTCAAGCGAACGTGGAACGCAGAGCTGTATGAGCCCTTCAAGGCGGTCGCTCAGCCTGGCGATATGTTCTTTGACAAGACACGCATGAGCGGGCTGTGGTCTACCGCTGAGCCTCTGCACGAATACCTTCGCGCTGTCAACAAAAGGACGCTGATCTTTACTGGAGTGAACACGGATCAGTGCGTCTTTGGTACCGTTTCTGATGCATACTCCTACGGATGGGACTGCGTGTTGCTGGACGATTGCACAGGAACTATGACTGGATTGGGTGCTCAGGCTGTTGCTGAGTACAACATCGCACAGAACATGGGTTTCGTTACAGGAAGCAAGGAGTTTTGTGAGGCGACCAACGTCTGACTGTCTGATGCATCTTTGGTTGGCGTTTCTGGAGCGGCTGTCTGCTCAACATCGTACTTTGGTCTCATGCATGCGACTGCGAATACCCTATCACATAGCATAAACATATTATCTTGTATCTTTGAGACCTTCTTTTGCGTGGTTTCTTGACGTTGTTGCTGGCCAATAAATAGCGACTGCCCAACTGGTCGAGGATCTGCGATGTGACCTCAAATGACGACAAGGCGCAGGAGCAACTTCAAGTCAGGAACAATCTCACGCGACAACTTCAATTCACCTCACAACTCCAGCAATACGCAGCTTTCCGCATTGTTCATTGCGGTCGTCGAGTATCGAATCCAATTACAATTGTAGACCACAATGCGCGCACGCAACCTTATCAGTACCGCAAATCTACTACAGCTCTTTGGAGCTGCCTCTGCTCTGCCTACCGAGCAGCAGCCACTGCAACCGAACGGCTCTCCAGACGTGCAGACCGTACAAGCTGCGTAAGCGCTCCGCCTGAGTTTTTGATCTCAAGTGCTTACAATGTGAAGTCTTAGAGAAGCCGAGATCATCCCAACGGGTACTAATCAGGCAATCTTCAGTCCTCAAGCCGTCTAACATACAACAGTCATTGATGATTTCCTCCCAAGCCTGACCCTCTCAGTATCCTGGCAGAAAGACGCAGCCTCGCTCGGCAACACCATCAAGCCTAAGCACCTACAGGACCCGCCATCCATCACTCTGCACGAAGACACCAGCCCCGGCTCCTCAGACACACATCCAACCTATGTCATCACACTGACCGACCCCGATGCGCCCTCTCGCAAGAACCCAAAATGGAGCGAGATGTGCCACTGGATCGCAACAAATGTCTCCGTCACACCAAGAACCTTCTCAATCCTCCCCCTTCCTGAGCATGGCCTCGTCGAGCAAGATGTCAGTATGCAGAGCGGTCCGGATGATGTTGTCGAGTACAAGCCTCCCGGTCCGCCGCCGAAGACAGGCAAGCACCGCTACGTGTTCCTTGTGTTTGCGCCGAGGAATGGGACAACGGAGCCGCTGCACTTGTCGAAGCCGGAGGATCGTCAGCACTGGGGTGGCGAGAAGGAGGGTGGGGTGAGGGATTGGGCGGAGGCGAATGAGTTGGTGCCAGTTGCTGCGAACTTTTTGTATTCGAAGAATAAGAAACAGTAGGAGCGGTAGACTGCGAACAGGCTTGGTATGTGAGGAGATGCTCAATTTCTTATTAGTCAGACGCGTACACAGAGATGGCACGTTTTCCTAGGAGAGACGGGATGTCGTGGTCATCGATACATTATCGTAGGCTACATAGTCTCAAGCTCAAGGGGTATACAACTTGGACACAACAAAGGAAACGCACATCCTCTACTTCCTAACTCCTTCATTCATTCCTCTCCAAAGCTCTCGAGAGCCTTCCTAGCCGTGCTTCGCATACGTCGGCTGCTTATTGCGCCCCCTCCCAATGCAAAACTCAACAACCCAAGTCAAAACAACGATGAGCATAAGCGCAGTCGCAGCCCACGTCAACGCCAAAAACTTGCCGCCCCAGTTCGCCTGCAACCCAATCTGATTGCCTTTCTCATTAATGATGTGACTCGCCTTGACAATCACAGCCGTGACAAGCGCGCTCGCAAGCCCAATCGCCAGGAAGGCGAGCACGGCGACCAGGAAATTGACGCACGCGCTCAGGCGTCCGGAGAGCAGGATCGCTGCTGCGGCGGCAAACAGGCTGACGAAGATCAAGCCGATGGCGATGCAGTACAGCACGAACATGGCCGCCATGAGCGCGTTCAGCGTCTTGATACCCGTGTCGATGTCGCTCGGCCAGTTGATGTCGTCGAGCGTGACATCCACGCCGGTCTTGTTCAGTGCGTCCTGCACGATCTGCGTCGGGTCGAACTTGTACATGGCCTTGTTCTTGCTGCACTCGGTAACGTTCTTGTGGATGTCGGACTGCTTGATAGTCGCATTTGCAGCCTCGATAGGCGTGTACTGGCCCTCGCAGTAGTTGAGCATGTGGGCCGAGTAGAAGTCCTCGATACCCAGAGCTTGCGTAGCTTCGCCGATGGCGTCGTTGATGATGGAGCTGCCTGTGTTTTCGATCGAGTTGAGCAGGTTGGTGAGCGGGTTCGAGGTGTCAGTGGATCGGGTTTCGTTGATGATGGTTTCGCCGATCATGGAGGTGTTGAGTGTGAGGAGGGAGTAGTCCTCCATGAAGCCTCTTTTGTGGCCCGCGAAGAGGCAGAGGAAAGAGAGGATTAGAGCTGCTGTGCAGCATAGCACAGGGAGGAGAGCTGTGAGACGCATGGTTGCAGGCGTATCCTGAAGGACGGGCGCTGAGGTTGTGTGCAATCGAGTTGTCTTTATACGAGGCAAAACAAAGGCAAGACCTCACACGCTCAGCACAAAGCAATGGATGAGTTGAAGACAAGCGTCAAAGGGTGAAGCATCAGCAGCAGTCGTCAATCTATATGCATACTCACCGTCCACGCGGCGGCGCACGCATTCCAAGCTTGCTTCGTACACCCATTCTTGTCTTCGCATTCACGTCACCCAAGCCAGGGTTACGAGCAGCGTGTCGAATCAGTCGGCGCGCGACAGGAAATAGGCACTGCCACCCAGCCTCAGGATCGTCGAATTTGCGCGCCGGTATTGGCCAGTATTGTTGTTCGTGCACACCGACCGTGTTGACGTGTAGGGCGCTTTGACGGGCACTACGTCACTAGTCTTGAGGCTTGCTGCAGGGCTCTCAGCCTGTTGTTGCAGCCGCGCAAGGGTCTTTCCAGGAAAGGATTTTACCGAGCTGGCCGAACGACAGGATTGGCCTGCAGAGTGGTCTACGACAGAAAGGGTTCTAGAACAAGTCTGCACACGCGTATGAATTTCGAGAAAAGGCAGGTTTGCGCGACTGTGCCACAGAGAAAAGATGGGGTTGCATAGCCGCTGAGGTACGCATCGAGGTACGTGGAGCGCGTGGGAGTACGCGAGCATTGTGGGACCTGTGTTGAAAATAGAAACGTTGGGTAGCCGACTCGTTGTGGCATCGTTCGAGAATCTCACATATCTGCTGTATTGCGCGTCAGTACAAACTTCACATAGTATGATAGTCCAACGGAAAATAAGAAGCCTGTACAAGTTACACACTTGTGTTCTTGAGTCTATTGTTCTGGCCTTCGTCTAGTCGTAAGGGCTCGTCTATCATAAGTGACCATAAAGGCATGATCATCGTAAGCGGGCATCCTGTGCCTCGTATGCTTTTGAGTGGTGTCGTAAAGATATCTGGTTTGAGTGTGGTGTGCACTGACTGTGCGTTCTTTGCGCCCTCTGTTACGACGGCGTCTTCTTTGTCTTGCTCGAAGGACCGGTCGAGGGTGACTTCGACTTCGAGCCGACTGCGTCCTTGAAGGGCGAGTATGGCGCAGCAACCAAGTGAGGTGGAGCTCGGTGTCCGTTTCCTAGCTTTGGAGGCTCGCTGGACCCAGGCCACTTCTTCTGCTCTTCGTGCATCTTGTTGAGAGGCTCTCCTACGATGTGGTATTTTGCCCACTCGATAGGCGGGCATCGAACTACGTTCTGCGGCTGCGGTATCGCGGGGAATCTGGGCGCTGACTTCGAGTCTGTGTTGACAGAGTCTTTGCGCCCGGCTCCGCCTTCGTCATCGTTGCTCATGGCAGCGTCTGTGAGGCCAGCTAGCGTAGGCGTGAGGATGTCGTTGTGCGCGCCTGCTGCCTTCGCCCGTTGTTCTTGCAGAGAGCGCACGAATGCTTCTGGATCCTGGACTGCAGCATGCTTGAGCTCCTCCAGCGCCTTGAGGTCACGCTTGCTCTTCTCGCGCTGTATCTGCAGCAGCGAGATTGCGGACCGCAGCGCTATGGCATCGGGGTTCTCGCTCTCTGAGATGGGCACTGAGGGCGGCTGTTGTCTGAAGGTCGTGGGCGCAGGCGCAGGTCGTGGTGGGGGTTCATTGCGGGGCCGAGAGTCGGAGCGCTCGATGGGAGCTAGCTGGGCGACAGTAGCGGTGGGCGTGATGGGCGAAACGGGCGGGCGGTCTGAGGTGGGTGACTCTGAGCGCTTCTCCCCAGAGGTGCTCGAGGCGTCGCTGCTCGACGCCGGCCGCAGATCGGTATTGAGGACCAGCGCAGGCATGGCGGCTGAGGGAGGAGTCGTTTGGACTCTTGGGGTGCTGTGCCCGCGAGGCCAGCGGCGATTAGCGATCGGCCGCGCCCACGAGGCTGGAGGGGCGCGCTGAGGCCAGAGGGCGGATGCTGCGCTCGGCACTGGTGGCGGCTATGCGGCGCTGCTCAGATGCGCATCTCGGCTGTGTCTGCCATGTTCGAGAGCGGGCGCGTGGTTGAGGTGCTACAGCGAGAACAGCGAGGAAGTCGCAGCGCCTGCGCGCTCCGTCCGTTCGTTGAGACGATGGTGTGGGGCAACTGCGGGCGGCGGGAAAAGCAAAAAGCAATTCATCGATGTGGCTGCGGGACTGGACCCCGGAGGACTCGGAAACGAGTTGACCTCGTTTACCTGTCTGGCTTGTCCATCTCACCAGCACGGGACTCCCAATCCTGCCATTGCAGCCATCGCCAGCCATGTCCGCGATAGGCTTCTTCGATAGGCTGCTGACTATGCCATTGAGGGCTACACACGAGCGCAGCGACCATGTGTTCTTCGCAACTGCCTGATATGGATAAACACCATCAAGCTTCACAGCTCTGACAGCGGCTTCGTCAAATGTCACTGATGGCCAGGAGCTCGGCGGCGCCGCTGTCGAACGTGTGTCAGTTTCAGCGCGCGAGCTGTAGTGCCAGACAGTGGTCAGACAAGACAGTCGAGAACAACGCCCTCACGTGGAGGGCAGAAGTACACATCTGGTCGACAACGCCGGTTCTGGCAGAGAACTGCAGGACTACTGCGGGTGCAGCAACCTTAACGCACGCAACGAGCAATCGAGCTACAGCCCCCAGGGCTGATCAGACCATCGTCAACGCTCTTTTGGTACGCTTGACCCAACCTTGTCCAATGCCTCGTCTACAAAGCCATGTTGCTGTTAACGTGCCGTCTGTATGCCGCGGACCTGGGCAAGCGAGCATGGAACAAGCTGGCATGTACTCGTCTTGAGCGAGCGTCCAGCCGCGGGTAGGCAGCCACAACAGTCTCTTCATCAAGACGCCCGCCTGCTGTGCCAATTACCGCGCCCGAATGGCCCTCGCCGCGTGGCAGAACGCTGACACCGCTCGTCGTGGATGGGGCTCGCCTGTCCGCAGTAGCGCAAAGGTACCAGATGTGGACCATTCTCGCGTGTGAGTCGCTCTTGCTTTTTGGACGGACTGCCCGTCATTTGCGCTTCCCACGTGCGGCACGAGGGCCACAGATCGTATTTACCCTCTGCCTTCCCCGTCTTTCCAACGCCTGCTGCCCCCGCGAATGCTTCCACGATCTGCTGCACCGCGTCGACCACCTCGACAGTCCAGCTAGCCGCTTTATCGGGCTGCACGAGATGTGCTGTAGCCTTACCGCCCTCTACCAATCAGTCGCGATTCGAGAGCGCACCGATCCTCGTTGCTAACCCTAACCGTCTGGCCGACCGAGATCATCGTCGCCGTTGCTGCATCGAGTCATGGCGCCTGGTACAGACTTAACAGCGCAATCCCCGCCAGCTGGGCCTCGCATACCAAAGCTGAAGTACAGGAATCCACTGCCACCAGATCAAATCTCGCTTTCGTCGCGCACTTCTGCTCAGGAGGCAGCACGACCACCACTGCAGCGACAAAGCTCCGCCACAAGTTCAGACGTGCCACCTTCATCCTACCGCCCTTCCTTTGAAACCACAGCCAGCACGACGTCATCCAGCCTGGCTTCCACACCGTCCAGCAACTCGAGTTCTAATGACTCCAAAACGTCCAAGAAGAAGAAAAAGACCAGCTCCGTCTTCGGCTTCTTGTCGCTGAAGGAGCCTTCCCAGCTTGCCCTCGAGCAATTTGCTGAGCAACAACGCAAGCAGGGCAACGGCAAGGGCTCAGTGTCGCCCTCAAACGTCTCCGTCAAGACTGGTGGCACCAATGCCACGTTCGCAAGCAAGAAACTGCCAGACAATGTTCCCAAAGTCAATTCCAAGTGGGACGGCATCCCAGATGCGGTCAAGAAACGCCAATCGACCGCAAGTACTACAGCCAGGACAAGCAAGGATACCAAGCGGTCATCAGGATCGTCTTTCGGCCAAGCCTCACAACTATCTGCTATGCCTTGGAATTCCTCAGAATTTTCAGTAATGTCGAACGAGTCTCGTGGTCCGCCCAACTCGATCATGTCCGTTGCTGCTGTTAACGCCGACATCTATCACAATGGACACTATGTGCCAACGTCACCTTCTGAAGGCTCGCTGACTGAAACTTCCTACTACCATCCTGAGGAGCCAATGGCGTCTGGTGCCTTGCCGGTTGAACACCCCGTAGCTGTGCATGATGACGCCGGCTCTCCGCCAAAAGCAAGTCTCGATACTATACGCGATGACAGACCGGATTCGCCAGCATCATCGACCGACTCTGTCGACACGATTGTTCGCGCTGAAGCGGAGGTAATCTTCAAGAAGATGAACGATCGACCTCAACAGCAGACTTTCTGGGGAAGAAGCGCACCAGCAGTCCAAATGCCTTCTGAGACCGAGTCCAGCGTGCCAGAGTCGCACGATTTTCTATTCGACATACCTTCCAGCACTCCGTCGCAGTCGCAGAAGAATGACTCCCCAATGGCGTCTCCAGCTGCCTCACATACTGCGCCAGCCGTTCGCTACACAGAACCACCAGCGCACTATGTGCCATCGACTGCGCACGACAACCCACCTCCTGTCCCTCACTACTCTCCTTCGCGCCCAGTTCAGAATTTCAGTCGACCTATGGTGCCCACTACGCCGACCAAGCCTACCAACTTCTTTCAGCCTGCACCTCCGCCCCCTGTGGCGCCGTCATCTCTACGTTCACGAACCATGAGCTCAGGCCTCCCTACTTTATACGAGAACTCCATTGCCAGTACTGAGTCTCTGGAGACGGTCCGGGACGACAGCGATGCGAGGTCCATTGCGCCATCTTTCACGCCGTCGTCGATAGCGCCATCTGAGCTATCGGAGCATTGGCACCAGTCGTCCCGCGACCGTCTTGGCCTTGGGGGTCAGATGCGCAAGAGCGATGTTCTGCCGTGGTCGAAAACAATGGAGGAATCTCCAGGTAAGCCCAAAAACAGACATCGTTTGTCATTGTTGATGAAAGGCGCGTTGCGGTCATAAGGTTCCCCTGGTGGTAGAACTGTGACTAATCCTATGTGCTCAACAGCTCGCGACAGCCAGCAACCAACATAGTCCGCCATCTTTGTTTTTAATTTAGCGTTCAGCACCAGCATATTGTCTCGAGCGACGGTCGCCACCGTTTACGTATAGATACCCAGTCACATGTTCAACATATCGGAATCACTCGTTCATAAAACCTACGATTCTCGACAATCACAAATCTTGTCCAATGCAGCATCCTGTCGTCATCGAGCATACCGCAAGCGACACAGTGTGAGCAATGCTTATCAACAATGCAAATCAGCCTATTCCACACCGCCAGGTGACAGTGCAGAGGGATGAGGAGGTCAGTCGCCGTCTATATGTACGCTAGACTTGCCGCGGCGCGACATCTACGCGCCGTCCACCAACAGTATCGTACCAAAATCCACAATGTTTAATCTCCGTCAAACCTCCCTTTTCTAATTGTCCACACGGTTCACCCCGCAACGATGCAGGTGCGTGCGCAAGATCGCCTAAGGCGGGCATCGTGAACAAAGTTCGGGGCCTAAGCTTGAACCTTATTATTGATGTATCCCGCAGCCTTTCCGGGCTGGAGGTCGCGAAAGCACAGGCTCGCGCCGCGCCGGTACTGCAGACCGAGATTCTTCGCAGCTTCGACACTAACGCGCGCTTTATGTAGGGAGTGTCCAATGACCGCTTGCATGCTGCCTGGTTGCGCGTCCTAGTGGGCGAAGAGAAGCGTCGATTTGTCGATATCCGAGAATCTGAGAGCGAGTTGTGGACAGGAATTTCTCAACGCCCCATGTAAGGTGACTGAATCTTCGCTCAACAGCGGCAAGGCAGTGCTTGGTCGATGTGTGAGAATTGAAAAATCGAACGAACCGACATCTGCTGAACAGGATCTGCTACCCAGGATGATGCTCCTTCGCTGCACATCACGGCGATCAGATAGCGTACGCGTACCTGTGACGAGGTCTGGCACACCGGTTCCCGTCGACTATTCGCGTCGGACCGCTGCTTTGGCCTTGCGGAACGCACCGACGGCGGTTGTCTCGAACATCATGCATGCAGGTATCGCGAGACAATTTGCTGCATGTCGTCTCTCCACCAGTGACGGCACTGACGAGCGTCTTAGGGCAACACCAGGGTTTTTGGGTAAGGAAGACATAGATCATTCAACATAAGGGCTGAAGCAGTTCATTGTCAACAAATGTGGAGATCCATTGACCCTCGTGTACAGTAAGAGACATAATGCTTTCGAGGCACTGAATAAGCAGAACACTGCAAGGAAATACTTGATCGGCAACGTTTCGATCAATTCCAGTGAAAAGCAAACCGGGGTATGTAGTACGCCAAACGCCAACATGCAGTAAAGAAAAGAAAAACCAATGCGAACAAGCCAAATATGTGCTTGGTGTCCAGCATATGTAAGTCAACCCATCATAACAATCGATAACGAAAAGCAAACCGCCGGAAGTACGACAAAGCAACGCCCTTTTTCTCCATTTTCCATTTTCATGCTCCGCTCGCTCCATTTCCCAGGAAGTCATACCCTCCTCGGACTCATCAACGCAAACCCGCCCTCCAGAGCAGTCCACTAACCCTCCAAGGAGCATCACCCAAGTCGGACTCTCGACGTGCCTCTGCTAACCCATAAATCCAGGGAATAGCGCAGAAGCCACTAACCCTCCGACACACCGCGCGTAGTCAGCTATGTGACATCCTCCGCGCGGCTGGAGGTATCCAGTAACCTGGACGGAGGTTACTCGAGCAACATGTCGACGTCAGAGTCTCCGTCTGAGAACGCGGTAGACTCAAAAAACTCCGCACTGGAGTCCTTGGAATCGGTGAGCACGAGGGTGTCTACTGTGTCAGAGAAGTCAGAGAAGTCCTCCTCATCAGTGAATCCATCCTCAGCGATATTGGACAACTCGTCGAGGTCCTCCTCGCTCGTCTCGGCGTCGTCGATCTCGGGCTCAGAAAGCAGGATGGTGGCTACAAGATCTTGTGCGTGCTCCTGAGCGTCGGCAGCGGGAGCGGGGAGATCCTCAAAAGTCCAGTTGGGATCTCGCTGTTCGAGATAATCGACGAACGCGCCGATACTAGTATCACAAGTCTTGTGCGGACCATTCTGGAGGTCCTCAGCATGCTTCCTCTCCTCCTCAAAGGCAAGTCGGTGCCACGCAAGTTTCTTCTCCGCCTCCTCCCCCTTTTCAGCATTGTACAAGATGACATTGTCCAGCGCCTTGATGTAGCTCTCACGCTCCGCTGCATCCTTAACAAGGCGCTGGTGAACCTCCTCCTGCACCACATTCTTGGCAAGACGCGTGATTGCTTGCTCCTGGAGAGACACTTCCTGGCGGAGAGCGAAGATCTCTTCATCTTTGTTGCTGATGGAGCACTCATGGGCGGAAGAAACGTTCAGAAGATCAGTCCTTTCTGTTTCTGAGCGCGCGAGGGCCGACTCTTGAAAGGAGAGTTCAACGCGCAAAGCAGAGATCTCGATGTCCTTGTTCGCGACATTTCGTTCTTGAACAGAGGCGGCTTTCACAAGCCGAGCGTTCTCTTCTTCAAGGGCACTGAGTCGGGTGAGCAGATCTTGATCGTCAGCAATCGTGTCCTGGCGCAGCTCGTCACTCGAGTCGACGAAGTTTTTGAGAAGGTCAACCTGTTCCTCCAGGTAAGCGATCTTGGACTCTGCATTCCTGAGGGCATCGGAGGAGCGAACAGCCTGCTCAGCGTTGGCGGCGGAGATCTCTTGCACATACTCGATGTTGACTTTCAGATCGGTGTTTTGGCGGCGGGTTTGCTTGTAGAGGCTTTCCAGCATGGTGTGCTCGTTTTCGAGACCATACTTAGAGGCACTAAGTGTAGACCATGCGTCGATCAAGGCAGAGTTCTTTTGCAAGAAGGAGGTGTTGAGAGTCTGGAGGTCCTTGTTCTTCTGGTCAAAATCTTGGACGCTGGCTTTGATGGTGCTGTTGTGGTCTTGCAGGACTTCGTAGGCGATATTGAGGCTTTTGTATGAGGCTTCAAGGTCATCATAGGAGCATTCGAGGTCATCGAATTCGTCCTGTAGTTTGTCTATGTCCCCTTTGAGCTCATACAGCTCATTAGACATGTCCAGGAGGTCAGAGCCCTGAGCTTTGAATTTGCGGATCAGATTATCCTTTTCCTTGTTTGACCTAATGATCGTACTCTCAAGAACAACGGTCTTCTTCTTAGAAGCATCATGTTCCACATCTGAGACACAGGCTGCCACAAACAGGAACAGGAAGGCAAGAAGGATAATCAGCAGGACAGTCGAAAAAGCCACGGTGAAGGGTCTGTTTTTGGGAGTGAGTCCGAGGAGAGGGGGACCTAGCAGATACCATGAAGTTAAGGCCTGGAGGCAGTCAGGGAGCTTTGTGTTGCAGAAACAAGGGGAGTTCGAAGGGGAAGGGGGGACAGGCTCGTGGAGGAAGTCGACGATCTGTGTAAATGCCAGAGAGAGTTCAAGTAGCCGTCTGGAGTGAGTCGGGGAAGTTTGTGAATATTGGTGGATGGCGATCAACTGGGGAGAGGACACTCGAGCTGTTTGGTGAATTGGGATTAGAAAGAGTGCAGAGAGCTGGAGAACATATATTCTATTACAGCTCGAATTTTATGGCCTACGCATTCGAATTATATGGACTACGCAAAGAGCGCAACATGTACCAGATTTGAGCATTCTTGTTGTGGGCACTTTCATGTTCAATATTGGATTTGGTGAAGTCACAGGGCTCTCCACAACTTTTTTTTTTGCCCTTATGGGAACTAACTACGGTATCATGTATCTCCACACGTCTAGCTATGGAGTTTAATCCATTACTCATCAAGCTGAACGTAGTTGGCAGGGAACAGTCCAGACGCGCCGTTGTAGTTTCCGAGCCACCAGTCCTCGTCAGGGAATTCCTGTCGAACATTAGTTTTGAGGTTAAAAACAAAGATTGGACCACTTACGACACCAGTAATCGTTGCACCCTCAGGGAAGCTCAGCTCGTTGTCCTCTGCAGCGTCATAGTCATAGATTGCAGTAGCGGTAGGTCCGGAGCTGCCAGCGGCCTGAGGGGCAGCAGCTGGGGGCTCGGGCTCTTGAGCGGCGGAGGGGTGGGATGGCAGAGGAGGGGCAGCATCACCTGCATCGTCATCACCCTCAACAAGCTCGACGTAGTTGGCAGGGAAAAGGCCACGCTCGCCCTGGGAGTTGGTGCCCATCCACCAGTCCTCGTCTACCATGTCGATATCTGTAACGTGATCGCCCTCACGGAGCTCGACCTCGTTATCTTCAGCCTTCTCGTAGTCGTAGAGGATGACAGCTCGCTTGCCAGAACCAGAGCCAGCACCAGCACCGGTGTCATCGTCGACCTGACCAGAAGAGCCAATAGCTGCACCAGCAGCGGCACCAGCTACTGCAGCAGCACCAAATGTACCTGCAGCAACGGCAACGCCAGCACCACGTGCAGGGTCCTTAGCCTCGACCTTCGGCTCGGGGGAGACGTCTCTGGCTTGGGCAGCAGCCTGCGCGAGCGAGCGGTTGGGCATAGCAGGTGGCTGCTCCTCAGCTGGCGAAAGCGGCTCAGGTTCCCTTCCACGGGCCACAGGCATAGCAATGCGTACCGGAGAGCCAGAAGGCTCAGGAGATGGGCTGCGCGGCTGGCGTGGGGGCGAGGGCAGGCGTTGAGTCTGCGTTGCTGGAACGTCGTCCTCACCCTCAGACTCTGGTTCCTTGGTTCGGCTAGGAAGGCCAGGCATAGGGACACCGCGAGCACCAGCATTTGGCTTGCTAGAGTTGTCCAAAATTGGTGGGCTTGGAGCCTGAGGCTCAGGGACAGTTCGCGATCCCGGGGCCCCCATAGGCGCAGCACCAGCGAACCGATCTTTGAGAGAACCAACACCACCAGAAGGAGGAGAAGCAGGCTCTTCCTGCTCCGGAACATCACCGGTCCGCTGTTCGCTAAGGTTACTCGCTGACTGTCCTGTGCGAGTAGTCTGGACAGGTCCCCAAGACTTTCCTGTGTATCCACTCTTCCAACCACCGCCACCACTCTGCTGAGGCTGTACCGGTGCCGCAGCAGCAGGCGTGTTGACCGGCTCTCCGCGTGCGGCCTTCTTCTCTGCCCAAATCTGGGCCGGGGTCTTGCCACCTTCGTCTGCGAAGGTCTTGCTGGCGGTACCGATCGGTGCGGAGGTGGCAGGTTTGGGCGCAGTAAAACCTCCTGGCGCAGGTGCCTTGGTGCCGGTGAATGCACTCGCTCCAGCGAATTTGTTGGCCACCTTTGGCTTTGGTAAGCTTGTCAAACGGTCTGACTGGTTGCTAAAAGCTGCCGAGCGCTCTGCGAGCGACTTGGGCCTCTCCTCCTCCTCTTCGTTGTTTGATGCGCCGGTTGCTGCTGGGGACAGTCCAGATGATGCCGGGGCGCCAGCAGCCTTCGCGCGGATAGCGGCAATATCGACCTTGCCAACGGGCTCGTATGCGCCCTTGACCACGGTAGGTCGGTCATCTCTCTGCTCCTTCGCCTGAGCCCTGATGGCTGCAATGTCGACCTTGCCAACAGGCTGGTATGCGCCTTTAACAACTTCTGGACGATCATTCTGCGATCCGGAGCCACGAGTGGTGTCGTCTCTTCCTTTGGAAAGTTCGGCCATGTTGACCTTTGTAGGCTTGTACGCGGATCCAACCTTCTCCAACTGCGACCTGGTGACCTCGGGCGCATCAGCACCCCAGCCATCACCGTCCTCATCTCTCCTTGGTGCAGGTGCTCTTGACCCCCTCAGTGGGTTGAATCCTGAGCCTCCACCACCGACATTCGTAGGTGTGAAAACGGGCTTCTTCGCGGCAACAGGAGGCGGGCCGCTCGACGAAGGGATATCTGCGCCGCCAGTGTACTTTGCGCCGGACGCATCAGACACCTTCTGGATGATCCTCTCTGGGGTAAGATCTGCTTCCGAGCGGGCGGTGACCTGAACGTGGTAGCCCTGTCACCCATTAGCACAGATCGAAAGAGCCTGGACGGACCAACGCACGTGGAGAAGCTTAGAAACAACACCAAGATGGCTGCCAAAGTAGCCCTTTGTCCTCTCTGGGACGCCCTCGCCGCACTACGGTGGCAATTAGTAGGGAACCTGGTATCGAGCGTTGACAGATCATACCCAGGCGATCAGGACATTCTTGGGCAGCGACGAATTCGGGTCCTTGACCTTGACGAACGCGAACTGGATGCGACCATCTGAGAACTCGTCGATCAAATCGAGCAGTTCACCCTCTGCATTCGTTAGCAATGTCTCCTTGCAACTCCTCACGACGCGTAGCCATTGCAGCAAGCCTTTGTGCTGAGGCCTGAGTTGGGCTGCCTGGACCATGGACTCGAACTCATGACAGATGCCCGACACGCCGCGCCACTTCAATGTACCTGTAAAGCTGCCATTGAGTGCCCTGGAGCCAGTTCAACGTACCTCCGGTGCTCTGAACCTTCAGGACGCTCTCTTTCCCGCCGTCGTGCTGGAACGCGCTGACAAGTGGGGCAGTCACAACGAAGACAGCCCATTGTCCGTATGTCGGCGAC
Organism: Didymella keratinophila; assembly: GCA_011058865.1. NCBI lineage: Eukaryota > Fungi > Ascomycota > Dothideomycetes > Pleosporales > Didymellaceae > Didymella > Didymella keratinophila. The sequence goes on from SWKW01000050.1 coordinate 43,643, forward strand.
TGTGCCTGGGGACCGGACGGCGGCGGGGTGTTGACAACGTTCTGGTAGCTGCGGGTGATGTTGGGCCCGTTGGTGGACGTGTTGAGCGAGGCCATTGTGGTGTATGGGGGTGGCCGGAGCTATGCGGTGAGGTGTCGGGGAGGGGAAAGTGGGAAGGAGAGGAGAGCGAGCTTGGTGGGGTTGCTCTCTCTGTGTACGCAGTGTATGGCAGGCTCTATGCGGCTGCTCGTATGGGAATGCGTATGCGTATAGCGGATGTGTTATGTACAGTTGGGTAACATACCTGTACACAGCCTCTCGCAAGCGGTGGCCCACTGCCAAGCTCGTCGTCATACGCGGCGGCGCGGAGATTCGGCACCTCAGGCAGCTGTCCTGCCTCACTCGCTGGTTGGCTGGCAGACGCAGCAGCACCTCGAGTTCGATCGTCAACACCGCTGACAGCTGAGCAGCACCACGATACCCCTTCCTCACTCTGCTCGGCCCTATACAACCCATTTTGTTCTTTTTGGACCCTGAAACTAGCTGTTCATTGCGCAGCGACCCTCTGGACCTCATATTCATTGTTGCGCCTGCCGTCCCAAGGCTGGACATTCCTACCCAATCTCGCGTCTCCACATTCATCAATACATGAGTGCAGCCTGTTGCGCATCGTTGGTAAGGCTCTTGTGAGCTTCGCCTGGAGACGGCCGTGCTGTCATGTGTGAGCGCGAGTCGAGCGTAGCCTCCTCGGTCGACTTCTACGGATCTGAAGGGAAGCTGAATGCTTCTTCGGGCCAGATGCAGAACGATGCATCGTCAGCAGGAAAGCGCAAGGCAGAAGATGCGTCTTCTGCTGCAGACAAGAAGCGCAGGTTGGATACAACTGCCTCTCCTTCCATCTCAACCCAGTTGAGAAACTGCGCAGGGCTGCCACCTGCTGTGTGGCAGCACATCTTTTCCTTCTGTTCGCTTGCAGATTTCGGTCGGTTGATTCAAGTCAATCGACCTTTTCATTCCTATCTCACAAACGTGTCTGCCGTCTCTCTGTCTAGAACAGAGAACAGTTGTCTGCATCTTGTACTGTCTGAAGCTCTGTGGGCCTCTGCCCGCAATGCGTATAACTCAAATGCTCCAAAGCCTCTTGTCGGCCTCACTGAACAGCAGATGTGGCAGCTCGTATGGTCGAAGAGGTGTCAATTCTGTAATAAGCTTGCTGCTACGACTCCTGGCGAGAAGCTGTGGCAGCAAGGCCCCGGTGAGGCTGGAGTGCGCACTGTCTGGCCGTTCGCCATTCGAGCATGTGGGCCTTGTCTCATGGAACAATGCCAGACCGTGAGTTGACAGCACATCCCTACTCTCAGCCGCTGACAGTCTCAGGATGCTAGCCTTCTCTTCTCCGCCGCCTCTGCCCTCAGACCTGCACTACCGTTTGCGCTCATTACAGCCGATCAAAACTACGTACCCGCGCACGCACTCCAATCGACTACAATGCCAGCCAATGTCGAGATTGGCAAGTACTACTACAAGAAGCATGTGGCGGATATAACGCAGGAGATGAACGATGCTCTTGCTTTGGGCCCTGCAGCTGCAGAGGAGTGGGCGAAGGGCCTCGAAGCCAGAGGAAAGCAGCGCATGAAGGCAGCTGAGACCTGGGAGCGCTGGTCAGTCAAGAACAGAGACACGAAGCCTGCGGCCCCGGTTACACGCTCGCCCGCAGCTGTACCACGCAAACAGTCAAGATCCCCAAAGCGCCAAACAGTCTCTCCAATCATTCATGCACCCGTCCCAGCCAAGCCTGCAAGTAAGTGTTCTCCAGATGTTTCGTTGCTGTCACGCGTGGCGGCCGTATAAGACGTTTCACCAATATCCCTCCGATGCCCAACCTAACAGCTGCAGCGCCAAACACCCAATTCGCACACAGGCCTCCCACCATTCCCCCAAATGTCTTCACTCCCCAGCCTGGGCTCACAGGCAGCGCTCAGCCGAACCAGCAAAGGAATCTCCATGATGCCAATGAGGCCAAGGCAACCCGCAAAACGGACATTGAGCGTCGATGTCAGCAGATGAACCCGCCTATTGCTCCAAACATATTGCGCCACATGGATGCATTCAAAGCAGCCATTCAGATTTCGCAGCCAATGAACGACTATGCGTGGAGCGTCTTGCAGCCTCGCTTAGTCGCCAACTTGCCTGCTGCCCAACAAGCCGAAGCTGACCACGTGTCTCGCGTGGCCTTGCTGCCGACAAAAACAGCAGACCGCCGTCATCAGGATGCTAACTCGAAGGAAGCAAAGGAGGCAATGGATCGAGAGTGGGAGGAATCTCAGCGTCCGATCCGTGACCGGCTCAGCGTTATTGCTGACGACTTCATCAACCGCGACTGGGATCACGGCAAGGCTCTTACCTACGAGAACAGCCCAAAGTTTGCGGCGGATCTTCTCATATACGTAAGGCGAACCTACTATGAGGAGACAAACGGTTCGACTGCCGCGCTGCAGCCCTCCATGGAAGGTGACTTCTCAGATCGCAGGCCACCCTTGGTATTGGAGAACATGAAGTGGGTATATGACAATAAGCTCAAACCTCTAACAGAACAGTATCGTCGAGAGCTGTTCCTCTGCCACGGTAACGATTGCGACCAAGCCAGCCGGCTGTTCGGATTCGAAGGTGTCATCCAGCACTATGGTGCAAAACATACTACCACGTTTAGCAGCGGCAACATTGTCGTTGCTTGGAGAGAAGCCGAGTGGCCAGAAGAACCACCCTTCCATCCTGACCCCATCTCAATGAAACATGCTCCCCACGGGTCGTCTAATGCGACAGGTTACGGCGGCTTCTATGGTGGATTCTCGCGCGCAGGTACATCCACTCCCCACATGCCAACGCACATGCCCCCTCATATGCCCCAAGCAAGTCCAGGCCCTTACCAGTATGCCGGCTACAATGGTCCGTACGCTCCGCCTCAGGTACCATACGATTACTCGCAGGTCTACGGCGCCCCAACCGAGGGACATCCGTACCACTCGATGGGTCCTCCGGGATACGGCCACCACCCAGGCGGCCCTTCGTACATGCCATCCCCCGCTGTGATCAACCCTGCCGTGGCTCCACCTCCCGCTATGCCTCCACCACCTCATGGCATGGTCGATCCTTCATCGAACGGTGAGGACTCCAACCACAGTACAGCCTCGTTCGACAAGGAAGTAAGTACTATCATTGGACTAGCCCAGGATATGTGGAAGCAGACCTCGGGTATCAAGGATATGCCAAACAGCCTCCGGATTTATGTATTGCTGCACCGCGTCATCTCGAAATTCCACATCGAGTTCAATTACGAGCCCAATTTGAACCACTTCATCGGAGCACTCTCTAACCACGAGATATCAAAGGCGCTGAAGAACGCGCCTGGTCTGTCCTGTAAGGCTTGTCAAGTTCAGTCAAACCACCACCTTACCGGCGCCTACTACAACAAGCCGGAGGAGAGAAGAACCTATACTGTTCTGACTTTGTTCCAACACTTCCGTTCTCAGCATCTAGTACCTAACCCATCTGGCATTGGTTATGGACCGGCGCCTACTGCACTGGACTGGAAAGAAGATATGATCGAACTACCAAGTGAACGCATCATCTCCGGTCTCATTCACGCTCCAGGTATGGGTGATGAGAAGCTTCTCATGATCGCAACTACCTTCCCGAGCTTGTTTCCCCACCCTCTCCCCACCATTGGCAAGATTGAAGATGATGGTCTGACCTCGCCTGCTTCTTCGGGACCTATGAAGGATGCTTTGCGTGCAAGCGGAACGCCGGGTGTTGCATTGGAGAGGTCAGGTTTGAACGCTGGTGCCTCACGTACTGAGTCCCCAGGCCCAGCAAAACCTACAGAGGACGATGATGCTCCTGAACGTCCCTCCACTGCTGCTGGTCGGTCGACTCAAGCGCCAGGCTCGGGTAGCAGGAAGCGCTCACACCGCGACACTCCGCCCGATCAGCGTGGAGAGCGCTACTATGCCGAGCCCAGGTACTACGTAAGTTGTTCCACTTGAACCCCAGAAACCCTTAACTGACGCGCTGCACCCAGGTTGCAAGAGATCAGCCAGATGACGGTTATCCTCGTCGAGAATATGAGTACGCTCCTAGCCCTCGAATCTATCATGCTGCGCCTGTCTACGACGACTACTCTGGACGCCGCACTGGATTCCGTGAGGCTGACAGCTACTACGGTCCTCCCAGAGAGGAGATCATCTACGCACGTCCCCATGAAGGACACAGTCGGCAGTACAGCACTCATCTGCGCCAAGTCAGATATGCTGAGGACGACGGCCAGTATCCGCCCGAGACCCGGCCACGGGAAACCAGTGGACCTCGTGGGCAGTCAGCCGCTGATCGCTTTCTCGAAGAATTCGTTCCCGGACAGCCTACCGAAAGCGAAGAGCAACCTCCGCCACCACCACGGCCAGATTCAGGGCCGCCAATATCGGCTCACGAGGGCGAGGACAATGGTAGTTACACGCCTGCTCCACCACATCCACCACCTCCAAGTGAGCCTGAGATTCAAGCTCGACCATTGGCCCCGCCCCAACAACCACCTTCTACAGTCTCGAATCAATCGCGATACGATGCCCCTCCGAACGGCCGCCACATTCCTACACCTGACTCTGTGGGGCCTCCTCCCCCTCGCCGCCCTGGTCCCCAGCGCCGCAGAGATCGTCCTCATGAGCACCGGATGCCCTCTCGCTACTACCGCTACATGAGCGTGGCCGCTCGAGAAGACCCATATGGTCGCGCACCTAGCATCACCCGATCGCAGAGGAGCAGATACGAAGAGCAGCGTCGCCGGATCGACGAAGCAGAGACGCCCCAACCCACCACCGAGCGAGACCGCGCATACGAACCAACTTACTCCCGCGAACATAGCATCGGCCACGCATCTCCCGAGCATTTCTATTCACCAGCCCGACCAGAACCGCGCGGCTACGTATCCGTTCAAGACCGCGCACACCATTTCTCCCCACCGCGCTACCACCGCTACGACGACCCTCGAGGGCCGCCGCCACCCGTCTACTACGATGACGGTTACGGACAGCCCGAGTACGAGATCGTCCGCGTCAGGGGAGACTACCGCCAGCCACGCCCGTACATGAGCGATTATCGCCAGCCGGCGCCTATTCGCTATGAGCCCTACCACGATCCCTATATGTACGACCACCCGCCTCCTCAGAGATACAATAGCCGGCCTGATGAGTACGTTTACTACGAAGACAGAGAGAGGGATCGCCCGCCGCCGAGGAGACATGTAAATGAGCCTGAGGCTGAGCCGCCAGAGCCGCCACCTGTGGGGGTGAAGATCGAAGTCGCGACTCCGGCGCCTGGTATCCAGGATTGAACGTGGAGGACAAGACATAGTTTGCTAGGACTACATGCGTCGTCTGTAGCGAGTTCGTGTTTTCTGCAATATGCCCTGCAACTGTATAACGGTTACGACACAAAGCGAAGCGACTGGAAGGATAGCGATCTACATAGTGCTTTTGTAAGTGCAATGAAGTAATGACCTTTTCGTGGCACTGCGGTATAACAATCTCTCGAAGCAGATTGGTGGGGTGCACGCTGAGAAAAGGTCCTGCTAACCTCCGCCACCCTGGTCGACTTGTCGACTGTCTTCATCCTCTCCATCGTGCTCCGGCACAGTACAAGATATCCACACACTATGAACCTAGATTTTATGATCAAGATGACGACATTTCTTGTCTCCTTATCCTCTGCATGAGCGTAAACAGCATATCTCAGGCGTATCTTCCAAGGAGATTTAGGACCAAGGACTGGTTCTAGCGCCTGTAGCAAATGCCGTGGCTGTTTTTCAGAGGAGTAGTTTATGAATTGCGATCTTACGGTCAGCCTATGGTGAAAGGTCTCTTCACAATCTAGATGACTACGACTCTCTTATGTACATGTGGGCATCGAACACCAGGGAAGGGGTTATAGAGATTGTTTAAGTCGGACCTGACGAACCGCGGCATTTTACTGCATGAAGTTCAATATGATATCAGTAATAATGAGCCTGTGCATCAAGACCGTCATGGTTGGACTGACAACAGTAACAGAAGTGAACGAGGGGTGAATAGCAGATTCCCAGCTGATATCCATTAGATCAAACTAGACTGTACAAGGTCATAACAAGGAAACGACACGAGTGTCAGGTATATCCGCTCCGAGCGCACCTTACAAAAGAAACCCAACCACGGCATTGCCCAATGCGCCGCCTCCATCTGGCGATTCCAACTCTTGTGTGCTTGGTCCATTGCCCGCCAATAGCACAATGTTGTTCCCTTATTGTCGAAATGGCATCGTGCTTAACAGCAGTCCTCAGCGCACTCGCAGCAATCCAGGCAGCACTCGCAGCCCTCTTCGCATACAAAACAACAGCAGAGAACGGCGAGACAGGATGCGAGGCAGCCTCTGTCCTTCTTCTGCTTAGGAGGGGGACCCTGTTGGTACATGGGCTGCTGGTACTGCATAGGAGGAGGACCCTGCAAGAGTTAGGAAAGACACCATAACTTATTTGAGGCTCTAAATTACCTGCTGGTAGCCCTGAGGAGGACCATAGTTCATCTGGCCCTGCGGCGGGCCATACGACTGCTGGGGGTATTGAGGCGCAGGGCCGTTGTTGTAGTAGCCTTGGGCGGACATTGTGCTGTGTTACTCGTCGAGTGTCTTTGAAGTCGAGTGGAGGGTTTGCGACAAAGGTGCAATGGTCGCGAAAGGTGTCTCGAGCCTTGTTGACGTCAAGCTTCAATCCACGATACGCGTTCGTCGACCAGCGCTCGATGGTGATGCAATCGCGCAGTGGCGGGGAGTTCTCCGAGGCCAAGCTTGGTGATTGCTGGGCGAAAGCTTAAAGGGGTGCACACGTGAAGTGTCGAGTCGGTGTCTCGGTAGGGCGAGGGATGCGAAGCCGCGATATGAAAGGTGAGGTTTGAGAGATGGAGCTTAGGGACAAGTGGATCAAAGAGGGGAGTTCTGCGCGCTTTAAAGACGATCGCTCAGCTGCCACCGGAGAACGCGCATCATCTGGCCCTTCGCTCGAGCGCCGGTCACATTGGGCAGCGCGCATTAGCCACATCTTTACCCTTGCGCCTAACCGCTTTGTTATTGGTGTGAATAACAAGGCTTAGATGGGATTCGTCAGCGGCCACTGCGCCAGGATTGTGGCTTGCTCTTTTCGGTGCTTCCTCGCACAAGCCGCGCAGAATTTGAGAAGTGCTCTAGGATCTGGCTGAGGCGCAAGACATTGTGTACGTTCTCGGAGAACTTGGTGGAGGAGAGCAAAAGACGTTTGCGGCGCAGGCGCTTCATCACCCAGCGTGGATGGATCGCTCGGCACGGTTCAGCCACCGAGACTCCACCGATGCGTTGCTAAGCTCCACTTGGCAAAAGCTTGGTGCAGCAGGGGTGAAGTACACTGGACGTTTGAGCTGTTTGGCAGCTGTCACACCGTGCTTGATCAGCAAAACGTCAATGCATAGCTGTGGGCGAAGAAGAACTGCCAAAGCAGTCAGTCATTACCGAAGCTCGTGTGCGAATCACTTCCTGCGTGATTTTAAAGGTTCAGAAGGTCCGACTGTGCTCACAGCTTCAGCCCCATACTGACGTTTTACAAATATCAGGCTCAGCCCGGTATACGTGCTCTCGAACTTCGAATGTAATTACAACGATTCTATGGACAGCACAACAACCAATGCAGGCACTGCAAGCGAATGTCGACCAGACAATAACAATGTAGTACGATCCAGCCATGCCTATGCACCTATGAAGCAAGCCATGATCAAGATCGAATTATATACATGCGCGTGCGCATTGAGAACACCTCGCAATCCAAACGTTTGGTCCAAGTCGAACATGAGCAACGGCGCAGATGAAGCCACGACGGAACTAGAAGCCGAATGGATTCTGGGGAGCTGTGACACGTGTTAGTATTGCAACATGCAAGCACAGATCACGAGACTTACTAGCATTGGCAAGACTGGCCTTTCCCGTAGGCTGTGGGGTCAACTTCTTCGCCGCCTGTACGCCAAAACGCACAGGAGGAGGCGGGCCAGTCTTCTGGGGCACCAGCGGCTGCGCTGTAGGCATTGACGGCATTGGGGGCATGGGTGGAATAGGTGGCGGGCTTTGTCCAAAGCCAGTGGGCTGGGGCTGGATCGCGGGGGGCAGGAATTGGTTGATTCCTGTAGCCTGAGGGTTAAGCGGCGATGGTTGGTAGCCGTTGAACCCAGTGGCCTGTGGTTGGAAAGGCGCCCGCGGTGGGTCTGCGAACGGGCTGCCGTTGCCGAAGCCTTGTTGGAAGCCCTGCTGACCGAAGCCAGTCTGCATCGGCTGTTGGAAGCCGGTAGGCTGGGATTGCTGAAATGGCGCGAACCCATTCTGCTGTGGCTGGAATCCTGTTGGCTGAGGCATGAGACCATTTTGCTGGAAGTTGTTGAAGCCGGAGTTCTGTTGAGGAAAGCCAGTCATTTGTTGCTGCATTCGCTGCATACTCATCATGTTTTGTTGGTCGTTCATGCTCTGTCCAGGAGGTGCCATCTGGGGCATGTTGGGGTTGTAGCCAGTCAGCTGGGGTATGAGAGTTGGCGGGGGCCCGAAAGCACTATTCTGCTGAGGGTTTTGCGGGGCAGAAGACGACCGCTGGGGCGGAGGTGCGATGAGACCACCAGGCCCTGATTGCTGCGGTGCTTGCGGTCGCATGCGGGGTGGTGCCATATTCTGAGGCTGTGTAAGCGCCTTGATGGCGGCAACTTGCTCAAACAGAGACATTGTAGCTCCAGTCGGCTGTGATTGCTGGACGGGAGGCGGCGAGGGCGCCGGTGCTGGCGCTGGTGCAGGTGCAGGAGCAGGCTCTGGGGCTTTGGGCATTTCCTCTGGCTTAAGCGCGGGCATGTCCAGCAAGGAAAGATCATTCATCGAGCCAGTGAGGGCAGGTGGTTTTGGTGCAGGTGGCGCTGCCTGCGCTGGTGGTGGCGATGGTGCGGGTGCTGGTGTCGACCTGATAGGCTTGACGTCCCATGCATTGTCGTCGAAGCCGTTGGCACCTTCAGACTTCTTTTCTGGAACAGGAGCATTGGCCAGTGGTGTCTTTGTCGCGTCGGCCGGCTTCTTAACGGCATCGTCGGATTTCTGCTCGAAAGCCTTAGGATCAATATCGTTGTTCGTCTCGACTGGAGGAGCAGGGCGTCCTTTACGCGTGTTGTTGCGTAATGCGCCGCCTGGACCGGAAAATAAGCCACCTGCAGAGCCAGCCTCTGCGCTAGACTCACCAGCATTGCGGTTGAATTGGCCATCGAGGTGCTTTGTGACGCGAAGGATGTCACCTTCCTTGAGACCCAGTGTGCGCAGGAGTTGAGGTGTGATGTCAGGCAGATTCTCCTCGCCCATTTGATCCTTGTCAAAAGCCTGAGCGTAGCGCTCGCAGATCTGAGGGTTGACACCACACTTGAGGAAGAAGTCAAACCAATCGTAGCTGGGCTTCTTTTGGACCGATATCCCAGGTGATGAAGTAGCGGCTCGGTCGTTCGCACGGATTGTGCTCCTCCTCTTGATCTCAGACAGTGGCTTGTCGTCATCCAAAGACTCTCCTGTGACATTCTCGATATACTCCAGGTCCTCGACAGACATCTTTGTAACTGGCACAGCGATCTTGACGCCATTGACTTTGTGCAAGTGAATCTTGCCCTCTTTAAGGAGGATGAACTCGGCTTCCACCTTGAAAGAACCCGATCGATCTGTCCATGTGCGCACCTTCGCGGGATCTGGAAACTATTAGCAGAGCCCGGACGCTGAATCTGGCGAGCTTACTCGGCTTGGAGGAAGATTTCGACGACGATGACTTAGACGACGACGATTTCGAGTCTCTGGTGGAGCTCTCTCGCATGCTTGATCTCTGTGAAGTACGACGATGGTCAGAGCTTGTTTGCAGAAGACTAGAACCACGGGCGGGTAAAGGCAGACCGGGTCCTACCTGATCACTTCGTGCATCACTCTTTGGTCTATCTCGTCTCGAGGCTTGGCGAGCCATCTCCTCCTCCTCCCGCCTGTTCTGCTCTACGACCGATCGGCCAGCATTCGTTCCGGATCGAGCGACACTTGCGGGAGTGGAGACAGGGACGGTCTCTGTGATCTCGACGTAGTTAGCAGGAACAACACCCTCCTTGCCGTTCTTCAACCGCCGGACCTTCCACCATTCATCGCTGGCAGAGTCGTCGAGAACTAAGATGTCGTCACCAAGACCGACTGTAACCTCATCGTCGCCTTGAGCCATGAAGTCAAAGAGCATGACACCCTTCTTCTGCACGTTCGAATGCCCAGAGCCAGCAGCGAGGATCTCGCGCAGACCAGCACCTTTGGCAGCGCCTGCCAGCTCCCCGAGAGCTGACATAATCTCTGTGGCAGTATCCTTCGCTCCGCAATGGAAATCTACGCTCTTGCTAGGCTGCTTCAATTCCATGAAGATGTGTTTCCCCTCCTGAGAGTAGTACTCCATTTTGTCTGCTGACCATTCTTCTTGCGCTCCGTCCCGCGCCTTCTCCGGCGCAATCATGATCATGCCTCTAGGAATGTTGATTCCCAACGTGACAGGCATCTTCTTGTTTTTGCCAGGCTGAGTCAGGTACTCGTAGATGTTGTACAGATGATACCCAGAGCCTGAGAGAGGTGTGCTTGGCCCATTGTCGCGCGGTGGAGGATCGTACTGATCGAATGTAACGCTTCGAGCTGGAGGCGACCTGACTCGATCAGGCGAAGGTGAGCGCGCAGAGGCGTACTGAGGTTCGGGCGAGAACGGCTGCGAAGGAGGTCGGTTGGGTAGGCGAGGCGGCGGCGCTTCCTCGTCAGACTCTTCGGGAGTGAACTGAACGCGCTTTCGAGGGGCCGCGGCCACATTTGGAGGAGGAGAGATGGCCGAGCGTGTGGCTGTCTGCTGCTCGGACTTCTTCTGAATGATGCTGGCGAGAGCAGTAGCAGGGTTGTGGGGAGGACTGTCCGGTGTTGGGGGGTCCTGCTCATCGTCTGATTCGGGAGCTGCAGGACGACGTGGAGGAAGCCCTGGCGATGCGACTGCTGCCGCTGCAGGCGGCGCTCCACCCTGAATGAGCTCTATGTAGTTCGATGGTGCGAAACCGTAGTCTCCGCCGAAGCCCACGAGGGACCAGTCTGGATCTGAGACGTCGTATACGTCGAGCACAGCGTCTTCCTGGAACGACAGCTCTTCGTCCGTTTGACGTGTGTAGTCGTAGAGGGCTTTGGCTTGTGAGACGGGTGTGGCCTAGAGGGACATCGTCAATGCTGGTCTGGGGGCGTGCTGAATCGGGCTCCGTGCTTGCGACATACCTCCTCGATGTAGTTGTTTGGAATCAAGCCCTCAGGCTCTTCCTCTTCTTCGTCGTGGCCCTTCTTCTTAGCCTTCCACCAGTCGTCGTCAGCCGACTTCTCCAGGACCATCAGCATGTCGCCCTCGCTGATCGCGATCTCGTTGTCGCTCTGGGGCACATAGTCGTAGATTGCGCGGTATATGCCGAGGAACACCATTGTGACGTTTGGCGGTGCGGCGCACCTTCTTCGCGAGCGTGGGTGTGTTTAGGCAGCGTGCGAATGACGATGGATGGCTGCGAGGCGCAATAGCTAGGAGCTCTCGGCGGCGACGGGGGTTGCGTTGTACCTCGAGGGGCTGGCAGGGGCAAGCTGGCCGAGGCCTGTCTGAGGTCGAGCAGCACCCGGGGAACGCAGATGCACGGAATGGCTATTATTGCGACTGTTTGGCGGAGTAAGACCAAACACACGTGTGGGGAGAGTGCTCGTGCTATGCAGCCGCGAAGGTGAGACACTTGCTCGACGTTGACCAGCGCGGCTGAATTGCACTGGCCATCGCCGGCCTGCATCTAGCTCCACAAATTACGACGTCAACGTGCTGCCATCCCACGCTTGTCAAGCTTTCCATTGTTTCACAGATGACGGGTTCACTCTTGTTTTCCGAAATTGTCATAAGCTACAAGAGCTTTGCGCATGTTCAGCAACAGCCATTGACATAAACCATCAATTGACCAGCTTTTGGCCAGCCACACAACTCTTGCTGCCCAACGTCCGGAGTGATCTCGGTCGTCGAAAAGGGCAGGGCTACGAAAGCAGGGAGACTGCGTTCGAGGTGGAAGAAAGCATTCAATCACCCAGAACTGTTGACAATTGACGTCTATTCGGCGTAAACATACCTAACAAGGCTGTAAGCACAGAATTGGAGGAGGAATATCGTAAAAGACCTACAATGATGCGTAAGAGTGTGAAGACAAAGCCAAGGTGAAATGCTTGTAAATGCCGGTCACGATTGAATGCGCTGAATACTGTGGTGTCCTTTCTTTGACCACAGTCATAGTCTCTCTATATGTTACAATAGCCACGATCAGAGCGGACGTCTACTTCTTCCCGCTAGACTTCCAGGCTGAACTCCTGCTCTTCCTTCCATTCGGCCCCTTCTTGTTCTTGGCTGCGTTCTTTGCAGAACCCTTGAACTTCAGACCACTCTTCCCTTGACCCTCACTCGCACGATGTCCCTCAAAAACGAAGCTTTCCCGGGCCTTCGCCGCACCGCCCTTGCCCAGCATGGCCTTTGCACGACCCTGCTGCGACTTCTCCTCGGCAGAGAACTTCTTCTGGTACACACCCTTCTTTCCTGCTCGATCAGATGATGGTGCTGGGCCTCGAGGCTTGTCCTTCTTCTTCTCAGCTCTGCATCGTGTGACGCGCAGAATGCGAGGAAGCATAGGTGGGAATTTCTTCTCGTTGAGTTGCAGTGCTGTTTCGACCCCGTTCTCGTCTGTGAACTGTACGTAGGCAAAGCCCTTGCCGATACGAGTCTGGGCATCACGAATAACACGCACATTCTCGATCTTGCCGCACTTGCTGAACTGTTGCCAAAGACCCTCCTCGATGTCCGCTGGAATTTTCTTCTTCTTGCCTTCCTCAGGCTCAGCGCCCTTGCTTTCATCGTCGACAAAAGGAAGGTTGCCAACGAAAACGCAGCGACGGTTGTCAACCTTTGTAGGATGAGCTAGCCAGTCAACGTGCAGATGGCGGTTGAGCAGAACAGATCCGTTCAGACGCTTGACAGCCTCGCGGGCAGCAGTTTTTGTTGTGTATACGGCGTACGCGTTTGTGGATTTCGTGGTTGCGTCCATGATCTCCTTCTTCGCGAAAGCAGCGCGCTTAGGCAGTGAGCTAGAGAAGGCTGTGGAACGGAAACGGATCGACTCGATCTTGTGTGGAGGCTTCTCGTCGGCCAGATCGGCGATGAAGGATTCGAGATGTTTCTTCAGAGCCTTCTCTGCGGATTTCGAGTTGATGCAGTCGACGGAAACGTTGCTGAGGAAGACTGTGCGAGCAGCCTTCTCGAGCTCCTCGTCAGTTTTGCCATCAGTCTTAGCAGTCAGAGACTCATGCTGAGGAATCTCGAACTTCTCTCCGTCTTGTTCTGCTGCGTCTGACGCTTCTGATGCATCTTCCATGTCCTCGTCGTCGTCCTCAGCCGCTGCCTCCTTTGTCTTGCGCTTCTTCTGCCTCTCCTCCTCCTCTTTCTCCTCTTCACGCGCCAGTTTGCGCATGAACTTGTCCTCAATCTCTTCTTGGCCACCTCGCTTGCGCTTCTTGCTGGGCTTGTCGTGTTCGCCAGTTAAGGCAGCTTCACGCAGTTTGGCCAATTCTGCCTCATTGTCTGAGTCCTCAGAGGACTCTTCGTCGCTGTCTGCCTCTTCATCGCTGGACTCGTCCTCCTCATCTGCAGCTGCTTCGTCACTGCTTGCCTCATCCTCATCTTCGTCCCCGTCTTCTTCCTCACTCGACTCCTCGACAGGCGCCTTTGCGCGCTTCTCTAGCTTCTGCTCATATCGCTGCTTGGGCGGCGCTTGGACAGGACCCAACTGCGTAACTTGTTAGCAATTTGTCTTGGACTTCATGCTCCCGGAAGAGTTCCGCACGTACACTGCTTGCGAACAGCGAGCTCAGCGCAGGGTCGAATGCTGCTTGAGTTGTGGCAGCGGGGGCGATTGACGCCTTGGACTCTTTCGTTTGCTTGACCTTTGATTTGGCCATGGCGTCGATTGATCGTGTGGTGTTTTCTGTCGTTTTCGATCGAGCAACAATCACGAGCAGAATTTCAGTGGGACCTCGAAGGGACCTGGCAGCTCGGCGAATGAGAACGCGGCGCCGGGCGTTCTGCCTGACCGCCTTGACCTGCGCGATTGCGCTTGAGGGTCATGCACCAACAAGTGGTTCGTTCTGCCCGCCGCAAGCAACCCAGGTTCCCTCTGCTCCACACCTGCGCTTCCCATGCTCTGCAGAGCGACACCCTTATCTCCAGACCCTCCGACGTTGCTCACAGCTCTGCTAGCACTGCATCTGCCCGCACCGTCCCGAACGCAGTCTCCGACGCCTGCGCGGTCGTAGCCATTTTGACCCGTCTCCGCGCTCAGCGCCCGGCGTCCTCCACCTTCCACCACGCTTCTCGAGCGTCGCAGACCTCTGGCAAAGGGGTCAGATACTACATCCACCACATTGGCTGCGATTTGACGCATACTCCCACTGGGGCGCATTCGGTGCTATGAGCGCCCACGATGGAGACACGATGGGCGCATCGACAGTCGCGCCCACAGCCACCAACGACGACGTCACAAACGGCAGCGCGACCGACGACCCACACGCCACTCCACGAGAGACAGTCGAGAAGGATGAGCCCCGGCGGTCCTCACCCGCGACCACCCCCACACGCCGACCTGAGGTCGAGGAGCTTTCTCCCGTCACTCGGCCCGGGCCTGCGATAGCCGCCCCATCAATCATATCAGCAGTGCCAGCGCCAACGATGATCACCACAGATCCAATCGCTGCTGCCGAGGTCCTAAACACGTTCGACGACCACGCCGATGACCGCTCGAGCAGTCTCAGCGAGCTCGGGGACGCCTCTGACGTCGAGTCTGAGCAGCCCACACCGCGACCTGCCGCGACCGCGGACATCAACGAGAACGATTCCGAGGCCGAAACAGAGAGACTGGAAGAGACCCCACGGAAGCTTATGCGCACCGTGACGGATACGTCATTAGCTTCAGAAGCTCTGTACACGCGAACACCAAGCAAGCTGATGCACTCGAAAACCATAGAACACGATGAGTCTGCCCCGCCCACGCCCTCAGATCTGGCCGAAGATGAGATCATGGAAGACGCAGACGAGGCACAGGATCCACTACACGCGCTGTCCCTCGCAGCTGCTTCAGAAGCTGCCAGCCTAGAATTGGCTGGGAAGAAGAGGAAGCGCATGAGCGCCCGAGGCACGCCTATCGACGACCATGACGAAGAGCCCGCACGAAAGCGCAGCGCATCGGCGAAGATTGCAACCTACAATGGCACAGCAGAAGACGTCATCGAGAGCTCAGAGCAACCTGACGCCGAAGACGAGCTGGACCACGCCGAGGAGCGCCTGGACGACATCGAGAGGGAGCAAATGGATCTAGAAGAAAGACAAGCCAATCTTGCCGCCGAAGCTGTCAGCGAACTGGCTGCGGTTGCAAAGCACACAAAACCTCGCAAGGGTGGCAGGAGAGGCAAGCGGAAAGCTGAAGACTCGAGCTATGCGTATACCGAAGCTCTTGCTACAGCCGAGACTGTTGAAGGCGATGGGGACGGTGACGACAACGAAGAAGATAGCGCAGCACTTGACGAAGAAGGTGAGTGTACTTGTCCTGCGGACCGGGCTGTCTCTAACAGCATGTAATAGTGTCGAAGAAGAAAAGTGCAATTGACGAGCTTGCAAAGATCGAGAAGAAGTTTAAGCTCTTCCGAGAAAAGTAAGCTTGCTTAGCCACTCGCGCCAGGCATCAGTTGTTGACAATGACAGGCTTTGCGATGAGCAGATTGCACAATATGAGAGAGAGCTTGAGATGCTCAAGCAACCCGATTGCCAGCACCCCGAGTATCTCGCGATGATCAAGTGCATAGACGACCGGAGAGCAGAGAAGATCGATTACGAACGTACACTGCTTCAACTGAAGCAGGAGAACTTAGTCACCATTACGGCTGCCCAAAGACATCAGATGCATAGCCAGTACTTTCAGACTGTGCGAGACCTGCGAGAAGATATCATAACAGAGTGCAACCAGCGCGTCTTCGAGTTGCAGAGAGGCAGACGGTCGTTGGGCTGCGACGAGACCGAGTACATGATCAAGCTTCCAGAGAAGCGCTCCGATCAGATCAGACAACAGACAGCATACAACCTCGAGGTCTCAATTCTGTCTGGTGTGGCCAAGTACGTTGGCTTCCCGGCTGCCCCAGATATCAGCGCAGCACGACCTAGCGAGATCGATGAGGATCTTCGAGCTATGAAGGTATGTTTAAGAGCACTCAATTCGTGGGCTGGCAGCTGATTCGACGCTGCAGATCGCAACACGTCCCACGTTACCAGTGCCTCCTCCCTCGTTCCGTACCTACAACCAGAGGACCACAGCAGACGAGGTGGCAGCAGAGAGCGAATTTCTTGAGAGTACTCCGTGGGCGAATCCAAGGCACCCCTCGCACCAGGAGACACGCTCACAGCAGGAGTCTCGCTTTGCGCCAGGGCCGTCACGCGTGCCCAGTTACCAGACACCAGCAGGGCAAAGACGCATTGTCGATCTCAACGCGCCGAACGGCTCTGCATCAACTATCGAAGCCAACTCGAACCCCCCCTCTTCCAATGCGCATAATACCAATGGCCGAATAGGAGAGTCGGAATCTCCCGTAATGCAAATGAAGCGGCCGCCGACCGAGTATCCGTCCTACAACGATACCCCAGGCGCACATCCGCGCAATATGGGCGTTCTGGGCAGGGAGACCTACCCCATATTGTCGAGTCCGGCTGCACAGCACGCAGAGCCACACCTGCATGAGCCTCCTACCCAACGCTGGGGCGTGACATCTGGCTCGCCTGCAATGCCCTCCGGACCACCTGGCGCGAGAGCACCGCTGGCACAACGAAGTGGCCTAGGTATGGTAGGCGGTGGCTTGTTTGGACGATAGGACATCTGTCTTTGTTTGCTGTAAATGACCTGTTTGTCTATGATCCTGGAGTTCAGTTGCATCTGTGGAGGCCTTTGGCGTACTGTCTGCCATGAAACGGAGCGATGCATATCATACCCTCATCTATCGGCGTTCTTGCATGGGTCTATGCCCTAATTCTTGTTTTGGGTTTCAAAGGGGCTAAACACCTCTCGTCTTAACGATTCGAAGACATCTCATGCCTCAATCAATATTTTCATCTCAGTACCTACTGCCCACTACTTTTACTATGTGCGCTTTCGTGCGCGTTCTATGCGGAGAAACCGTCGGAGCTGACGCAAGTTCTCCAGATCTCCGATGGCTTCGGCGTTGCTAGAACGCGGTCGGAAACTCAAGATGCTGTGACACGTCATACATAGACATCGGAACGGCTAGAGGGCGAATTCCGAAGGTTGAACAGAACATACAGCTGAGTTTCCTTTCACGCTGCTTCGAGTCGCAACAATCGCTTTGAATATGTCGACTGCACCTACAATCACACTTGGCAAGTCCATCATACTAGTCGTGAACCTCATTACCCTGATAGGACCCTTTCTGGCAGACTGGAAGTACAACTCCCCTACAATATGCAAGATCGATCAGACTAGTTAACGTGTGAACTAACACCCTCAGCGAGACACACATCTACAACCCCAACTGGCCGCCTCACGCCCGCTACCACAATGGGTATGTCCCCTATCTTTTCTCCCCAGCAAACTCACACGTACTTATTCTACTAGCCAAACAATGAGCATGGGCGCCTTCATCGGCATAATCACTTTCTACATCATCCTCTACCTGCTTCCGTCTTCCGCGTCGGTGCAGGAGCAGAAGCTTCACCTTACCTGGGTCCTGGTGCTGCAGAATATGATCGACCTCAGCAGTCTGAGTGGGATTTTGTATCCGGGGGCCGGCTGGATGGATCCCCAGTTTGGTGACGGGAAACCCCAGCTTTATGGGTTTCTGGGGTTGCTGGTGCTGCTTTGGAGTGGGTGGTGGGTGGAGGTGCGGAGGTTGGATGCCGTTGCTGGTGTAAAGAGAGCGTAGTGGGATCCAGAAGCGATTGTATGAACTTCGGAGGAGACGGACATTGAAGAGGTCAACGGAGGGTCAGCGGACCTGATATGAGGGTTGTGTGATGTTTGCAGTCCTGAACCAGGAATCAGGCTGGCGTCTGATCTTGATCAAGGAGTCGACGCGTCTAGTTCTGTATTCTTGTTGAAAAGTCGTCAAAATGTTTTTGTTCACCGGCGCTATCAGCATTGCCCATGGATTGGTGATGGGTGATGGGCGAATCTATGTGTTACCAGTGCCCCTGCTCTGTTGGGGATCTGTAGGAACAAGGCTGAAGGAGCGAGGCTGGACCCGGTGCCTGCCACTTGCTCTCAACCTTCGAGATTCTGTCAGTCACGTCACCAGCTTTCCCTGCCAAAAGCATCAGTGCCAGAACGCAATCATACATCGTGAGTCATCGGCGTCCAAGTGTCGATCGATCTGCGAGAGCCTCGATGCAGCAAATGCGACCGCTGCACAAAGGTCAGCAAGCCACGCATCAAGTTGCCCTTCGCACAACTCAAATCTGCGATCGCAGGTGGTGATTGGTTCGTCACTTTGGAGGACTCTGTGACATCGCATGGCTGTTGGGGCAGTGCCGCAGAAGGACTCTTCTTGGCAGACCATCAACAGCAGGCAACGCCCTTTGCCCTCTGAGGCCGCCCACCACGTCCTTACCATGCCATCGCACTTGCGACGAGATCTACTTGTCCCTATCGCCGTTTCCTGACAGCAGTTTCTTTGCCCTGCAAGCTCATTGTTATTGGTTCGCGGTGAGACCACGACGGTGACGCTCATCAACTCCTCCCGCCTTTCCCGATCCTTCACCGGCTGTCCGTGCACGAGGACACAAAACCAGAGGACTCGACTGCGGCTCTTTCTGTGCGATCGCTCTGCGGGGCGGTGGACTGCAGCCAGACGTATACTAATGCAGCTGTGCGCACACTGGACGCTCTGTGACCTTTATTCGAAACCACCCTGCGAAGGCGGATGAGAAGGCGTCAGGCTGCAGCTGTACGCTGAGCATCGGTAGGTCTCGAGTGTTTCAGATCTCACGTGTTGCCTTCTCTATCATTTACTTCGTCCATCTGTTTCATCCCTCAATTGGCTCGGTCGCTCTTGTGTCTCCAAGAGAAGGCAACGGCATCATGGGGTCCCCGATTAGCATGCTGACTGATCGCAGTGAGCATGTCACACCAGTTCAATATGAACCCATCGTTCAATCTCAGTTACGTTGACGAAAATGTACGTGATCCGTAAAGTAGAGATAGATATTCATAGTGACCTTTTCAGGGCTACCAGAGTCGAGCAGGTCAATACCAGGATGCCTTCTTCCACAACTTGGATTTCGCGAATGCCAGGACAGCTATCAACTCTGTACCCAGTCCCACTGCCATGGTGCGAAGTACCCCCGCTCCGGTGCCTGCAACTCGCATGGGCCGCCAGCAGTCTAGCAAGAATGTTCAATACCACAACATCGACCCAGACTTGCACAATGCCCGTTTTCTGGCTCCACCAGGAGCACAATCCGTCCCCGTCTTTCAGAACCATGCGGAACCGATCGCGGATCCAATGGTCCGATTCTATCAAGACCAAGGAGAGGCGCCATGGAACCCAATGAAGCACTCAAATCCTAGCGGGGGTCGAGACGCACTCAGTCAGCCTCAACGTCACTTTCGCCAGTACCGTCAAGGTCCTACCTCTGACTTGGGGAGTAACGCTCGTGTGTCCGATTCTGGTTATTACACACAACCGCCTCAGTCGATCATGAGCCAAGACGCTGTTTATGTTGATCAGGAACTGCCATCAGAATTTATGATGCAGACTAAGACGATGAACGTGCATTCCACACCGAGTGACTCACACGAGATGCAGCGCATGCCATCAGATCAAAGATCGATATCGCAATACAGCAGTCGGAGCGGTAGACCTAGGCAATCAATTCCATGTCAGGAACCGGGTTGCGATGTGACATCAAATTGCAACTCCGAGCACAAGTCTGTTTGATACAAACGTCAGCGCGATTTATCACTGACATGTTCACAGAAAACACATGCGCAAGCATGTCAAGTCGTTCGTGTGTACGGAAGAGGGCTGCAAGCGCGGCGGGAAAGGCTTCTCTACCACTAACGATCTCGACCGGCACAAGAAGAGTGTACACGGTATTGGCGTCGCAAATTCGAAGTCATACAGATGCGCAGCAGATGTCTGCCAGAACAAGAACAAGGTGTGGCCACGTCTGGACAACTTCAAGCAACACGTAGACCGAATGCATAAAGAAGAAGACCAACTTAGTCTAATCAAACGGTAAGACTTCCTGACGAGATTCTCGCAGAATCTTCCTTAACAAATACAGGTCGGAATTCATTCTCCAAGACCCCCAGTCAGAGGCTGTGGTCGATCCCTCGCACTTGCTCGCTGGCATGGATTCACAAAATGCATTACCTACCGTGGACACCAACGGCAATACACTGTCTGCAAGCATGCAAGGGTACATTTACCCTCAGCATATGTCTATTAGTGGACATTCTAATGCTGGGCCGTCGCAAGCCTCTCCTAGCACGCAGATATCCGACATATCCTTCTCACAGACTGACATGCACTCCTTCGAGCTTCCCGACAGTGAATCACTAGTTAATATCAATGCGCCACAACCGAAAATTGTAACGATAGGTCGTACATCTGCTCACAGACAGTCCTTACATGTGTCATCGACGGGAAAAATTGCAAAACCAGCATCTGGACGGAGCCTCCAGTTGAATGTGGATACAGCGTTGGGCTTGCGGCTCTCAAGTGCACCGCAGACAAAGTCAGAGCAACAAAAGCAAAAGCTTGATCTGGACAAGCTCTCGAAAGCAAAGCTCCAAGAGATGTTACGCCAAGTGCTCGAGACACAGCAACAAACTGATGACGGTACTGGAGTAGCAAGCCGAGCCACAGCCCAACGGCATTCCAAGTCAACTCGGTCCCCGGAGCGTAGCGCAACCCAGACATCAACGTCTAGTGTGCAACACAAGTGTCCCGTTGAGACTTGTGAGTTCACCGGACGAACTTGCGATCTGAACAAACACCTCAAGAGACACGTCAGGCCTTATGGTTGCACGTATCCAAAGTGCTTCAAGAAGTTCGGTGCGAAGTCAGACTGGAAGCGCCACGAGAACTCCCAACACTTCCAGCAGGAGACCTTTCGCTGCGACCTGCTCAACTCGGACAAGACTTGTGGGCAGCACTACTACCGTGCTACACAATTCCAAAACCACCTCAAGCACGAACACAAGCTTGCGGTTGCGGAGAAGATACAGAATATCGTGGAACGTTGCAAGATTGGTAAGAATTGTCAAGGTCAATACTGGTGTGGGTTTTGTTGCGAGATCAAGAAGCTTAAGACCAGACGCAACTACGCCTGGGATGAACGCTTCGACCATATCGCACATCACTTCGAGAAAGATGAGCCGAAGAAGCAGATCGAAGACTGGATTTGCGTAGAAGAGAACAGAAGCAAGAGAGAACTCAGAGAGGAGATGGAAGACGACCAATCCGAGAAGAACGCCGGAGTTGAGGGTTACGACGGTGACGCACTCACTGTTGGTCTGGAGGCGATATCGAATCATGCAGACACTGGTCCCTCATCTCACAATCTTGGTCCAAATGGCTCAAGGAAGCGCCAGTTGTCACCAGATGCAATAAACACCCAGCCAACCCCAAAACGAAGAGTCCTCACGAAGTATTGTGTAAGTGTTGCTTCCCGAAAGTTGCGAGCTTCTACTAATTCTATAGTGTCAATGTGGAGATGGACCTTGGACGGACATGCACTTTAGCTGCATGAAACCTGGCTGTTACCATGATTTCTGCGCCAACTGTGAGCATGTGCACATGGTATGATACTGTCTCGATCCTGGAGATCATGTATTACTTTCACGATCTCTTGTAAACCGTGTATTACTATCTCCTCGGTTCATCGTTGAAGGGACGCACTGCCTGGGCGGCTAGAGTTCGACATCTATCAATCTCACAAGATGGGTTTCATGAGCTCTCACAAGCTGGTATCAAGTTGAACGCGCCGTCGATTGTGGTGACAATATCAATGATGCAAACATTTCTGGAGTCTTTGAGATAATGTCTCGATTGTCTTCATGTGAACTCTGAACATGGACAGATGCAAGTGTTGGAGACATTGACGTGAAGCATGCGAAAGACTGCAGGGGTGTGGGGTTTAGTGCCTTGGCACAGGTCGGGGGAGCCACGTTACGTGTGAACATCGAGAGCTCCAGCTTCAGTGACGCGGCCTCGAAAGCAACACCTCTCCCTTCACCACCTTCCTTTTTCCCAAACATGGCCACCGGAGAGGAAGGGCAATTCCTCAAGCAGGCCACGGGCCGGAACACTCGAGGCCTGCTTCGAGTTGTTATTCTGACCTTGATTGCGGGCGCAGCTGTGAGCAGCCGTCTGTTCTCTGTGATCCGCTTCGAGAGCATCATTCACGAGTGTCAGTGCCAACACAAGCTTTTATATCCTGCAATTGGCTAATAGGAGAGTGCAGTCGACCCATGGTTCAACTTCCGAGCTACAAAGTACCTTGTACAGAATGGCTTCTACAGCTTCTGGGACTGGTTCGATGACCGTACGTCTCTCCTCCGCATTGCCCGCGCCTAAGCATACAAGAATCAGGGGCGCTCAAGAGACTGACACAATGTGCAGGAACATGGCATCCTCTCGGTCGCGTTACCGGTGGTACTCTGTACCCCGGATTGATGGTCACCAGCGGTGCCATTTACCACTTCCTTCGCGCCATCGCCCTGCCCGTCGACATCCGTAACATCTGCGTTCTCCTCGCACCAGGCTTCTCCGGCTTGACCGCGCTTGCGACATACCTCCTGACCACCGAGATGGTCACCTCGCCCTCTGCCGGTCTGCTCGCCGCAGCCTTCATGGGCATCACCCCCGGTTACATTTCGCGTTCGGTCGCTGGTAGTTACGATAACGAAGCCATTGCCATCTTCTTGCTAGTCTTCACGTTCTTCCTGTGGATCAAGGCTGTCAAGGAGGGGTCCATCTTCTGGGGCGCGTTGACCGCGCTGTTCTACGGATACATGGTGTCTGCGTGGGGTGGATACGTCTTCATCACGAACTTACTGCCTCTGCACGCGTTCGTCTTGATCTGCATGGGACGCTACAGCCCCAGGATTTACGTCAGCTACACTTCGTGGTATGCGCTTGGTACACTGGCGAGTATGCAGATTCCATTCGTTGGTTTCCTGCCTATTCGCAGTTCCGAGCACATGTCTGCGCTCGGCGTCTTTGGCCTCCTCCAGCTGGTTGCCTTCGTTGACTGGGTCCGCGCTCAGCTCCCCAGCAAGCAGTTCCAGACATTGCTCCGCGCCCTTGTACTGGTTGTCTTCGTTGTTGCTTTCGGCGGCCTCGTGCTTTTGACGGTCACCGGAGTTATCGCACCCTGGACTGGTCGTTTCTACTCGCTCTGGGACACCGGATATGCCAAGATCCACATCCCCATCATCGCTTCCGTTTCCGAGCACCAGCCTACCGCATGGCCCGCTTTCTTCTTCGACCTGAGCATGATGATCTGGCTGTTCCCCGCTGGTGTCTACATGTGCTTCACCAAGCTTACTGACGAGCAAGTCTTCGTTGTCATCTACGCTGTGCTTGCCAGTTACTTCGCTGGTGTCATGGTTCGTCTGATGCTTACCCTGACTCCCATCGTCTGCGTGGCATCGGCCATTGCTTTCTCTCAGATCCTGGACACCTACCTCGATGCTAAGACCCCAGTCGTCAAGCCCGAGGCCAAGGAGGGCGAGGCGTCTGACGCTGCTAGCATTGCCGCTGCCGCTGTTCTGCCGGATGGTCTTCGCTCTACCCGCAAGCCTTTCGTTGGAATCCAGTCATACGCCTCCAAGCTCACGGTCGTCGGCGCGTCTGCTGTCTACCTTATGCTCTTTGTACTGCACTGCACATGGGTCACGTCCAACGCATACTCCTCGCCTTCCGTTGTCCTTGCTTCCAGGCTCCCCGATGGCAGCCAGCACATCATTGATGACTACCGTGAGGCATACTACTGG
Organism: Didymella keratinophila; assembly: GCA_011058865.1. NCBI lineage: Eukaryota > Fungi > Ascomycota > Dothideomycetes > Pleosporales > Didymellaceae > Didymella > Didymella keratinophila. The sequence continues at coordinate 67,843 of SWKW01000050.1, forward strand.
CTCAGGCAGAACACCCCTCAGGATGCCAAGATCATGTCTTGGTGGGATTACGGTTACCAGATTGGTGGTATGGCTGACCGTCCGACCTTGGTCGATAACAACACCTGGAACAACACACACATTGCCACCGTTGGTAAGGCTATGAGCTCAAGGGAGGAGGTTTCCTACCCCATCATGCGCCAGCACGAGGTTGACTACGTTCTGGTTGTCTTCGGTGGTCTCCTCGGATACTCAGGTGACGACATCAACAAGTTCCTTTGGATGGTCCGTATCGCCGAGGGTATCTGGCCTGATGAGGTCAAGGAGCGCAACTTCTTCACTCCCCGTGGCGAGTACCGCGTGGACGATGGTGCCACTGACACTATGAAGAACAGCTTGATGTAAGTCCAGACTTCTGCACCCTTTATAACTCCTTCGCTAATCTCCATCCAGGTACAAGATGTCCTACTACAACTACAACGCCCTGTTCCCCGCCGGACAGGCCCAGGACCGTGTCCGTGGTGCGAAGCTGCCTGCTGAGGGGCCTAAGCTCAGCACCATTGAGGAGGCCTTCACCAGTGAGAACTGGATCATCAGGATCTACAAGGTCAAGGATCTTGATAACTTTGGTCGTGATCACGGCAGTGCTGTGGCTTTCGACCAGGGCCACAAGAAGAAGAAGGCTCCGAAGAGGAAGGGCGCGAGGGTATTGAGGGTGGACTAGACGTCGTGATCAAGAGATAAAGATTCAGCACCTGTAAAGATATGTGATTGGCATGTTGACAGGCTGGCGTTTTGGGAAGAATAAAAGAACATTTGAGCCCCACTGCAGGATTTACATCAGTGTATATCGAAGCTTTCCTCGCCGCAGCTTCAAATTCGGTAGGTCACCAAAGGTGGTCTTTCGTTTCTAAGCGGGTCTCTGTCACCTCACCTTCACCTTGGCATAACGCAAGTCACCCATCTTCTTCTATCAGCACGGCTTCTCTCTGACTACAACTCACCCCGCCTCACGTTATTTCGTCACCGCATCGCCAGGCGCGCTTTGTCGGCGCCGGCTCTGCACCTACCACCCCTCCCACGTAGCGCAGGCGAGCCTTCTAGTTCTTAACACCGCACGCCACCCACCTTCCACACTCAACATGGCGAACGAGGAGCAGATGAAAGCTTTTGCTGCGTACATGAGTGGCGGCGGAGGCGGCGGCAGCTCGACCGCCAGTGCCGGCCAGCCAATACCTCAGTATCCAGGTTCAGTCGCGAACCCTGCTAGCCAATGTCTTTTTAACGTGTGAGTGCTTCCTTGGGGCATCACTGTTTGTACGGAAGCAGCGACTAACATGTTATGCAGAAGCTCTATCCGTTCCGCGAGGAACATTCGGTCGATCGATCACTTGCTCACAACTGTCGCAGCAATTCCCTGGCCTTGGAGTGCCTCCAGCAGCACCAACCCCTCCGCCCGCAGCAGCGAGTTCCATCGTTTCATACCAAGGACTGCAGGGTATATTCGCGCCACAAGCTGCTTTTGGGCAGACCAGGTATGTTAATTCAATCGCCATATTATGCAGCCTTGACTAACATTGTTCCCACTCTAGCTCCCCACAGCGACCACCGCCCCTTGGTCAAGGTCAAGCTCCGGGCCAGAGTCAACTGTCCAACGCCCAGTCGATGTCCACAGGCCCTGTATCGTCTGGTTACACCCAGCTCCCGCGTGATTATACTAGTCAGCAACCGCCTCCTCCTCGGGGCTACAACGTTGGTTGGCAGTACACGGATCCAAACGTCGGTTCTGTCTCGAGCGCTATGGCTCCCACACAACGCAATATGCCCTTTGTGGCTCCTTCGAAGGACAACAGAGTGGACGAGCGTTTCTCCTACCATTACCGGGCTGCTTCTGAAGCACAACCTCAGGTCGAGGAACAGACTGTGCCTGTACTGCTGTGCCACACTTGCAGTGTGTGTGGGCAGATGCGGTCTGCTGGCTATCATCGAAACCATCCTGTCATACCAGGCAGACCCATTGTTAATACACCATGTCGAAAGTGCAAGAAGCGTAACAAGGATACACGTCGCTCGCGAGCGACAAGCTACACGAGAGTCCGCACCTGTACTGCCGATGAGCCTTGCGACTGGCCTAGAGAGCCTGTCCATGTCGAATTCAATCACAGCGAGAGGAGAGGCCGGCGAAGGAGTCGTGATGAGATATATGCGTCTTATGATACAGACCGCCTTCGACCGCGCATTATCAGGGAAAGCTCGAGTCGCGCGAACATTGGACCACGTACTCTGCAGCGAAGCCCTCCGCGCAGCTACCAAAATGTGACCAGAGCTCGTGTGTCATCTCTGAGTCCTGGACGATCAAGGCACGAAGGAGTCTGGCCACCGCCAGATGTCGTTCGCATGGCTATTCCGAGACCGACTCAATCACCCTCCACCTCAGATGAGGTATGGCCGCCGCCTGATGTTGTCCGTACTTACTCGTGTAGAAAGCAAAGCCCACCTCGTCCAAGTTCACGCATTGTCGAGCTCAGCCCCTCGCCTCCACCGGCACGTTCGAGAACTTTGAGGTTCAGCTATCGAGCATCGTCTGAAGAACGTAGGCCCAGAAGCCCATTACGACACAGTGAGAGCCACGTCCGTATGCAGTCACATCCACGCCCTTACAGAACTGTGGTACCCGACCAACGAGGTTATTCGGTGGCTGAAGAGACCTCTACAAACGATGCTGGGTCAGAGACTGTCAGTCGCGGGATACTAAAGCCTTCGGATATGACCTACGAGACCTCATACAGGCTAAGAACCAGCTTGCGTGACAGCCAACAGAGCACGAACGTAGAAGTCGGTGGCCCACGCGTTCAATTCGCTTCGGAGAGGAGGAAAGATGAGCATGCAGAGGACAGACCTAACGAAAGGAAGTCCGGAGCTTACCTTCGATACGAGGCCCGCAGCTACGTGGATCAGCCTGCTTCACCACCACTTGATCGCATGGAACGGCTTCACATACACCATACATCGCCCTCTCCACAACAACACTTCGATGAAGTCCGCATTGATCGTGCTCGCCAAATCTCGCCTTCTCCTCCTCGACGTTACGCAAGAGTCCGAGATCGCCATGTCAGTGCCAGTCCGCCTCCGCCTCGCGAACGCAAGACTCAGCCGCCATCGCCTCCGCCATCTGAGCGGACAAGATACTCGGGCTATCGTCATGTCTCACGTACTGAGGCTAAAGAACGTGCTCGTTCTATCTCACCGCCGCCCAGTCGAAAGCAGGTTAGTTCCGAGGATGATGTGACTGACTCGGAGGGCGACGATGGGGACCGCTTAATTGAAGTCAGAAGTTGGAAGGGCATTGATGAGAACGGTCAGCCAGCCACGTTCGTCGAAGAGAGACGACAAGTCAAGATGATTGACCGAGGCAGCGTCGGCGGCTCCGAGTTCAGACCACCATCTGAGAAATTGGCTGTGAGGAGTCGGCGCGAAGTATGAGCCTGGCGGCTTTCGCTAAGGCCAATCTACTGCCGTAGTATCTTTCCCAGGACCGAGACTTGCTCGAAAAGCATGACAACGAAAGACTGGGATATAACTGCACGGCAAGAAGTCAACATGCCTAAGTCTGCTTTAGAGGAAGAGAGGTGGGATGTCTGATGCACAGTACTCTTTGTCTTTTCGACTTTCCTTCTCCATTTCTTTCACAAACATCCTCAAAGATAGATTTTCTTGTGACTTTTTCTTTCTTCATCTTACACGTGTTATTGTTTTGAGCTGCAAATTCAATACCCCAGCCACTTGGCACCCACATCAGATCAAGGTAAAGAGCAGGCACCCGAGGTAAGCACACTCGCGTCTGAACAGTAGGCCATAAACAAAATTTCAAGTTATTCCAAAACTACCCACAGTGTCTCGAGAAATATTGGCCAATGCCAGATGCTGTCGATCACGGAGCAATTCCTCCAACTACGTCGTTAGGCAACCGCTGCCCACCAGCTCACTCGTTCTTCCCCAGAGGCTCAGCAGACGAAGTCACTCTGACTTCACTCCCCACCAAAAGGCTAATTGTGGCTTGGATACCATATGCACCAGGCATCTTGCGAGCCAGATCCCTCTCCGTACCCCACGTAAAATAGCAACCCACAACACCACCGTCTTGAGCTCTTTCAGCTGCGGCAGCATGGCCCAGACGTTATCGAGCCCGATCTCCTCTTTATGCACCGCGATGTGCTGAATAGCCTCACACTTCTCCTTACTCAGCTTCATAAGGACGTTGCGGATCGAGTTACACTCGTCAGACGGCGGACCAAACCTGAACACCCTAGACTCCCAGTACAGCAGCGCGATTTCTGCGTGGATCTGCCGACAGACTTGTGATAGACCGAGCGATTAACGGTCAGTATATGGTTGGGAGTTCTCGAAGAAGAGGACTTAGTGTTTGTCGTTGGTGTCGAGTTTGTCGATGAGGATGTCGTAGGGGCCGAAGGCGTGCATGTAGATCTGGTTGCGCAGCTCGGCTGGAAGACGGAGAAGGGGTGATGTAATTCGATCTCGCTGTGTGCTGTTGTGTTGTTAGCATGTGCTGATGGATCGGTGTGCGACGGCTTACATGTCATCTCGGCTGGCGGACCTGGGGAACGACATTGCAGTTCTGGAGAGTAGAGACAGGCAGTGCAAGGTAAGCGCAATGGCGAACGACCTCGTAGGGGTACGGCGCGGTTAAGAACAAGTGAAGAACGGGAAGTGGGGCCTCTAGCACGATGTGCTGGGGTGGTTGCAGTGAAGGTTGAAGTACGGGGAGATGACCTATGTCGGGAATTGCTAGAGTGGATCATGTTGCCAACACAGGCACACACACACACAGTCTTGTATTGTTGAGATTCACTGGCAGTTTCCCAGAGAAGGCGCCGCGAGTGAAGGTTGGGGAAGGAGCGAGTTTCATTTGTGGCAGCCTAGTTTCTCTACCGGTATGCAAGGATTGAATCGTTTCTTCCACAATCCATCATGGCAGATGAGCCTCTATATCCGGGAGGCGCTGCGTAAGAAAGACTTCACGCGAATGACGGTCGCCTCGAAGTTGCATCAGCCCACTGCTGGGTGATAAGCCTTCTACACCTGGATGGCCCCTTCGTTGCTTTGAACCAGGCCGAAGAACAATGTCAGACCAATTGCTACAACAGCGACCCATGAATTGAGCCACCCATCTCCTCGCTTACTGTCCTTCAGCGCTCTTAAAAGCGCCCTCGATGGGGGTGTCGCTTCATCAGCAACTTCTTCCAGAAGTCCCAGCCGATCTTGCCAAAATTTGTAGCGCTTTAGTCGCCGAAATCGGTGCCTTGACTTGAGATGATCGCATCTCAGCAAGCCAGTATCGAGCTGTGGTTCAAGCTTCAACCAGCGTTGTGTCTTGCGGTCGTTGTTCGGAAAAAGAAGCTTGAGGGTGTCTATAGTCTCCTCTATGAGACCAGGCGGAAACATGTCACTATCCAATTTACTATTTGTAAGTTCGAGAACATTTGCTTTGCAGCTACATACCTTCGAGCACTTCTCATTCTTTCAAGGAAGTCAACATGGTGGAAGATACAAAGCCTACTCTGACCAGCCACCAAAAGCAGGTGATCTGCGAAATTGTTCGTTGGGATGACACGTATGTCAGAGATTTTTCCATGTTCCAAGCCGTCAGGTATGGCGCAATGACATGGTCGTCGAAGTTCGGCTCCAAGGCTGACAGACGATTGAAGTGACAATGTACACACTCTTTCAGAGATCCAGTCCCATTGCACAAATGAGGTTCCGCCCACGTAAATCTCGTAGGGAAGCTGTCTTATGTTGATCATTGCATACAAACGTACAGCAATCATAATGGAGATGTTGAGCTTCTTTAGCTGGTCGCCCGGTGTCGTTTGTGGCAGAGAAGCTTGCTGGATCTGGTTTCTGATGTCATCTTGAGACAGATCATCTGCGAGAAGACGGATAACGTTCAAGATGTCGTGATGCGTTCTGGGCACAAAATATCGGCCCTCATCACTCAAAGCTGCCTCGCATTCTTCGCGGTAGAGCTCGAAATATTTTACCCAATTGGGACCATCAGGACGTGGCGAAGTCGAATTCGGTGAGGCTGACGCTCCATCAGGCCACAAGTTTTTGATGATCTCGTCCCGCAAACTGGGTGCGACGGGCGTACTCAAGCTGTTGGTGAGTGAGCTGATCAGATTTGGCATGATCTTTCGCTGGGGTTGGTGATGTGAAGTGCATGGCGATACGGCTCATCTTTTACACTGAAGCAATCTAGAATCTTGGCGTGCATTTGGTTCAGCACAGCCTTGTGGAGGCGGGCTGCGTTATTAAATACTGCAAACCCAATCAGAATTGCAGCAGGAACGTGCTGTGCCTGCACACTTGCCCAAAATACGCGATGACCCCTCATTCAGCCACGCATAGTTGTTACCTTCAACCAGACCTCGATTACGATTGTAACGCTTCTCATTTTTCTTGTCAACTACTAATGGAGTTACAATCTCCGACCAGGCCGACCGAAGACAACACATCACGAACAAAGTCCTGGCGGGACAAGCTGAGACGGCCCAGTCAGTACCCCGACATACAGGCATGTATCGGTACAGATATTGGCGACTGTAATGGCCGACGCTGATGGGAAGCCGTTGGGAAAGCACGAGAGGCTTACCTTGCTCACCAAGAATCCATTGTATGCCAGCTAGACACTGATCCGGACAAGGACAAGTGTTTTGGGACTGTAACTTTCCATCTATTCATCATTGGCAAGTCGGAAGAGTCAGCCGTGCCTACTATTATGTTCTTCTGTCGCGATGCCGATGCACGTAAACACGCCAAAGCAACCATCGAGAAGAGCGGTCTGCTAGAGAAGATGTCTGGGTTTCGACTTGGTCACCAATCCAAACGACCGGACATGGGATCGGTTGTCCTGCGTGCGACGCACGTTGATTGGGTCCATCCAACGATGCCGATCACTTCAGCCTCGGAAGTTTACTTCGACCCAACCCATATCAAGCCCATCGGAATGCCAATCTTCGTCAAGCATAGAAATAGTGCTTTGCGGAAGGCTACAGCCAACGTAGTCTTTGACGGTGTCCAGTATCACTGGGGTACTAGAGCGGGTAAAAAACACCGCACTTTTATCGTGTAAATAACACAGAAAAAAGTCTGTTGTTTACACTACGTTAGGGGTGTATTTTACATTATATAAAAGTATATCTTATCTAGAATAAAGGTATTTTATACTGCTTAAAGACTCTTATTATTCTATTTATCTATTCTATTTATCTTATATAAAGAAGTAAGGAGAAAGAGGGGGCAGAGAGAGAGGGGTAGCAGAGAGAGAGAGGGGTGGCAGAGAGAGAGGCAAGAGAGAGGCAAGAGAGAGGCAAGAGAGAGGCAAGAGAGAGAGAGGCAAGAGAGAGAGTATGTATACATAAGAGGAGGGTTAATAACAAACTTTTATAGCTAATTAGTTACAGTATAAAAAAGACAAAATTCTGTATAAATAGACTGTTTTACCTAGAGGTGTAGTGTAAAAAAGATAAAGGCTCTGTGTAAATAGACTGTTTTACCTAAATGTGCAGTGTAATCTTACTCTAGCGGTGTTTTTAACACTGCAGTGGTACCCTAGTGTATCTTTACGTGTCTGTATCGCATGTTTTCCTTCCAGAACACGTGGATGGACCGAGCGACCAAGCTGGATCTGACGACGATCAGTTCGACTTCGGTAGTGACACCTCCAGTGACCTTGGCGACGTAACAAGCACCGAGGCGCGGCCATTTGCGCTCCAGGTTCGATATCCTGAACTCCCCAAAGATTTGAATGCCTTTGGTCACAGTCTCCCAACGTCTTCGACCACGATTACCATGACGTCCACTTTGAACTTTCAGAAAAACATACAAGATATAAGAGACCTGAAATACTTCGGTATTCTGACTCGAGCTTCTGTCGATCTGGACTGGGCTTTGATCACAATCGATAGTTCGGAAGTTCTCGAAGGGCTTGACGGCACCTACACGGATGGAGACTATACTTACATGTCGTCTTCTTCAGGTGGAAGCTCTGCGCAGGTTGTTGCATACACTTCCAGCGGGCCTGTATCCGGCGAAGTGGTTGAGACGCAGGCTTACCTGCGGCTTCCGGGAAGCGAGACGTACCACAAGACCCACGTGATCAAACTTAATCGTCCGCTCACATGGGGAGACAGTGAAGTCTGTGTCAGACATTTACCATTGCAAGATGATTACGGCCACGTCGTGGCCACTTCGGCCTCTGGTTTCTACGCATATGTCATGGCAGAAGCCCTTGTCAATGCCACTGCTGGACTCTCAGGGATTTCACAACAGCCCCTATACACCGCGAGGCCAGGCAAGTGCAGAATGAACCCTTCCAAATCTGCACGAGTGTCGGCTAGGTACGCTAACATTCCGAGCAGAAGTTCCGCATGACGACCCCGAGCAATTGTCTCGCGCGGAGGTGAACAAGCACACTGTGGGTACTACAGCGGCCTCTGCATCATCCATGTCTGGAGCTGATACGGAACAATTCTACCTTCGACAAGTGACCGAAATCGGGGAGTCAAGCGGTTCGAACAATGTGCCTTTGATTCCTCTCGAGCCGAGCGAGAGAATGGAAATCCCACAACGTTCTAGCCAGGATCTAGTCGTTGAGCCTCCAGTGTCTCAAAACGCTGTTTCGTTGACTCAAGAATTGATGGATCCGCTCACTATGATGAACAAAAGAGACGTCCCAGGTCCCTTACCAAGTCGATTGCCTGGGAACCATCCGGTAAATCTCTGCCTTCATTATAATCCTAAGTGGCTAAGAAAACTCCAGTCCTTCGTGTTTAGCATCGTGGAAATAAGAGAACATTCCAATTATGCACCCACAATGGTTCCATCCGGGCACTAGGTTCCATTTACCCAGCCCGGATACAGTATCCCTGTTTCTGAAGGGGCTTTAGGCATTTGGTGGCTTTGCGATGGTTCCTACATTCACCCAATAGCTGAAGATTTGCTGCCCAAGAGGCTTGGACCTTACAAGACAACGTCCATGTTCTTTAGTGGGGGACTTGGCTTCGGGGTCATGAATGGTGACGCCTTAGTGCCGAAGGCTGATGATGCTTGGTACCCACTAAGCTTCGAACACGATGACAACGACGGCTACTCGTCATACTTGACCAATATCAGCGCGAATCCGATTCTTCGCTGTCAACGTGAAGACCAGATCTGGTCCCGAATGCTGCTACCAGAAATTTATCATGGTCCGGTCACGTCATACGGACAACAAGGGGGGCTGAAAGGAGACCTGTCCATCTTTCTAGCCCTGGTAGCCTTCTCGCTGGATCCAAGCTACATGCAGAGCTATCTTCCATCTATATTCCACTCTGGAAGATGGCAGGCATACAATACCATGGGCGGTTGTAAGCATAACCACACTGGATCTACACGAAGTGATGATTTGCTGACTACTTAATAGGGCAGCATGGACGTGGGCTTGTAGTGGAGGTGTTTACATATCGCGGAGGGTCTACTGCTGAAGAGATCGAGCTGTATGAGGAGAGAGGGAGATACTACACGTGAGACATTTGGTCCCGCTGTCTCAGCAGCGTGATTGACGTTTCACTGCTACATGAGTGTTATGACAAAAATTTCAACTCTTGCACAAGAACAAGTCGAGATCAAAGCCCCAGAAAGTTGTAGCTCCCGATACCGTATTGAGTACCTATTCGCCGAGTCTGTTGGTGTTTTGGTGAGCTACCGCTTCTTTGAAAAGACCCAACACCATAGTCTTGCAAGCCGACGCTTCATGGTCAATAACTCGGCCCGTGGTTGTTGCAGTGGCTGAACCGCCGACACTGTCGATCGCAAAGGCGGCCAGGTTCCCCACGGTCCGTCAGGAATGTACCAGCTGCCGCCCGTATGCGTACCGATTCCGATAGTTGTTGCGTATCTTGTCTCCGGACAGCAGCTCCGGAGAGCTTCTCAGATTTTCTACCCCAAGTAACTTCAGCACGACCTCTGTTGTAATATTGCCGAAGACTATTGAGATAATCTGTGACTTTGCTCAAGATAGCCGTGCCCTTGTCCTCAATAGGGAGGTGGCAACGGTTGTCGTATGGCATATCATTCGGCCAGTACAGCACAACATGCTTTAGCGAACGAAACTTCATGAAGAAATCGAGCAAGGATCACATATCCGCTTTGAAGTCGTAATCCGGGATATTACAAAAGAAGATCTCGTCTCATGTGCACGATCGTATGAGCGTCCGACTGATGTGAATGGTGAGTGTCAACATGCTGTCGATATCGGTGCATCTGTTCAAGGAAGCAGAAAACCCGGTTTCTCTACCTCGGAAGGCGCTGCTTCGGATCAAGTCTGCCGACATACATGCTGGAGGCGGATAACATCGCGACCACGTGGATCTGGGAGCTGCGGAGTACGATGGTCCGACAAGGAGCAGTGAATCAAACACGTGTTTTAGTCACTAAGCGGGAATCCGTGGCTGATGATATATAGCATGTAGCCGTGCGCATACCTGTAGATGTAGTTACGCAATTCTGCGTGCAGTCGCAGGAGCGGAGACTCTTGCTGATGTCGGGCTGTGCTGTATCAAAAAATTTGAACCAGGGCTGGTGCTTATCATTTTGTGCTAACATACATAACTTCTTGGTCCATGCTGGTTACAGAACAGTCAGTCATTGAGATTGTTCCTTGAGGATCTGGTAAGAGTGTTCGTGTAGCGTTCGCAGCAAGAAAGTGTTCAAGGCTAGACTGGTTTCATGGTTTGAAGAACAGGTAGCGAGGTACGGGGCATGGGTCAGGGTCTCGTCTACGTCGATTGCATATTCGGGATGGTGGGTGTATCATGTTCATATAATGAATTGCAATGCTACAACGCCGTTCCCGTATTGATCAAACGAGCCAATCCCATCGTACAAGCTCCCTGCTGTCTAATGAAATGGCGACCAAGCACCAAATATACAAATTCCGCCTCTTCTCTACCATTGTCTTCTCTCCTCGTCCCCTCCTCCTTCTTCTACACAGATAAGTTACTTCCTCGCGGGCCCACTGACACCGGCACCAATAACACTGGGCAGCTCCTCGCTACCAATCGAGTACATCATGCCGATGATGGTCGAGATGAGGAACGCCAGCATGACACCAGTTCCAACGAACAGCCAAAAGGGAACCGAGATGTCCTTCTTCTGACACGCGGGGCCGGCCCAGTTGGTCACCTTGCGGCTCTCGCCCTTGCCCACAATGGTAGGCTTGCAAGCGCAGCCGTAGCGGTCCTGCTGCGTCTTATCCTGGGCCTTGTGCAGGAGCTTGCACTCGCCGTGGCCAGAGCAGTTCTGCGTGATCTTCTCGCAGGAGGCGAGCGAGTTGAAGAAGGGCGGGAGGATGCCGCGGACGGTGCTGTTGGTCTTCTTGTCTGAGGTAAAGACGGGGAAGTCCTCGAGGTCGGGGTAGTCGGCCTTGGGGTTGGGGGATGTCGAGGGCTCAGGCGTGAAGGAGAGGAGCGCCTCGGGGTTCTGGCGGTTGCGACGCGCCTCGATGGAGGTGGGCATGTCGTAGTTGCCGTAGGGGGAGACTACGCGGCGCTTGGAGTTGGCAGATGAGGAAGGCATGGCGACAACGGTGATGTCGAGACCGCGGGCTGCGAGGCCGGGGAGGGTGTACTGCAGGATGTTGCTCTCGATGTCATCGTTCTTGTTGGCGCGGAAGATGGTCAGGTATTCGCTGTGGAGGGTGGTCTTCTTGAGCGCGGAGAGGGCTGACTCGGCGTCGATGCCAGCGGAGTATGTCTTCGCCTTGGGGTCGGCGTGCTTGGGCAGAGATTCGGCCTGGGTAGTGAAGTCCTCGATCAGACGGTCGTTGTCTGCCGAAGACGGAGGGCTCGAGATCTCGAACGAGGATGTGGAGACGTCGCGCAGTTCTGTGCAGATGTCAGTGCTCGCCCATGCGTCGCTCCAAGCGCATCACCCACGTGTGACGAGGCTCTCCTCGGCGTCCTCCAGCCAGACGAGCAGCTGGGCGCGTGATGTGTCGGCGTCCTCTCCGAACAGCTTCTGCTGTCTCCCTCCATATGTGTTGATGCTCTTGATTGCGTCGGCGTCGGCGTCCTTGATCGAGTGGAAGCGTGACAGGCCGAGTCGCTGGGCGAGGATCAGGCGAGCTGTCTCAGGGCCGATGGGCGATGACGCTGGGGCGGCGTGGTCCTTGGATCTATCGAAGGTGAAGACGTGGCCGTTCTTTGCTGCTGCGGCGGCGCAGTACAGCGACGAGGCGACGAGGCCCCACGAGAGCTTCATTGTGGCCTGCGGGTGATGGGGTTGGGATGCGTATCTAGCTGCGGCGAAACGTCACTGTCGAAGTCGCAGCTTCCAAGTTCGCTGGCCTGTGCGTTGAGGCGTCCACCCGCCGCTGATTCGCCCATGACTACAACAGTAGTCTAGGGACAATCACCCAGCCAGACGGTACCACGCCGCTCGCCCTATTGGCAAAGCACAACAACACTCGTCGCCGCGACTCGCAAGTGCCGCACCCACTCTGCACGCCTCATGTCTCGCCACGTTGCCTTCCACCCCTCATAACGCCCGCTGTCTCCCCGCAATCGGCGCCATGTTCAGGCCACAAGTGCTGCGGCGGAGCTTCTCAGTCTTCAACCGAGTGCCGACCTCGAGAATAGTCCAGTCCGCTGCGCGCGATGGCCACGAGAGCATAACGATATACCGCGTACGCATACGGAAGCCCTTTCTTAGCAGGCAGCGACTGGTCGGCGCAGTGGCTATTGCTACAGCCACATATGGGCTCGGGCAATACCTCGGTCTTGAAGTGGAGATAGAGGAGGAGGAAGTGGACGAGAAGAAGAAGAAGCCAGCGCGCTGGAAGAAGCAAGTTCGCAAGGAGGATGGCACGCTTGAGGAGGTAGACGACGAAGAAGCAACCGAGGAAGAGGGTGAAGACGAGGACGAGGAGGAAGAGGAGTACGACGATGCTATTCTGTTCTTGCCCACAGGATTCTCGAGACTGAAGCCCAAGACCTTCTACAGAGGTTCAGACCCAGAATGGCAGGAGTTCAAGAAAATCACTCAAGACAAGGCAAGGATCGAGAGGATACGGCAAGAGCTGGTGAACAATATACGCACAGCATGCAGTTCGCCAGCATATGAAGCAAAGATTGGGAAGGTCGATCACAAGAAGGGGCGAGCCTGGATAGAGTTCAAGTTTCCAGATGGTCCACCAGCTGAGTACGAGCGCCCTGGCTTTGAACTGACAGAAGACTTGGAGTGGCGCAAGACTATACGAGACGTCGAGTCAATCCACCACCACAAACTCAACAAGGTTCTCTACCCCACAGCTGCGGCTGGCGCTTTGTACGAAGACACCAAGAGGAAGGCAGAAAGGTCCTGGAACGACTTCGCTGTGTACATGGGGTGGGCAGAGAAGACCGAGGCCATCACAGTCCAGCAGATAGTGCAGCAAATCGGCAGCGCCTCACCACCTACACCTACAAGTCCAGTCGTATCTCCAACAACCACAGCATCTGCGTCTCCGTTCGGCGCTGCACTGCCAGGAGCCACGCAACAAGGTGCAGGGCAGGCATCTCCACCTGCAGCAGGCTCGGGTAAGGACCTTGCCGGTATTGCACTTCCCGATGCTAAGGCACTCACTTTGGACCTCGGACAGTTCCGTCAAGAGTTCCACAAAGCCAACCACAAGGCCAGCCCCTTCGTGCACATCCCTCGTGGTGCATTTGGAGTGTATGCCTTGGTTGAGGTCTGCGCCAGCAAAGCGCGCCTCACACTCAACGTTATCGGTATTTACGATCCAAAGGCAGGACGGTATGTTGGGATGCACGCGAATATCTGGAACCAAGTGGCGAACCGACAGTCGCCAAAGGGAGGTCCATGAAGTAGACGCGGTTCTGGAAATGGAAAGTAGAATGCATGGACGGCGTCATGGATTTGAGCGTTTTTCTTGATTAACGGCATCATTCGAGAGATGAGAATTAGTATCAGGTACTTCTAGGCTCGGCACGCATCCAGACAATGCACTGCGTACAACGCATGCATATCCAGGTATGACAGCAGCTCCGATCACGGGACCGTGAAAGGATTGAGCTATGGCGTTATACTTTTTTAGGCGCTATGAGATCCCCAGTCATTGGAGACTTGAAGCTCCTCTTTTCTTCATCTCCTAGACACAGCTTTTTAAAGATCTGATGTGGCGTCTGATAATGTACATCTGGTGGTCAAGGCGTTCATGAAGACGGAGTGTGGCTGGCGTCAGGGATGAACCTTGGAACGATGATCAAGCGAAGCTAGCCGTACGTGAAATAGTCCTTATCGCGCCTTCCTCTCATCCCGTCAACACTCCAGCTTTCCTCCATCCTCGCGTTGCTGATGAACCAATGTTCTATCCTTGAAATGTGTACGAGCAGACCGCAGCGCTCATACCAATCGTGTGGTACCAGCCGTTAAGCCAATGCCTCCTGATCGTGGTCGCGCTTCGAGAGCCTGTACCGCGTGTCGCAAACAGAAGACAAGATGCTATGAATCAACTAGGGGCTCAGCCTGCCTGCGGTGTGAGCGCGTCGGTCAACAGTGCTCTCTGGAGGCTGACAGAGCTACATCCGTTCGCCAACATGAAGGTCGACTGAGCGACGCGAGTGCTGCGCAGAATCACGATGACGCGAGGTACTTGATCACAATAGAGCTTGTTGTCAGTTTGCTGATCAGCGAAGATTTGAACGCCTGGAAAGACTGGTCGAGAGACTGTCGAGCAGGGTCACGGAATTGGAAACCACGGCTGTCAAGTCCAACGACGAACACTCAGCGGAAGCGTACGGCCCACAAGAGCCTGGCGAGTCTCCGCTACCTGACAAGGGAACGGCGCCTTTGTTCGTTCTTCGTGAAGTGACCGCGGAATCTGGCATAAGGATCCCGGATCGAGCAGGGACCACCACTCCGTCACACATGCCAACCAAGGACATCATCCTGAAAGGGCTGATCAACGTCGAAGACGCGGTTTCCCTCTTGTCAACTTTTCAACAGCACTATGGGCGCTGGGTGTCTTTTGATCCTTCACTACCGACTGCGTTGCTTCTGGACGTCGTAAGAAGATCGCCCCTGCTTCTCTCGGCTTGTTGCTTGATTGCGGTTCGGCATACATCGCAGGATCTGGCTGCGCGACTAGCTCCAAATCTTCTTAGCGAAGCAAGATCGCAGCTTTCAATTGCACTGTTGACCACTCCACAGCCTGTCGAGTTTCTCCAAGCCGCTCTCTTGTTGTGCATGTGGTCTACCACGATTGCACAAATCCCTTTGAGTATCGATAGCTGGCTTCTAAGCAGCTTCGCGTTGCAACACAGCACTGTTAGCGGCTTCAGCTCATTTGCCACTCCGCACTCTACGGAGAGCGGGGTAGCACCTGGGCTAGACAAGCTATATGTTTGGAACCATCTGTGCCTTGCTCATCTTCACTACTGTGTCGGCACTGGGCGAAAAGCAGTCCTCGATCGGGACGACATTGAGCGGTGCCGCCGCGTGCTTATCGTTGGTCGCGCGTCGAATTTCGAGTCGCGCATGGTGGCTGAAGTCCATCTATATTGGATCATATACGAAAGCTCGCGCAATCCGGTTGATCTGCCGATGACACAGTCCGCTCTGCATGCTTGGAGAGAGGAGTGGAAACACCTGTTCGAGGAGCCACGATCTCAATTCATACAAATGGGCTTTCACTTTGCGCAATTGCTGGCCTACGATAGGTCTCTGAAGTCGCGTTCTGCAGCAGTCCGGGAAACGCTACTGAATGAGATGATCCGCCTTGCCACGGCGATCATGAAGCTAGCGATGGACACGACGGATGAGAGGACTCGACACCTCTCCGACCACATATATCACATGATCACGTTTGCTGCTGTCACCATGATCAGGCTGCTCCACAAGTATGAAGAGCTGCTGCGTTCGACATACGACCTCGAGGATCTGGATGGACTCGTCTTGGCGTTGGCTACTTGGCTCCATGCGATTGGGCTACCGTGTCACATTGCGTACACCATGGGCGATGTCGTTACCGCATTCCACAAGAAGCTGCGTCCTGATACTCAGCCAAGTCCCAGTACTTCGTATGCAGACGTCGATCCGACCGTACAAGAGGAGTTTGCGCAGTTCTTTCCCGAGCTCTTCGGCCACTCGCCACTGGACACAATACACATGCCAATGTTGCCAGACTTTCAGCCCATACCTTAGATACAGGACTTAGCCTGATGCTGCCAAGAACCAACGCATCGCTCACTTCAACATCGACTGCAGGTTTTACGCAGACACTGCAGGCACTCACAAGCCTAGCGGGAAGACAAGTTTTGACCCAACTTATACATCATTCATTCAACCATTACATTGTCATACAATCTAGTTGGGATGCATCCAAGGAATCTCCTCTGGTGCATACTTGTACGCACGGAACAGCGCATTCGCAGGGTACCCGAAATAACCTTCGATCTCCTTGGCGTCCAAGCCTGTGTAGTCGGCAAAGTCTGGATTGACATACTCCCAAACCAAGCGACCCTCCTTCGTGACCTCGAAGATTCTTCCAAATGCGGCTTCCGTTATAAGTGTGTTACCGCCTCGCAATCGCTGCGCACCACCCATGAACGGAGTAAAGAACGTCATAGGATGTGGGTCCTTGTACTCCCATACTATGGATTTGTCTTCGCGGGCGACTTGTATCACCCTGGAGTATGTCGCGCTCTCGTGGTGGCGAAAAGTTCCGTTGTCAAATATGAGGATGCTGCCGTCTTCCAGTTCGCTCGCGCAGTGCTGTTGTGCCACGACCGTGGAATCGAGGTGCCAGAGTATCTCGCCTGTCTCTCGCGAGATGATGATGACAGCAGAAACGCTTCGTAGAGAAGCGAGGATATTGCCGTCCCTGAGTGGGTAAACCGAGTTAATCAAGGGCCAATGTTCGCGAGGGTAGTGTGATTGGAGCTTGAACGTTTTCGGGTCCAGATGGTCAATCGCCCTCCACGACCAAAGAACGTCGCCAGAAGAACACACATGCTTGATGCAATCAGCATAGACCTTGCCGTCTGGTGCCTCACTTCCTGGTATACCTCCAAGTACCGAGGTGCTCTGGCTTACGTCTAGCCCTTCGACAGTGGTGTACAGCAGCTCACCGTTGTCGAGGTGGTGCTGGTCGTGGTGGGCCAAAGGATCCCGGTGTTCCCGTACAACGTTGCCCTGTGGATCGACTTCCATCATGACCCCACCTCGGTACTTCTGCCAGAGTGGAAAGAGACGAGGGGCGTCAGGATGAACACCGTTGTATGCCAGATTTCCATTCTTCAACAGCTGGGCGTGTCGACCGGGCCGGTATGGAAGGTTCCACTGATGGACGACTTGACCGTGAATATCGAGAAGGTTGACGGTTCCAGGACTGGTGAGGTGGGCGAAAAGCGTGTATCCTGGCGACACGTTATGGGGGTCAAGCCCTCGCAGGCCGAGACCCCGGCGGATGAGTGTACTTTGCTCCATGTTGATGGACTGAAGCTGAGGCCTGTGAGAATGCTCGAACGGCTGCCTGGTCTATATGGCCTTCGACTCGGAAAGCTCCGAGGGGTCCAAGCGAATAGCGGTTGAATGGGATGACGACTTCCCTGGGCGTTATCACCAATCCTTATACTTTTCAGTCGCTCCAAACATCCACGAACGAAATCCACCCTTCCCCGCGGCATGCCGGTTTGACATACGACTGTTTAGCGTGGTGAAATACGGACCGCGGTATGCCGCGGTGTTGCCGGTCGCTGCTATCTCACCGCCCGGCATGCCGCGGTGATAAGCCTATCACGACATTTGATACTCAACTTCGATCATATCCCAGACTCTCAATGGGCATATGGGACGCGTATTATAATGAGCCTGTTCATCATGTTTTTTGTCCTCCATCACGGCAAGAAGCAGCACCGTCATGGCAGCCAAAACAGTCAGCCCCTCCAACCCTGAGAAGGCACTCAAGCCATCATTTGCACCTTCTTCGTATGAGGACTTCCAAGCTGGATCGACCGAGAAGCCTTCTGATCTAAATGGCCTCAAGTGGTGGGCAAAGCGTCTTGCCGTTGAGACCGGTGGTATCCAGCGCGTCACAGATGAGGATCGAGCAGAGAATACGACGAAGTGGTGGAACGCGTGCACTTTCTGGTAAGACGCCGGCCGACTTCAAGTGTGGTGTAGTCTCTGACATTGATATAGGATGAGTGCAAACTTCGCAGTCGCGACGCTGAACACTGGCATGGTTGGAGGCAGCATGGGCCTCAATTTCTGGCATTGCTTCGCTATCATCGCGACCGTGAACGTCTTCTCCTGTCTACTTCCGGCTTGGACAGCTACATTCGGGTTGACTGGACTACGCATGACAACCTTCTCGCGATACTCCTTCGGCTATTGGGGCAACCTTCTAGTCGTTATATTCTCCATGGTGAGCACGACTGGTTGGAACGCGATCAACTCCATCTCTGGAGCCTCCTGTCTCTACGCTGTCTCAGACGGCAAGTTCCCCCAGTGGGCCGGGGTCATCGTCATCTGCACCACTGTTTGGATCATCTGTGCTCTGGGTATCACGTGGATTCATCACCTCGATGCTTACCTATGGATCCCACCTTTCATCGTGTGGTGTGTCGCTGCTGGGACAGGAGCCAAGTCCTTCGATGGCGATGCTATCAAATCTCCCACAGGAGCGAATGGCGCCGCTGCCGCCTTCAGTTTCATCGCGGTCATCTTTTCGTTTGCGGTTTCCTGGATCAACTGCGCCGCGGACTACAACGTAAAGATGCCAATCAACACGGCTCGCTGGAAGATCTTCATCGCAACTTATGTCGGCATTTGTGTCCCAACAATTCTTGTGCAAACACTCGGCGCTGCCATGTTCAGCGGGACGGAGACCAATGCCTTATGGAAGGCTGCGTATAGAGATGCAGGCGTTGGAGGTCCCTTGAAGATGTCGTTATTGCCTGTCGGTGGGTTTGGAAAGTTCCTGCTTGTCCTTGCCGGTTTGAGCTCGATACCAGTCCGTCTCACCTTCTTTTGTACTAGGAAAGTACTGACCAGCCCAGAACAACATCCCCAATAACTACTCATTCGCAATTCACGCGCAGAATTTCGGGCCCTGGGCAATGCGTGTCCCACGCATTGCATTCGTCACCTTTGGCTACATTGCAGCTATTACAGTTGGGTGCTGCGCTGCGGCTTTCTTCAAAGACACACTGCAGACCTTCCTCTCGATCATTGGGTATTGGACCATGATACATTTGGTTGTCATAATCGAGGAGCATATCCTATTCCGCCACTCGCGTTGGCAGAATTACGACTGGGATGCATGGCACGACTACAAGCTGCTTCCGTTTGGCTGGGGCGCAATTGCAGCTTTCGCATTCGGTTTTCTGGGTGCTGCACTGGGCATGAAAGTCGCTTGGTATACTTCACCAATCGCGGCATTGATCGGAAAGAAAGGTGGTAATATTGGTCACGAGTTGACTGCTCTGTTTTGTGGAGTCGCGTTCCCTATCTTTCGATATTTCGAGAAGCGATACACAGGGAAGTAAATGGGCGGACACGACGAGAATTGAGGGTCCTTTTCAGGGTCGAACACGAAACATAGCTTCTGCAGTAGTATAGTTCGACCCATGGTTCTTGCGATCTGAAACGAAAGCAATGCTCTTGTGGTAGTGACAATGTATTGTTTCAATCTAGGCATGTCTGTTCGCGTGCCCATTGGCGTGCCCGTTGGCTTGTGGCCCGCTCTTAACTTCCCTTATCTTGAAGTCGAACATCTTGTTTGACTGAACCAGGTTGCGGTCTCGCATCTTATCTGCGGTATCCGTCCCAGCTACCGGTACTCTGTACTCGAAAGAATTGCCAGGTGCCGGCTTTCTTCCATCTGGCAACGGGTGTGGGAACGGGAGATACTCAGGTAATAACCCTAGCTGTCTCAAGACTGAGTCTTGGTCCCAGGATATATGCTCGTGGTAGAGGCGATCTCCTCGAACATTGACGACGGCCGAGAACGGCACTTCCACCTTCAAATTCGTCGGAGGTATGCCTGGCACGCTACGAAGCTGCTAGCTGGGCAATCTGTATTCGAGCGTATTGACTCGAAGCCAATCCAGTTCCCGGTCATGTGTGAAGCTAAATATGAATCCATCGATGATTCGATCAATCGCAATTGATCTACTGATCAGTTCCAGGGCGGTATCGGCAGAGTTGTTGGAGATGACGTTGTGTCGATAGAAGTCTGTCAGCGGGCCTCGACCCACTCCTTCGGTAAGCTGGAGCCAGTCAGCGATGTCGATGATAGAAAGGATGGAAGTTGGCTTATTGTTGGAACATGATTAACATATGATTCCTGCACCATCGTGCTCATCGTGTGCTCCACAGAACGATCCGCAAACTTGTAGTAGCAGTGCTCGTCCCATATGACCTCGAGATCGAAGTATGGTCCGTCCATACGAGGCTTCAGATGTGTGAGACTTCGAGTGTGCGATAGAGCCTATGTGGTGTAGTGGAACGACTTGTGGAAAGGTGTTGCGAACTTGTAGGTCTCAACGCCCGGATAGTGGTACTCGGTCAAATCGGTCAAATCGGTCAAATCGGTCGATCTTGTTGGGTTATCACTTTTCTTCCCGGCTGGATGCTGTAACATCGGCACCTTGGAGGTTGAGATGGCGACTTTTTCTAAAGCATTCGCCCAGACCACGGTCGCTTTGATGTCTGAGATAGCGTTGACAGCATCTGCAGCTAGGTTCCACGATGCTGGCTCGTACGCTAGATACAGTCAGCTTGACGGTTAGCCCTATGAAGGACCCTGGATTTGACCTACCAACCAATCCAATCTTGTTCTTGGGCTCGCATTTCGGATTATCCCTTGGAGCTTCGATGCTTCGCTGCAATGTGCCAGCTGCGTCTTTCTCGAGGGCCTGTCGCTGGATCTCGGCCACTGTGTAGCCCTCTTCAGCCCACTTGATGAGTAGGGACGGCACACCTTCTACTATGTTGGTGGAATCATCATTGTCCGCAGCAAGAATAATGAGTGGAGGCCCCGTGCCTCTCCGCACAAGTGGCGAAGCGTCCCCCATGCATGGCGAGGGTGAAACCTTCTCAAATCGCTCAGGAAGGGGCGCTGCCGACGCTAGCGCCGCTTTCGGTTTGCGGCGCGGAACTGAGGTACAGAAACATAGGACCATCCTTTGATGTTACCTGCTGAAGCATGCCTTCTACCTCATTCTCTCGTCCCTCAATCCTTTTCAATAATCTCTGGTTTCTTTCCGCAATATTATTCAAGAGTTCATTGCAGACGCCAACATGACAGACAAGCTCGACTTAGTGCGGCCCATGTTCGAGTTGAAGGGTCGAAACTACCTCATCACAGGTGGCGCCCAGGGAACTGGCTTTGCTGCTACAAGAGCTATCTGCGAGATGGGAGGCAATGTTGCAGTTCTTGACATCCAGGAACAGCCCACAGCTCGATTTGATGAGCTGGCCTCAGAATTTGGTGTCAAGACCTCACATCATCGAACCGACCTCACCAAGCAAGATAGTCTGACTGCAGGCTTTGAGGAGGCTTCGGAGGCCCTTGGAGGCTCAATCGATGGCTGCGTGCCCGCAGCTGGTATCGCTATCGACAAGCCCTTTGTTGATCAGACTTGGGATGAGTTCACTCGTATTTAGGAGATTAACGTAAGTTCAGCTCTCCCAGTGTATGATATAGGCTTAAGGACTTATGATACCTAGGTGCGCAGAGTATTCTTCATTGTCCAGCTCGTGACAAAACAGATCATCAAACAGAACACTCCCGGCAGCATTGTCTTTATTGCGTCCCAACCATCTCACATTGGTCTTCCAGGCTACAGGATGGCAGCCTCCAATGCATCAAAAGGCGGCGCGTTGATGCTCTCGAAAGCGCTAGCAGTAGAACTTGCGAAGCACAATGTTCGAGTCAACACCATCTCGCCAGATTTTGTAGATTCACAGATGACCAGAGACGTACGCGCATCGAAGAGCAAGCGGGAGGGAGATCAGATGTGGCTGGCACCCCCACTTCAGAGACTCAGCACGCAGAATGATCTTACTCCTGCCATCGTGTACCTGCTGAGCGACGCTTCCAGGCGTACAACAGCAGCTGATATTCTGATTCCGGGAGGACCGCACGCTGGCACAATTGATGGTGTGATCAGTCCACTTTAGCGGTCCCGTAGCATAGAAGGCAAAGCAACATTGTAGAGCTTCAATCAACATTACTTGCACTGAGCTCATACCGAATCCAGCAATCCCAACCACAAAAAAATACCAAGACCGAATCTTGACTTCAGCCAGGAGATGCCCGTGTAGCCACCGCAGTGACCCTTATCAGGATTACTTTATGTGAGACTGCCAGATCTATATTTTCCTATCCTCAACCCGGATCCACCTGCACAGTCACCAGCCAACGCTCGACTCGTTGTTACCCAGGCTCTGCAGAGCGCGTACCGTGCCACCGCCTATATCGGAGACATTGTTGCAGAGTAATCAATTTTCGGAACCGAATACTGGCTGTACCCAAGATTTCACGTGTGGGGCATGATCGCTCTCAGGGACTGATCGTCCGCAAAGCCACCGAGTGCATACGCCCAGAGCCCACTTCGCACCGAGACCAGACACGCGTCTTTGTTATCCGCCCACACCGCCACACACTTACCACCACAAGCGTTTCTCACACTGTCCACATTAGGCAATTCGGAAACCAACCTCACACTATTTGTTATCTCGCCAACGAAGACATTGGTACACCATCCGACATCAGATAGCACAAGCTCACTGCTGTATCCCAGATCATGTATCGCCCGTTTCGTATCAGCAGATTCCAATTGGTCGAAGGTTCGGGTAATCCCTCGTCTCGACTATAGGTTTTGATACAACACAAGATATGCGGAGATAGATGATTCCGGAATATCTGATGAGCCTTCAGACTACTTCTCGAACGACACATACGATCTTCATCTCAGCACTTCTCATCGTCATCGAGCCAGACTCTTCGAGTTCATCTGTATTCAGCTTCATCACACTGCGGAATCCAGCATGCACAAGGTACTGCCCAAGTCATACGACCTTGTGGTCGTAGGGTCAGGTAAGTTGACATTTACCAAAGACCTTGGGAGCTCCCCCATACTGATATTCCCTTCGGATGGTTTGGACTAGGTTCTGCACGAGCCTACATCCAGTCGCATCCCGATCAAAGGATTGCTGTCTTGGAGTCCAATGACACTGTTGGAGGCACATGGTCAGAAGCGCGGCTGTACCCTGGACTCAAGTCGAACAACATGCTTGGGAGTTACGAGTTTCCCGACTTTCCCATGTCAGAAAAGAAGTATGGTGTCAAGCCTCTAGGTCACATCCCTGGCGCCGTGCTCAATCGCTACTTGACCGACTTCGCAAAACACTACAATATCTACGAACGGATGCAATTCGACTCAACTATCAGCCTTGTCGAGTCCACGGAGTCTGGATTGACACTCACAGTAACCACTCCCGAAGGCGAAAAGAAAGTCGACACTACTAAGCTTATCCTCGCGACGGGGTTGACGTTGACACCGAATATCCCGTACTACAATGGAGCGGAAAAGTTCGACAGGCCACTGGTTCACGCCAAGGACTTTTGCCGACGCACGGAAGAACTGAAGGGTGTCAAAAATGTGGTGGCTCTTGGTGGCGCGAAATCAGCCTATGACGTTGCTTATGCCATGGTAGATTCAGGCGCCACAGTCGATCTTATCATCCGGCCAGATAGCAATGGCCCAGTATGGATCGCGCCCCAACTTGTTAACCCGCTCAAGCAGCGTATCGATACCATCCTCAATGTCCGGGCGATGTCGTGGTTCAGTCCGTGCCCGTGGGGTCACGAAGACGGCTACGGGTTCATGCGCCGGTTCTTGGAGCAGACCTCGCTTGGATGCGCGCTCGTCAAGGGTTTCTGGGGTCGTAAGTCAGCCTTGTTTTCCAGTGCGAGGCCCTTTACTAATCGTCTGTGCAGTCATGGGAAGCGATGTTCTACAATAGAACAAGTACGACAACCACCCTGAGCTTCAGAAGCTGAAGCCATGGCACTCGGTTTTCTGGATCGGGAGCGGACTCAGTATCTTGAACTACAGCACTAGTTTCTTCAACACGATTCGCGACCGCAAAGTCAGGGTTCACATCGAGAACATCGAACGATTTGCTCCGGGGCACATCGTACTCGAGAATGGCAACACTCTGACAGCAGATGCCATGATTTGCTCGACAGGGCGAAAGAAAGAGTCGACAATTAAGTTCGCCGGATTGGACGAGACTGGACTTGGCCTGCCAATCGACGCGAAGGAGCAAGCAAACTTGAGCCTCGAATACGATTCCAGAGTCTTGGGTCAGTTCCCTGTTCTGGAGAACCAGCCGGTTCTGCGTTCAAAACCCAGGAAAGCTGCTGAACCACTGCGTTACTACCGCTTCATGGGACCCATCAGCGATGGTAGAGAAGCGCAACTTTGCTTTCGCAGGCATGAAATCGTCCTTAAACACTGCCATCTGTGCTAGCATACAAGGCCTGTGGATCACAGCTTTCTTCGACGGAAAGCTTGAGCGAGAGGCCAAGTCGCAAGAAGAGATTACAAAAGAGATCATGATGCACACTCAGTGGGGTAAGTGGCGGTACCCGTGCGGCTATGGAGCCAGTCTGCCGGATTTTGTGTTCGAGGGCATCCCGTATGTCGACATGCTGCTGAAGGAAGTGGGAATCAAGAACAAGCGGAAACCGACCTTCCTCCAGGAGCTCTACTCACCGTACACTCCGAAAGACTACGATGGTGTGTTGGCAGAGTATAGCCAAAAGAATTTATGTTTTGAACGCGAGGATTCTGTGTAGTGTTATTAGCTAGTTTGATTTCTCAAAGCGTACACATGCAATGAACGATTTTACCTCCTTCTTCTCTCTCTTCCTCTATCTGCGTGAGCATGACGAAGGAGGTGGATGGATATTACTTGCCAGCGTATCGCGACGAGCGAGCATCTTGAAGGGTTGTCGAATTGACTACTTTGTGTCAAATAAGACTGATTCTTCACTGATTCAAGGATTGAGAAGCGGTGTTTGCTGCAGATCATATTGCTATATTCTATAAAGATAGTTGTTGTTAGCTAAGCAGAGTACCAATGTTATGAGTGGAAGCATCTTCAGCATCAGGCAACATGCCAGCTGGGTAGTCCATCGCGTACCGCTCCGACTCCCATAGCATTCGCATGATTAGATCGTTATCACCCATCAATTTAAGATCGACTGGTTCTGATTCGTTCAGTCCGTCCAGAGGGAGGCTGTCGAGCCATTCTGCGGATGATAGATCCTGCATAGTCATCTCCGGACTCGGCAGCTGTGTTGCGAGAGCCGCATCAGGCTCATGGGAATTGCCTGCCCCCTCTGGCAGGAAAACGCAGTCTACTAGCGCACCTCGAGAGGCGCGCTTTTTGCGCTGTGCTCGCTCATTGTAGGCCTTGATGGCTTGGTGGAAGCTCGATAGGATCCCGTAATATTGCTCCGCCTGAGGACTGAAGTTTCTGAGCTCACCCAACACATGAAGCGATTTGAGAAAGGCCGTCCGTCGCTCCGGGGTGTGCGTTGTGTCTTCAGTAAGTAACGAGAATCCTAATACAAGGCCTGTTGCAAATACCCAAGCTCTGCAGCGGCCGTCAGTAATAAGACCACTGTAACGTCCAGCGTGAAACGACTCACTTGAGTATGCACATGTTGCCTAGCAGGTGGCCAGATCTCATGACCTGGTGACACATGTGCGCCATGAACGTAGCTGCCTCAATGCAGGCATCGGCTAATTGGTCGATTTTGGCTTTCTCACTAAGGTCTTGACACTGAGGTAGCCTGGATCCTTCTGAAAGCTGAGGTATGATGTGTTGTATGAGGAATTGTCGCGTGACCAAGATCACACTGAAGTAGTATGCACCGGAAACATGCATATTCCCAATCATGCTGTGTCTGCTGCTGATAGAGCCGTCATTATCAGAGCTTCGTAGTATTGAGGGGAAATTGCGACTCTTCTGTTGCAAGGCCAGGACAAGACTCTCAGCGGTGTCCACGTCAAGCTCGTCCTCGGCAGACTTCTTGACAGCGGTATCAAGGACAGCTGTTACCTCGTACATTGCGCCTAGTGCCAGAGCTCGGTACACAACATCGGTCGCGTTGTCAGATCTGTTGCTGACGTAGCTCGACTGGCCTGGTCGAAGTGATGGAGTGCTACTTGATCGCCCAAGGATGGAATTGCACACCACATCGAATACGCGTATGCTTTTGGCCGCACGTAATCTGCGTGATCCGGTCAGACACAGCATAAGCTTTCAACAAAGTCGGCTTGTCTGGACACTTACCTTGCAATTCGGGTTGATGCGATAGTATGCTTTTGTTGAGCAGACATGTGCAGCCCTAATATGTCGGCAGATTTAGAGGCAATACCAAGGTACATGAAGGCGGAGTTGCGCCGGCAAGCACCGAACATATAGAATGCCATGAGGAGAAATACTCTGACGAGGTCAAGGCTTGGGTTCTCCAGCATCTGCGCGAAGGCAAGCTTCCGCGCAAAAGAGAAGAGCTCAGCCGCCCAGACCACAGCATCCTTTGTGGGCCCGTAACATTGAGCACCAATTGCAACCATGAGATACAATGCGGCCGACTCGAGAGTTCTTGGGCCTTGTGAGATGGAGGAAGCATCGTGCGTATTGTGATGAGATTCCATATGTAGCACATGACATACTTCTTCCCAAGTGTACAAGTCGAGGAGACCATTTGACTGCGAGGAAGTCAGTACTCTTCTCGTCCTGAGGAAGAGCTACGTATTTGAAGGAAAGACATACTGCGTCGAAGAAATACTGTATGTACGCCTTTTTGTCTTCAAGGCAGAGCCCGTCATAAAAGCGGCTTGACCCATTGTCCACACCATCTGCTTCGAACAAGTTCCGACTTTCTTGGGCGTCAGTAAAACCAGAAGGGCCGACGTGACGCTCCAAGGTCTTTTGAAGGAACTGCAAGAACGATATGGCCGCTGTGTTACCAACAAATACTGTGTGTAATGAGCATGGGCACATCCGAAGAACGCTATCGATGCATACCTTTCTCCCCGCTGACACTTGACAACATAACAGGCGGCTGTACCATGACTTCTATGGACGAAGCTCGTGTGTCGGTGGTGTGCGTGCTTTCTTCAGAAGTGTGGCCTTGTGTTGTGTTGACAAACCTCGGTCCTGGGCCTCCCGTTAAGAGATTTGTGGGACCATGGAAGTCCCATGAATTCGGGGAAAGCATAGACTCGCTGGTACCGCTTCCTTCAAATGCTAGGGGTGCATTCCCTGCTGGAGCCAGCTGCGAAAGCGTAGGCGGGGGCTGTGGCAATGGATGATGCCGCCGACCAGCAGTATAATGACAGGTCCCATCGTAACCTTTCTTCTGACACGGAGAGCAAGGCTGACTACCGTCACAACGCTTCTTGGACGACTTGCATTGATCGCATGCCCTGACCACACGTTGACGGTCTTGTGGCTTCACTGGCCGGCGTGGCATTGCGATGCTGCGAGCACTTTCAGTTCGTCATGTGATCAGCGAATGCTCGTATAGGATTCGAACTGCAGTGCGACAGCCGCTCAGGAGGAGGAAAACTTCGATTCTGGCGGAGACGGTTAAGGGCGCGGCTGCCGACCAGGGCAATGTTATAGAATCAGCATATCTTCGCCTGCTACGGCCAGCGATAGCTCTTCGTAGATCTCAAAGAGTAAGCAATCATTCCACGCAGGTTAAGCGAATGATAAGTGTAGCGCAGCGCGGGGTAATATCACTTTGGGCGAACGCGACTCGCGGTGCAGGATCCGAAAGATAAACGGAATGGTCTAGTGTGCCGGGCGTTACGCGAATCAGTCAGACTCTACCGCTGGCTCATGTCGACAGCTCAATCTGCGGCCACTGAGCAGCAAGATAGCATGCAGTTGACGGATCGCAGTCTCGATGGAGGAGTTGTTGGATGGGAAAGTAGATGTGGCATTCGATCAGACCGTCACGTGCAGGAGCGATAAGCGATCTGAGCACGTGCACGATACCGTGTCCGTGCGCGTGATGCGCTGAACCACTAAAACACCTCTATTGGCTTAGCTCTATAACAACATAATATAATAGAATTAGTAGAAGTACTTAACGTGTTTCACTATCGAGCGCTGCACCCTACTAAGCGCTGCACTTTTAAAGGCATAACGCCTGCGCAGCACTGTTTCTTAATACTAACGTGTTTCACCAGCGAGTCAGCCACCCTAGCAAGTCGGCCACCTAACACTAGTAACCCGCTGTTGCAACAACAACGCGCAATACTATAACACTTTTATATAGTATATTTACTAGTTTAATATTATTTAGAAGCTATGCTATTATCTGCATCCTCTATTTCTACTGTGCAGGTGTAGGAGTTGTGTCTAATCTCCCTATAATAGCTACAGCAGCGTCCTCTACGCACCCTTTTTGTAGGCGTCTTACCTTTACTATAACTACTACTCTTCTTTTTAGTAACTAAGTTAGCTACTTTACTAATTATAAGGGTCTCCTCTGTGTATATATAGTGTTACTTATAGGTCTTGTACTTTGTAGACACTTCTATAGCGTCTTAAAGGCAGCCTACTTCCTTGTATAGTAATACTATATTATGCGCTATCTACTAAGCACTCTTACTTAACTATTTAACCTATTTATCTAATAAACTTGCTAGGGACCCTTAATAGTTTTAAATATACTTTTAAATTAGAGTTAACTGCTCCTCTATTTTATAAGTGTTGTGTAGTGTCTTTAGCTCCTAGGCAATGTTGCTAGGTTTTAGTAGTATTAGTATACACAGACGTATATTAAGCTTTAATAACACAACCTCTAGGTTATGTAGGACTAGCCTAGCACCTCTAAAGCCTGTATAAATATTCTCTACTATAAACGCCTTCTTAAAAGCTGCTTTAAAGGCTAGTAGGAAGGTTTCCTTGTTAATATAGTGTTGAAGTCGTACCTGGACGAAGTCTAATATTGTACTAGTTTGGGTTAGTTCTTAGGGATAGAGTATAGTTTCTGGATTAGTAGGGTTTCTGCGTCTAGACAAAGTCTAATATAGCAGAAGGGGTTTAATAGCTAGCAGTAGGATTAAGTAACTATAGTATTAAGGATAAGATTCTAATAATAAACTTAATTAACAAAGTTAAACACAAACCTTAAGGGTTGTGTTCCTAGGTAATATATACTAAGGAGATATGCAGAGTGCTTAGTAATACTAATTGTGCTAATTATACTAATTACTAATTATACTAATTACTAATTGTACTAATTACTGCTAAGCTTTCTAATTAGTTGTTATATAATATACTCTAATTAGTAAGAAGGCGTTCCTAGTCTAGCTATATATATAATTACTCTAGCTAGTAATTCTTGCTGTGCTGTACTAGAGTGTAATACTTATTATAACCCTGTGTTCTGTAGATTATAACACTATCCCCTTTCTGTCTTAGCTTAGTCCCTTAAGCTAATTTATATAATATAAGCCCTGCCTTATTTAGTTAGTAAGTTGTTAACAATACCTAAACAACTATCTAAGTTAAGCACAGTCTATTGTTACTGTCTATATAAATTTGTTAAGTCCTTTAGAGAGATTATAGTTTAAAAATGTTTAACCTGTAAAAAGCACAAGCGCGTGTGCAAGGTTTATATTTGCTTAGGAAAGTGCAGCGAGTGTCTAAAGCGTAGCCAGCGTTGCAACGTACGCGTAACTTAGTCTAAGTTTACACGACTTGTAACAGAGAAAGAGAAGTTGCAAGCGCAAATAAAAGAAAGTCACAAAGCACAGAATAAAGCACTTAAGGCCTCTAAAAAGGCATTAGAGGAACTATAGGTTGCACACGCGCGCAAAGAGCAGTTGCGTTAATAAATAGATTTGTTAGATTGTTGTGCTAAGGAAGTGATATCTGTAGAAGAGTAAAGTATAGCAGAGCAAGAGTTAGATAAGGGGACTATAATATTTAATAGTCCTTTAGAGGGTATTGTCTTGTCGCCTAGCACCTAGGGTGCCTATAAAGATCTGCTGCTTAAGTACTAGCTTAATCTAAGCGTAGCAGTAGCTGACTAGCCTGCTTAAATTCCTTTAATATCTGCTAGCAGTTTATAAGGTGTGTGGCTAGTTCTTATGTGTTCTCTAAGTCTAGGTATCCTAACTATTTAACTAGATATTTGTTACTTTGTCTATTTCTTTAATAGTTTATTATTTTTTTAACTTCCTACTTGTTCTAGCTATCTGCCTAGTAATAGAAATCTTTCTAAATTAGTGTTCTAGGGTCAGCTAGTTCTAACAGCAAAATATAGAACACAGGATAGATCTTTGTATCCTTAGGCAGCGTAAGTTAGTAGTTAACTAAGCTGATCTGCTTAGAAATAAAAAATAGTCTGACCTTAACCTTATCTAGTTTTTTTATTAGTCTCTGTGTGCGTAGGTTTTTTGTAAGGAGATAGACTTTATCCCCCTCCTTTAGTAGAAGTGCTGTTTTTTGTTTTTTATTAATATAAGAGATGCTTTGTAACTAAGCTTTAGCAATGTTACCTAGTAATTTCTTGTGTACGTCCTTTAGTGCTTTAACTAAGGTTATTACTAATTCTGTTTAAATGTTACTGTCTAATAATCTAGTAAAGAGATTTAGGTGTCTCCTGTAGTTTGCAAAGAACAGCGTGTAGCCTGTTGCTTCTAAAAGCTTGTTATTATATGCAATTTGTGCTATAGGTAGTAGTAAACACTAGTTATCCTACTGTTAATTACAGTAGATCCTTAAGTACGTTTCTATTGTCTGATTTACTCTTTTAGTCTGTCTGTCTGTCTATAGATAGTAGGCTGTAGATAGCTTCTTTTTAGTACCTAACGCTGCTAAGAGCGTAGTCTAGTAGTTTGACGTGAAAAGCTTATCCCTATTGCTAATAATTAATTCTAGTATGCTGTAGTAACAGATAATCCTATCCTTAAAGACGTGTGCTAGTTGTTTAGCAGTGTAGCTGTGTCTGAAAGGTATTATTTTAGCGTATTTAGTAAATTAGTCTACTATAACAAAAATTAAGTTATAGGTATATCCTGTTACAGGATCCTTAGAGATTAGTAGCTAGGTAACAAAATCTATTGTAATATTTGTCTATAGTGCTGTTAGTAGTTCTATTGCCTGTGCTTCTCTGTACTTAGTATGCGTGCTGTGCTTGTTCTATTAACAGCTTGTGCAGTTCTTAATAAACTTGCTAACCTTATTGCGTATGTTTAGAAACTTGTAATACTATTTAATAAGTTCTATTGTTTGTGTAATACTAGGGTGTCTATAAAGCAGGTTATTATAATAACTGCTTATAACTTCTTCCTCTAATTCCTTTAGTACTTGCGCTAGTGTGTAGTGTTCTCCTTAAACTACTATTGTGAGGTTAAGCTGCTAGGATAGTCCTAGCAACCTATCTAAATTTTTTCTAAGAATAGCAAATTTGTTAATTATTTTTTTGCCTGTAAGGTTATAGTGTTAACTAAGCGCGTCTGCTCTGCTGTTTTCCTTTCCTAGTGTATATAGTATCTTAAACTTATATTAACCTAGCATTTCTAACTAACAAACTTGTTGTCTGTTTAGAACCTTAGTAGTTGTAAAATGTACTAAGTTCTTATAATCTGTGTAGATAGTAAGTTTAGAGCAGCTTTCTGCGTAAACTCTCTAGTGCTGTAACATATTAATAATAGCTATAAGTTCCTTGTTGTGCACATTGTAGCGTTCTTCTAGTGCTGTGAACTTTCTTAAATAGTAGGCAATTAGGTGCTATTTTCTATCTTTTTCTTGTGTAATGCAAGCTCCTAGTGCTAAATCTAAGGCATCTGTTTTAAGACGCATTAGTTTGCTGCTCTTAAACGTAATTAACATAGGTAGCTTAATGCATGCTTGCTTAAGCGCTTTAAAGGCGTCTTCCTGTACCTATTCCTACTTAAATAGTGTGTCCTTCTGCGTGAGTTTTGTAAGCAGTAAGGCCTTTATAGAGTAGTCCTTAATAAAGTATTAGTTAAAGTTAATGAACCCTAGGAATTCCTAGATCCCTTTAACTAATTTAGGTATTAGCTAATCTTTCACAACCTAGATCTTCTTGTTGCTTATTTTAACTCTATATCTTCCTATAACATAGCTAAGGAATTTAACTTCTTCCTTATACTATTTGCACTTCTCTAGCTTCAGCCTAAGGTCTGCTTCTGCTAAGCAGTCTAACACTTGTCTTATATAGACTCTGTGTTCTTCTAGTGTCTGGCTGTACACTAGGATATTGTTAAGGTATGCTACTACAGTAATATCTAGATATTCTTATAGCACGTTGTTAATTAATGCCTAGCATACTGCTAGTGTATTAGTTAGCCTAAACAGCATAACTGTATACTTAAAATAACTGTAACAGGTTCTAAACGCTGTCTTCTATTCTTCACCTTTCTTTATGCGTATAAGATTGTACGCTCTGCGTAAGTTAAGTGCAGTAAAGAACTTCGCTCCTACAAGTCTATCTTATAACTCTGATATGTTAGGCAGCAGATAACAATTCTTAACTGTAATATTGTTCAACTTTTAGTAGTTAACGCAAAGCCTCAGCTTGCTGTCCTTTTTTAGTACAAAGAGAATAGGAAATCCTGCTAGGGATTAGGATCTTCTAATAAATTTCTTTGCAAGGTTCTCTTTAATATACTCGCGCAATATCTTAAGTTCTTTCTTAGATAGTTAGTATATAGGCCTAAAAGGTAGTTCTTTCCCTTCCTTAAGTTTAATCTTATAATCCTAAAGTTAATGCTTAGGTAGCACTTTTACAGATAACTCTTCTTTAAATATCTAGGCGTACTAACAGTACACATCTAGTATAGCAGGAGGTGCACTCTTAGTCTCCTTAATTATTGCAGAGGGGCTTTCTTAGTCTGCACAATTAACTGCTCTTTCTTAGCGCGTCTTATATATTAAAGAGATGTTATTAATTTCCTTCTTATCTACTAGCTCTAGCATAGGCTGCGTAGGATAGCGTGTAGTAGTGCTGTATCTACACCTGTTAAATTAAAGCGTTCTTTTTGCCTAGTTAATGTATAGGTTATGCTTCCTTAACTATAGTAGTCCTAATATAACATTATAGGTAGCTATCCTAAGAACGTCTAGGTCTAACTCTTCCTTATAGTGTTGTACTTATAGGGGTGCACCTTAAACTTTAAGCATAACTGTCTCTTCCCCTAGCATTAGTTCTCTGTTAGCTACTTATAAGGGGTACAGGTCTATCTTGTACTGTAGCTTAAGTCTAGCTTGTTCTACTGCTGTACAGGATATATAGTTTCCCTAAGCACCTAAGTCTAATAATGCCTTTAACTTCACATCCCCTATAGAGACTGTAAGTTTAATAAGGTAATTAGTCTAAATAGAATTAATAGATTAATCCCTAGAGCCTGTTGTTGCAATTCTAAAAAAGGCTCCTTATCTCTAAATCTATTGCAGTGCTTGCTGTTGCAGTGTAAGTTATAATCTCTGTTTAAGCAATACTACTAGTGCAGATTATAGCAACTCCTGTTAATAACAAGTTATATCTAAATAATCTTTTACAGGTTATTAGTACCTAGGAAGTGCAACTTAGAACGCTTGTCCTATAGGTGCACTGCACATATGTCCCTTTTACAGTTATACTACTGTAGTTTGCAGTTGTTCTTCTAGCTAGGAAACTAACTAGATTTCAACTTAGTGTTGTAGTATACTACGCAATAGTTAAAAGGGCATACAGTCTATAATTACAGTCTATA
Organism: Didymella keratinophila; assembly: GCA_011058865.1. Classification (NCBI taxonomy): domain Eukaryota; kingdom Fungi; phylum Ascomycota; class Dothideomycetes; order Pleosporales; family Didymellaceae; genus Didymella; species Didymella keratinophila. Next base: position 101,712 of record SWKW01000050.1, read on the forward strand.
CCTGAAGTTTTAGAAGTCTAGGTTGTACTCTAGTTGCAGGCTAACAACTATTATTAGCTTCCTGTTAGAGCCTAGTTCTAAGAGATACTTCTAATCTCTATTAGATTTCTTAATTTAGTTAAGAGTAGTTTAGTTATTCTGCGCCTACTCCTTGATCTATTTGCTGTCCTACTCTATCCTAGTCTTAAGTAGGTTGTTAATTGCTATAAGGGCTTACTTACAGTTGTTCTAAAACTTAATTTCTGCAGCAGCGTTCTCTGTTTGTGTCCCTGCATTATAATACTGCTAGTAAAATAACTTTTTAATCTAGTCTTGTGTTATAATAGGGTTGTATTTATTAACGTAACAGAATTCCTTCCTATATTTGTTATATACAAGGCTGTTTTTAATAGTAACTCCTGTATCTATAGCTTCTTATAGGGTCTGCTTAACCTACTGCTAGGTTTCTTGTTGTAGGGCCCTAGCCTAGCAACATTATCCTTATTACTTAGAGCGTGTTACTATAGGCTTAAAGAATTTGTAGTGTAGTATAGGTGCGCAATTAAAGTAATCTTTAGTATAGTCCTAGGTATTATTATGTTCTAACTTAATATCCTCTAAGAGTTGTCCTATGTCTTTTGTAAGACGCCCTATGTCTTTAGAGAGAACTTCCTATTCTTCTCTGTTATCTACGTCTTTATAGGAAAGTACGTTTAACTAGTAAATAACCTTATTCTTTATTTAGCAGTCCCTAGCAAAATGTCCTAGCTTGCTACAGTTATAGCAAGTTAACTTAGTTTTGTTGTTTGTGCTTCCTTTCTTGTTCTATTGCTCTATTCCTTTGTTAAGATTAGATAAGTCTATAGCAGCAGGTCTGTAATATCTACTTCCTGTATTATTATAGATGCGTTGTCCTGTGTTAGATTAATAATAACTGCTGCGCTGTCTACAGTTAATATTGTTGCTGCACTATTAGTTATTATATAGTAGCAGGCGTTTGTTAGTTAAGACTACACGCGCCCTAGGATTGTCTTAAAGCTCTTACTGCAACTTGTAGAGCTTAATATTAATATTAATTACTGTATTAATAAGGTCGTTAAGGGTGTTAGTGCTAGCGCTAGTGCACATTAGCTTAGTCTTGACAGCTGGTTTGAGACCTTGTCTGAACATGGTCATCAGGGCGGTGTCGTCCCAGTCGGTGCTGACTTGGTCTGACGAACGCGCTGAATCTCACGTCGAGCAATTGTGGGTTCGTTCGAGATACCAAAAACAGGCTTAATCTTTCCCTTAAATCTGTCAAAGTCTCAGACCTATTCGTCTACTTTATCTAGGGCTTCTCCCGCATTAGTCTGCTAGATAAAGGGCTTAATCTACTTAAAAGCGTTGCTACGCATATAGCTAGACACAAGGGTAACTTGTTTTTCTTTAGGTACTCTCTCTCCTTAGAATATAAAGAAGAGATCCTATTGCATAAGCTAGTTATTAAGCTTAGCACAGTCTCTATAATAGAGATCTAGCTTGTTAATATTAATGTTAGTAGCCTTAATAGGGTTAGTTATAGTCGTATTGTGCAAACAAGAGCTAGTAGGAGTAGCACGTAATCCTAAGGTAGTACTTATCTTAAGGGTGTTTAAAGTGTTAAAGTTGTACCTAGATAAAGTCTAATATTGTACTAGTTTAGGTTAGTTCTTAGGGATAGAGTACAGTTTCTAGATTAGTAGGGTTTCTGCGTCTAGACAAAGTCTAATATAGTAGAAGGGGTTTAATAGCTAGTAGTAGGATTAACTAACTGTAGTATTAAGGATAAGATTCTAATAATAAACTTAATTAACAAAGTTAAACACAAACCTTAAGGGTTGTGTTTCTAGGTAATATATACTAAGGAGATATGCAGAGTGCTTAGTAATACTAATTGTGCTAATTATACTAATTACTAATTATACTAATTACTAATTGTACTAATTACTGCTAAGCTTTCTAATTAGTTGTTATGTAACATACTCTAATTAGTAAGGAGGCGTTCCTGGTCTGGCTATACATGTAATTACTCTGGCTAGTGATTCTTGCTGTGCCGCACTAGAGTGTAATACTCGTCGTGACCCTGTGTTCTGTGGATCGTAACATATAGTAGATATAACTGCGTGCTAAGGCTAAGATCTTATTACTACCTATATGTGTGTCAAGGTGATGCGGCGGCCGCTTGTGGAAGTCGAGCGCTGCAGGTTTCCGTAGCGTTTCCACCCTGCCAAGGCGACTCCACGGCCGCCGCTTTAAGTCGGGATACGAGCAAGCGTAAGCGTAATCGTCCGAGGTGGTGCCGCGCAACGCCGCGCAGCCTGGAGGCACGGTCGTCCATGGCATGGCACCGCAGAGCGGCTCCTTCACGCTGCGCCGACCCAGCAACCCGACACCACCAGACCAGGGTCCGCAACAGTGATGCTCGCATCAGCAGCACCTCATCTTCAGGACGCGATGCCGTCGCGCAGCCTCCTGCGCCGCTCTGCCCTTATTAAGTCGCTAGACCTCCCACTGTCCCAATCACCATCATCGGCAGCGATCTTCCCCTTGTGCGCTCCTCTTGGTCCTGCCCGCCCTCTCTGTTGTGGTCCGCGGTCCTCGGTCCTCTCGTCTTCGTCTTCGTCCTCGCCCTCGTCTGTGTATGTATCGGCATCGTGGTTGCCCACTGGCGTCGCCCTCAATACAACAGTCGCTCTGAGCTGCGCAGATTAAGGATCCGCCGCGATCGCTATGGCCGACGGAGACGGTACATCTACCCGGCGATCCCGTCCAGTTCGTCGAGCGCGCTTGTCAGCAGCAGCATCCCTGAGATCGCTTTGTGGGACAGACGACGATACGAGTAGCCGGGGCACAGGATCGAACTCATGTACAACTGATGAATACACAAATAGCGATCAGGGATCTGTGTCAGATACGAGCCTTAGCAGTCACGGAGCTGCGGAGACTGCTGCCGGGCTGGAACGACCTGACAAGGCCGTGGATTCGGAAACGGAAGAAATATACAATAACATCGCACGCTTCAAGGCGGAAGGACCGGCGAAGCCAATTCATACCGATTATACGGCGCAACTATGGCGAAGGGAGGGTGAATTCTGGAAGATGTGAGTTGCTCAACACGTCCACACTCCACGGCCGCAGCGTCTGACGCAAGCATGTTCGATAGGTTCTGCGTCAAGTTGGCGTCGATGACTCAACTCAGCGCAGAGGCACAGTTGCAGGACGGCAATGCTGAAGTCTTCAAAGCATATCTGACGTGGAGGAAGAAAAGATCAAGAGTTCGCAAGGAGAGTTCGATACGGAGCTACTGGAAACGGCTTAGCATGTTCTACAAGAACCTCACCGGGCATAACATGGCCCAAGAGACTCTAGAGGATGTTTGTAATGTGCGTTCGACCTTGGCTCACGCTATAGTGTTTAGATCGTGGCGAGATTTGCTGATGTTGCGCAACTAGTGGATCCCGAATCTAGGTCTCGACCGGACACAGAAGGAAAAGTCAGCCATGTTCGTCCAAGACCTATACGCAATCCTCCACGCACTGTGGGTGGATGACATGACACCCCAGCATGGCTTCATTCGCGTTCAAATCAGCCTTCTCCTGCTCCTGAGCGCTGCAACAGCTACTCGACCAGGGGCGATTGTGGAGAGCGCAAGTGCCAAAGGCAGTAATCGAGCGCTCTCATTCAAAGACATCGAACTGATGAAGGTTCGTCATCTCGAGGACCCGGAGAAGAGCAGCATTGTAGCGAACGTCACCCTCGAGCACGTGAAGAACAAGGAGAGAGACGGCAGACCGTAAGTGGCGAAGCAATCATCTGGACTGGACCAGCGCGCTGACGGGCCGTTGGCGACAGAAAAAAGTTCACGTTTCGCCTAGAATCTTTACCCGCTTTCTGCATCGTATCGTACATCATGAGCATCGGTATCGCCCAAGACGCGCTTCGAGATGACTTCCAGAGCGTCCAAGAGGTATTCGCTCTGAGACTACCCGCTGACCGGAACGTGCTGCGTATCAAATGGAAGGAGAGCAAGCTGGCTCAGCCTTTCTTCTGCGATGTCAAGAACACAACAGATGGTGTCGATATACTTCACGGACAAGCGTTTCCGTACGCGAAGTATCGCGACATGTTCGTGCGACTAGGGCGCGTTGCAGGCTTCGAGAATTCTTTAGAGTTGTATCAGCTCCGTCGTGCCTCGGGAAGCAACATCAACAGTAAGCCTTCCCACACTCGCGTGCTTGAATATCCGTCATACTCATGAGCATGGAACCAGGCGCCCTCAATCCAACCGAGCGTAACCAGACCATGGGTCATCTGGGCAGCACGTACGAGAAATACTACACACCGACTCACATCGCACGCGATTTCCAGTCGATTTACTTCGGCAGTCCTTCCGAAGATCTCCTCGTCCAAGCCGTGGCCAGAATGGGCTTATCGCGCGATCGCCGTGCACCAACCCACTTGGATGAAGAACGCAAAGCAGCTTTGCATAAGCATCCGTCCATGGTCGCACTCCGCGAACAGCGTACACAGCTCAAAGAAGAACTATACGCGCAAGGTCATTCCACACTGTTCAAGGCCCGCGGGACTGTCTTGCATGAAAAGTACCTGAGAACAAACCGCGAGATTGGCAGTACGTATCATCGGTTGTTGAGGGAATCGTTAAGGGCCGTCATCCACGACTTCCACAGTTCTGTCGATACGCTAGAAGTGGCTCGTCAGCTCAGCGGCAAGACTGCGAGCCATGTTCTGACATTACGGGTTGCTGAATTTGAGTTGCCGGAGAGAGCAGCCATTGCTAGCATGATCTTCAAACCATTCTCTGGCGAAGAATCTCGCATCCGATATGTCTGGATGCTGGCTCGACTTTCTCAGCTACAAGAAGCGCGACGTTCCAAGCCACCGAAGCGTGTTGCGCTCAACTCTGCGGACGGGTCGGAGCAGAGCACCTTTCCGTCAGCGGAGCACCAAAACTCTCAACGTGGGCCCGAGCTCTTGATGTCGCCGAAGAGGAGACGCACTGAGACTGTAACACAGCTCTCATGTGAGGGCAGAGCTCCTGGTGAGAAGCAATACAGCGAAGTCTTTCCCCTTCTGCTCGACCAGCCAGTATGCTTGATTTGCATCGGCAACACGCGGTTCACAGACAAAAGGCGCTTGCGCCATATATCACGCAGAGACCTCCTCAACAAACACCTGGAAACTCACTTTCGTTGCAAACCCTATCAACAACGATTCGAATGCCGCCATCCAAGATGCCGTGACATGCTGGAAGATAAGCAGCACTTCAAGAGGCACGCGTTGGAAGTACATGGAGTAACATACTGATTTAGAGAATACGTTTTCGTGACATGCCTTGTTTTCAGTCACTCCAGACTCGAGGTAGCTAAGAGAAAGGAGGGTTGACCACGATTGCATCTTGGAGCAAAGTCTCGGCCTCAACTCACCTGTCGCCCATATAGACACGCAGTGATTAAGCTTCTGCTCACCAAAGACGCCGTTCCTTGAGCCCTCTCCTGACCCTCGTCAGCTCATGATTACTTGCCTATTGCTTACTCGTTGCTCACCACTTCCTCACCTCAGTACATGTACGTACAACAACGGGCTGCTGTTCCTCTTATCTCTATTTTTAGCACTGACCATTCAACGCTTTGACCTACACTCCGAGATCGCCCGTGGCTCAGGGAGCCCTCCTTAGGACATTCGTTGTCAGGACCTTACGGTTGGTGCTGACTAAGTGTGACCCGTTTTAAGGACCCCCAATCTGAGGCCCTTTCGTTCCCAGGCCCTTCTGTTCCCAGGCCCTTCTGTTCCCAGGCCCTTCTGTTCCCAGGCCCTTTCGTTCCCAGGCCCTTCTGTTCCCAGGCCCTTCTGTTCCCAGGCCCTTCTGTTCCCAGGCCCTTCTGTTCCCAGGCTCGCTTATTCCCAGGCCCCTATGCTCCCCAAAGTTGCCGTGCTGGAGGCCCATCCAGAACGCTTGCTGATTGGATAATGGCACAACCACCATCTATGGGTCGAGAAGCGCAACTAGCCCTCGAACGACGCAGCAAGCATGTCGGGACTGCAAGCATCAAGCTCGAAGTGCTTGACTCTCAACATGCAGTGGACGAAGACAATGTAGATCGACTTGTGAGTCTCCTGCAAGACGCCAGATACGATCGAATGGCTGTCCACAATCACGCGGTAGCAACAATTGAACCAGCTCTTCTCAACCTTGCATTACGTTACTCGAATTTGTCAGCCAGCATGCTTGTTGTAAATCAGGCAGGCACCTATCCAATACTAGAGTTCCCACCCGAGATCCGCCTTCCATGTCTCCACGGTGCCGACAGACTTGCAGCAGCGAAACGGTTTCTTCCCCCGGGAGACCAGCGATGGGTCGTAGATCTATACTTGCCAGGTATAGTGCTCTTAGCAACTGAGTTATACTGAAGCTAAGTTAGACTAAAAGACATGAGTCCCACCCTCAGGTTTGCGTTAGTCGATGCATTTTCGAGCGAGAAAGAGCCCCATGACGGACACTTCTACGCGAAGATTCGTCATTATCAGTGCATAGGGGATGACTACCTCGAGGATGCGTGGTGGGCTCGGTTAGCAAGCACCAGTATCCAGAAAAAAAAGAACCTTGCACGTTTACTGAGAAGTCAAGAGTACCGATCCGCGTTTGATTGTCAAATCCATATGCCTGGGCTTCGAGGGGGCATGAAACTAGGAACGATACATAAAATGCTCTCCATGAGATGCGATGAGGTAAGCGATATTTATTGGATAAGGTCACTGCATGGGATAATGACAAGGCAGGAATGTCTCCGGTATCTCAACTATGTCAGCCACATTTGGTCTACCATCCTGTCACAAGATACCGCAGCCATGCAGAAGTTGGATGCTTCGACTGTGAATGAGGTTGAACTCACTGCGCCCGGCTATTGTGAACAAGATGCATTCCATCTCAAGAGGAAATTACAAAGAGGCGAGATATTCGGGGCTTTCAGTCCGTCAGAGCGTGAAAGAATATGGATGAACATGCTCTCCGTCTCGGCTGATCGACTGATTCCCTCACTTCGAGCTTTTTTCGACGACGTCAATTACCTCCAAGGACCAGCAGACTGTTTGAAAAGGCTCATCAGCGCGACACGTGGTAGCTGGATCTCGAAAACTCTCAGACGTGAGTTTACAGGTGTGAATCAAAAGCCTGACAGTTACATGGTCCAGACATCTGAAACCGAATTTGAGGATAGACCAGGAAACTCTTCCGATCAAGTCGAGTTTGGCATCAGGCACATGTGGATAAGAGCTATGCGAGATCATCATGAGATCCCAGCGCAACGAAAAAAAATCGCAGAAGATCGTTTGGCTAGTAGTGAACCGAAGGAAGACGAGAAAGTCTTTTGTGCATTCGGAAGTTTCGCCTATCGATTGGGCTTTGAAACCAGAAAAATCCACGAGGTACTGCAGCGCTCTTCCGACCGGGAGATCGCCCGAACTGCTCTTCTGAAAGCAAGGAAGCCAGAGCGCTATGTCTACGATACTGCGGAGTTCGAGTTGTATGTCGACAAGATCGTGAGCTTTTTCAATGCGGCTTCGGCGGTCTCGAAGATGCCCAGCTATAAGCCTGGCACAGGGCTTCCTAACCGCAGTGGTCAACCTAAAGAGCTGGATCACGCGGAAGACCGGAAAGTACTCTTCATGGACAATCTGCATCGCCCTATCCAGGATGGTTGTGGGGTTACATCATTTTTCGTTCGCAGGTCGGTATACTTGGCATTCTTTGATTATCCGAGTGAGAGGCCTGATGGGCAAAGAAACGGACAAGATCTCGATCCTGGTCAAGGGAAGACAATGCAGCATGTCGGAGCAACAGAACGAGGTGATGCTCAGGTCGAAGACATGGTAGTTGAAAATCAAGACGAACACGGACTGAACGGAGCAACACTGTCGGTACAAAGACCTGAAGCAAACATCCGAGACCGACAAGTGCAGCAGTCAGAACCCGGTAGACACGCTCCACAAGCAGAAAGCAATGTACAAGAAAGGAACGTGAGAAAACCACTGGAGAATGCCACGAGACGTCTTCGGGAAGATGCAGAAAGAGCAACCTCAACACCACTCAGAGAAAATTCGAGAACGCGTGCATCCCGAGTTGACAAACGGAGAAATCGGGGCAACGATTTTGATATACAGAACCGCTTGTACAGCAAAGAGATGATCATAGAACAAGCACGACAAGAGCATGATCATAACAGTCCGACAGGAATCCCACGAGGAGTCGACACAATGATCCAAAATCGGCCAATGCAGTACAAAGAAACTGTTCCATCGGCGCAAGAAGTCGAGAAGCAAGCTCAGAAAGAAGCAGCAGAATTTGTGCAAAGAGATGAGGGAAGGGCAGCTCCAACAACGTCCAAGAGGGGCTCAAAATCGCCTGTAGTCCTGGTGGATGTACAAACGACTCGTACCAAGACAGATGGTGTGCTGGATGTCACACAATTGGGAAACGATACAACAGTAGCAGGAGCAGGGACCGAACAGGTGGAGCAAGACGCCGAACAGCACGTCCAACAAGCAGAAGCAGACGCAGCACAACGCATACAGAAAAGACAAGTAGACGCTGCAGCAGCAACAGCAGCAGCGGAAGCAGAACACGTCCAGCAAGCAACAATAGCAGCAGTTGCAAACGAAGCAAAACGCATCCAACAAGCAGAGGAACAGCATTCAGTAGAAGCAGAAGCTCGAAGTCTTTGGCAAAAGCAATCAACGGAAGGCCTGATTCGCGCAAAAAAGAAGAAGAAGAAAGGAACGATGATCGCACTAGACTCTGGAGAGCAGGCAAACCGCTTACAGATCGGGGCCTCCGAGCAGACAGCGAACTCTATCCAAGAGACAAGAACAGGTCCTCTCGAGGAACCAAAGAGGTCCGCAAGTGGGACCCTAGTTACGCGGATCAGTGTGGATGAATCTGAATCCTACGAGACAGCAAAGGAAGAGGAAGGAGACATTGCCAGAAATACGATTATAAACCTCCCTGGAGAAGGGAAATCTCCGACTTCGCAACGTGAAAGAGCTCCTCAAGATCCACACAAGACTATCCATCAAGTTTTGGTGAAGGGAACAGCAAAGGATGAAAGAATGGGTTCATCTCCGTTCCTAGATCAGAATCATGAGCAGCTCAACACACAGAAGCGTTCCACTCGCACTCACCTAGAGCATGATGATCTTTTAGGGCAAGTAATAGATCCAGAGATGAAGGCTACCGAGACGGGGCCTCTTGGCAGCATCATTCCACAAAAGAGGAAGAGAAGATTAATCCATCCCGCAGAGGAAATTGAGCTTATGGTAGGAGCCAACGGGAGATGGGTAGTTGAGAGTAGACTGACTGAGTCATCCCATCACAAATGGTTCCAGAAATACGGCCTCAACTGGGACCTCTGGGACAGTACGGGAAAACAACTGATTCAGGAGACATGTTTCGAAGATGTTCTCCAAGACGGAACCCACAAGATCTATCTGACGCCACGAAATGCTAGACCTTCTCGAAAGCCCGGTCGTGTTCGCCTTGGCACGAAATCGATAGTAAGAAGCAACGCCGCTTTCGATGCTAAGTTCTTGCAGAGCCTGGACTGGAACATCGACGGCATCCTGAGGGAACAATTAGCGGATAGTTCGTTGGACGTACAAACGAAGGACACGTTGTCTTTAGATAGCGATTCGTTCTAGGTATAGTGATTGAACAGCATAGGGGCAAGGAATTATGAGGTTTCTGCTCTGAAAGAATCCAGTGAGCCTAGGGTACACGATGAGAACCCTCCTGGTGACATACAGTGCTGATCTTACTATGCCACACTGCCACATGCATGACGACGGACTTCGTTTGTAAACACGGCAATGGACTGGCCCGCTACCAGAAATCCTGCGGAGACGACTCACACGACTCACAAGCTGGCTCTGAGCCACTCCACATCCTGAACGACCAATACGAACGCAGTGGCATGACATTTCAGCTGCAGCTGTGGTACGAAGCCCCTTACCAACGCCGGGCTTTAGCTTTCTCAGACAACCTCTCAATGCACTGCTCGGTCATGGTCAAGCCCTCCCAATTGTAGTGAGCGGATATGGCCCGGTGCGCAGCCTCCACGTCACAGATCCAACACGGCATGAATCTGGCTTGCATACCGCAGACTTCGGCGGTGATATACTTCGACAATGGAAGCACCGCGGGTGGCCCAGGGGTCAGACCCTGCGTAGCTTCATCATGCACCACAAGAGCTGGTGTCTCCATTGGCTGAGCCACGCCAGAGAGCAGTAGCATTGAGGCTTGGATCCGTATGGTGTGACTGCTGCGGACTGTCTCTCATGCTACGTGCTGCAGCTCGTTCATGCACCGTCACCTGTGGTTGCTCATTGGTATGCCGTCCTGCAGGTGCAGTAACAGAGCAAGTGCCATGCCGTGATGTAGCTGCCCGAAGGTGCACGCTACTACAAGTCGGTCCGGGCCCCGAAGCGTGCCAGTGAGTATTTAATGAGTAGAGGCGCCCGGGGCGTCTCTCAGAGCAATATGAATGTTATACTTCCGCCCAATCAGGCATACGCCACCGATTGTGCCTCCCAGACCTTGCTTAGTTCGAACTTCGATAAGATTCCTGCACTCTTTGATTTGCCTCCATTTGAAGACGAGCTACCGTCTTTTTTGAACCCTGAGAAAGCTCACGATCTGGGATTGCCAGAAGGCTTCGACGACAAGGTATGGCAGAACATCCCTTTACTCTGCGCTCTCCGGATCCTTGAGTTGATGGAAACAGGCAGAAGATCTTGACAGCACGGATATCGATAGACTGTTCGCTGAGCAAGAACTCGACCGGCAAGCCCAATCCAACATCGCGAACAGTGGAATCAGCCAGAATACCGCGAACGAGAAACCAGATGCTTCGGCGCCAGAACCCGACGACAGGCCAACGGCGCCTCCAGGTGATCCCACCGCTCCGGCGGAAATCGATGATGTGCAGTCTCTGGCTACTGTTGAAAATCGGCTTTCGTTTGTGGCAAGCGATCCGCAACCCAACGCACGATCTGCCAGCAATATCGCAAGCGTGTCTGAAAGCGGCGGTGCAAGTTGCGAAGTACTGCGTCCTGAACAGGTCGTAGACAGGACGGCGGGCCTTGCGGAGAAATGTAGCCAGCCGACAACGGAACCTATGAAAAATGGCAGCTCTCTCCAGTCTTGATCGCCTTCACAGGCCAGGCACTCGGCTTCCGTGACCACCGAGGATTTCCCCGTAGTCCCTGAGCGACTTTCACGGACATCTGACGAGGAAACCACTTCCACAGTACCAGCGCAAGCTTCGATCGAAGAGTTTCATGCATCCGTTCGTACGCCGGAGGCTCGGGAGGGAGCATCACGATACGAACTTGAACACTGTTTCACCCAATTCGGCCACTCAGACGGTTCGGCAGCTCCAAATACACCGAAAGTGTGTGAGCATGCAGCGGCTGACAACACGCACATCAAAGAACCGGCGGGAGGCCTTGCACATAGCAATGCTCCGGCAGGCCCATCCAGCATTCCCCCAGGCTCTCGCTCTTCAAAATGCGTACCGACAACACCTGGAGCAGATCAAGAGACTTCCGCGTGCCAGACCACGGGTCGACCTCACAATGGGAGAGCCGTCGCTGGCAGCAAGCGCAAGTACCCCAAAAAGACACTGATTTCCAAGAGCTTTCGGCAGAAGCAAGATGCAGCACTTCAGGACGCCTGGGTTGAGACGCAGTCCGTCTGGGTGCGTCTAAAACCTCTCTTGCAGGGAGCTACAAAGCAAGATCCGGCATTGCAGCCTCATACATCCGCTTTGATTACGAAGTTTGAGAATCTTTGCCTTATACTTCTTGACAAGGAATGTGTCAACGATCCAGCACTTGTACTCGATACCGCCAGCGCATGGCGAACAGTGCAGGAGCTGTCGTCTCTGGAGCACGATGCACAGAACGCTGCTGACCAGTTCGAACGTCAGCTCGCGGCGTTCCACGAACAGGTGGACTTGCACATGGATATTGGCAAATGCTTGGACGAGGAACAGGATCGCCGTAAGAAAGCACGTCATCACAGGGCCTGATACACTCGAGTTGCTCTGTGAATCAGACTGATCACAAAGGCAACTTTCTGCGAGTTCGATCGCGCTGTCCTAATCAGTAGGTCTGACCTGCCAGACGATCCGATCACGTACCCACTTCACTGGAGCTTCAAGTGGTTGCACATCTGTCTAGACTATGGCTGAATTAGCTGTGTGACTGTCAGCTCTCTGTCGCCATAAGTACTCAATCAACTTGAATTCACCTAACCTACCCCCGCGATTATGTGTGTGTCCCAGATGCTGTCTCGTGGCTCCATGTCGATCGACCACGCGAAGTCTTTGAACTTGATGCTTCTTCAATTGACTCAATAATTACCTTCGGCACTTGTCACAGATCACTGTTGCTGTGTGGTAACTTAGGAGCAAAATCCCTCTGGTAAGCTGAACGCACGCATTGTATTGTCTAATTAGAAATTGAACAAAGGGGCCAGCCCGTGTATTAATTACGAACAAAGCGACGTACGGCAGTGGCAACAGGAAAGGGATGACAGGGTCAGGAAGCGGCTTCACTCGAAGAGAGTGACAAACGCAACAGGACCGACATGCACCATCCTGAACGCTGCCATCCTGCTTTCACACCCCTACAGCACCTGCCCTCCCGCAGGCGGCGCCATTAGCCGCCACGTCTTCATGAAATCGGCTTTATTCGTCGGCGACAGTTGAGTGAAACCCTCCACACCTGCAGCCGCGCAGTAGCCCATCGTGAACTGCTCGAGCGACATGGTGACATCCCGGATAGCAGCGTTGGTGTCTGGGGTACCAGATCTACTCTGCGCAGTCGTGGCCGCCGCTGCGCTTCTAGTGGCAGCGGCTCGATCTGCAGCAAGCGATTGCTCGCGGAATCGCTGCGTTTCCCCGTCCACCAGACCGACGGAAGGCGTCCTGCTGAACGCCCGCCGTTTGCCAGTCAGAGCCTCCTCGTGTCGTGCCTCCGATTCACAAGCAGCCGTGTAGATGCTTTTGTCGGCAGACTTAGTGCCCCACCTGCTACGTAGCGCATTCCGCGTCTCCCAGGCTTTTTCAACTTTCTCCCGCCTCACACCGTTCGTGTCAATGTACGTGCCGGTCACCCAAGCGATAAGTATGTAGGTCGACGGCCAGCGTGGGCGACCCTCGTACGGTTCGATGAGCCTCAAGTCCTCGTCGGGAGCGCCGTTGCCCATCCCTTCCCAAGCGACGCCATAGATGGCGCGGATATGGCGCTTGGTGAACTCCCATTTGTTGGTGCCTTCTATTTTGCGATCGCCGTACCTGTTCTTTGGCAGGGACACGCACTCTTTCTTTCGATCGTCGCTCTCCAGCGTACCTTCATATTCAGCCGTGTCGGCAGATCTTTCGATTCGATACCTTGCAGCGCTCTTCTTTCCGTACTGGTTGATGAACCGTGTCCCCCTGCTGCCACTGATCCATCCGACGGTCTTGACGTCGTCTCCTAATTTAGGTCCTGGTCGTGTGAACAACGGTTCACCGTAGTCGGGATCTTCTTCATCGTCGGCAGCCTCAGGCACGAAGAGAGGCGATTCATCTTCGCTAGACTCGATTTTGACTTCCCGAGAGCTGACTGCGTTCGCTTCACCTGAGCTGCTGGCTCCTCGACCGCTTGTTCGACCCGTTGCAGCGGCTGGAGGCAGGCCGCTGGAGGTTGCAGTCTGTTGAGTCTGGTTTGCAGCTACGTTCTGTTGCGTACCGCTAGAGGTTGCGTCTTGTTGGCCTCCGTCCATGACCATATCCTCTTGCGTCTCGTTCGCAGCTGGCAGCACACCGTCTTCCGCACTTTCCCTGGCTTCGTCGAGTTCTTCCTCCAACGTTGTGTCTGCCTCCAGTTGCTCGTCTGATCTATTTTTTGCTCTCTCTAGCCTTTCGATCTTTGCTGCATCTGCAGGACTCCCACCTGCTCTGAGTCTGTGGAGAGTCTGTTCGATCCGGACCTTGGTAGGCTTGGCGGGCGGCATGGTCGCAGTGTTGTAATCTTTTGAAATGCTGAGGGGATATCTTGATAGATGCAGTTTCGATTTGCAGATAGACTAGCGGAAAGACCATCACATTTATACGGCGTCGATAGGGGCACGTAAATCGACCCCTCAAGGTATGCGCAGAATACCTGGGTGGCCCAGATATGGCCCACCCTTACCCGAAGCTAGCGGCTCTTGCTGCGTGGTGATGCCTTTGGTGTTCTATTTCCAGGCCACAGAGCTGCGAGATGGAAAGAACAAGGGGTAGCCGAGGCCTTCATTACGAAAGCTCAGTTGTAGAGGTTCCAGCGCCCCAACACATGTTTCGGAAAGCTTTTGGCACCTCACGATCACTCGGCCGTGCTGTGCTCTCCATCAAAGGCACGCACGGAAGAGATCGATCACGATTTACTGTAAGACTACTATCTGTACCCATATGCTGTAGATGGGGAAGCTGATACAATCAGAAGATAGCATCCCGGATGGGGCAAGAAATGGGACCGACGGATGGCCCAGGAAACGGGCTCTGCTAGGATCCAGAACTGTCTCCCACGTCATGATCCTCCGTCTCAGTATCGTCAGTGACGCCTGTACATAATGAGCGACGCGCAAGCTTGTCCGTCTTCGATATGTGCTGCAAAAGTCTGGTGTCTCCACAGCTTGTCCTATCCACAGACATATAGCATGTCGACTAGGAAACGCCCTTTTGAATTTCCACCCAACACGGACCGCCAGAAGGTCTCGCGAATCGAAGTCGAGAGTGAAGTTCAGAGTCAAGATTTGGAGAGTGATGACAATGCGTTCGGTTCCCCCTTAGCTAGCCAAAGCCGCAAGCGGAAACCAGAGACAGAAAGCACCGGTGCGGGGCCTCTCACGAAGAAGCTGCGGCCATTCCCGCCCACTCCAGAGGATAGGGCCAAACTGTACATGCATCTTCAGGCTGATCTAGATTGGTCCTCTTTTTGCGAGCTGTTCAATGCCATCTCCCAGAGAGATGAGTTCGCCATCGCTCTCGCCTTGAATGACTCACCACAGTGGGCTCGTCTTCGAGCGCTGAACCAGTTGAAGGACGCCATGAGGTCCAGGATACTTCACAAAATCTCTCAGATTCAGTTAGACAAAGCCAATCTCGACCCCAAGTCGTTGTTTCCTTGTGTCGCCACGAAAGAGTACATGGACAGCTTGCCATCTTCTGCGCGTACGTGCAATATTTGCAGAGCTCCAATGCAGGAGGGCTTCGATTTTGTCTGGAAACCGTGCGGCAAGCACGTTCTGCACCCTGAATGCCTCAGAACCAATATTGGCCAAGCGCCTTTCTTTGCGATCTGCGGCTGCGTTCTGGATCTCTAAAGGCGAGGTGAGTGGGAGGGCTTCTGTATCATGCGGTGCTCTCATGTAAAGCGCTCCCACGTAAAGCGCGTCCCGTCAAGTGTGTCCCAGTCGAGCCTGGCTTTTCGATGCGAGATGTAACGTGGGCACGATGGGAGAGGTCGGGGTTGGTCGAACATACAGCTCACGTAGAAACAATCCAAGCCAGGAAAATGGCAGCCTGCCCTATGTGTTGTGCAACAAGTCTCAAAGACGGGCAATTCAACGTTACGCGCTTGCGTGGGTGGCGGTACGGCCGCATGAGCGTAAGAATACAGCATGACGCCATTCTCCATCGCGAATCAGCAAACTTGAAGAGCAGGCTATTTACTGTCACGTTACCTAACGTAGAAATAAAAATATGGCCCAGTTCAAGTTCCAGTGCCGTGAACGCGCAAACTTCAGCAGTGAGTAATTACTGCAACTAATTGGAGGCAATCAAGCCTTCCCATTCCAATATGCATGCAGAAGGCCGGTTAGCAGGCCAGCAAACGGCTGCGGGGCTTCGAAAATACACAAATGGAATCTGCCAGCAGAGCCCCGGTCCTAAAGTCCGACACCTGCTTGTTGAGGACCTGAATGGCGACCTCTGTGAGATGGCGGGCCCCTTCGAGGGCCCCCTCCCACACTTCCAAGACACCCTCAATCATGACATCTCTACTAATTATAGAGTGACGTCTAATGCAGTCCCTCAACAAAGACACTGGACTTCTGCGTTGGTGTTGTTGCATTGTACTGTATCAATCCCACTTGCTTATCATGACACCAGACGTCCTGGTAGATGGCAATCGGCCTTCCCTCCGACAACTTATCGCCTACAAGCGCTCACGGGACAAAGACGCCCCTCGGAAACTTGTAGCGCACAACACCCTGTATAGAAAGATGAAAGCGCCACCCCGTCCCCCAAGGAGCACTCTGCAAGTCCTGTGGAGTCCCAGACAAGTTGCAGAGGAAGCCGCTTTACTCGACCTGCTCATCGAGAACTTGATCTTAGGTGATCTGGCTGAACAGCAACGCTTGCACTCGAATCAACAGCAACTATGACGTCAAAGTATCAGCAGCCGCGAACGGACTCTACCATTTCCTCAAGCGGGAGGCTCGTAGAACATGTGGTTTCGAACGTTCTGGCCCGCTCAAGCTACAGTAAGCTCGCTGTAAGGATACAGTAAAGTCTCAGTCGTTGCACTATCCCAAAACGGGTAGTGATCGCCGTCGTTAGCTTAGCCGGCAGCTGATTCATCCCAAGTAGTCCAATGCAGATCGACGTCAGTGGTCACTTCCTGCAACATCATGTGAACTGCAACGCTGTGTTGTGATGTTTCCGCTTACTACAGGCTCACGATGACGCGCAATACCGGCTGCGGCATATCTGCATCGTCGCTGGGGTTGGCCAGGCCGTTGTACGGAAGCATAATCGATATTCTTACACTCAGCCTGCTTCTGAGTTTCAGCTTGCATACTCTACATTGAGTAACACCGTGAGCCCTTCACGTCGAGAATGTGGTCGAAATTATGTTATGCGACGTAAGCTCATACATCCCGTCCAATGTGGGTATCCGCCAAATTTACGGTCTGAATATCTATCCTCTTCTGTGACCAGATTCGACCATGAGGCTCAACGATGTACAGCCCTCGGCTGGTCAGATTGGCTACGCTGAGTACGTGCAGTCCGAAACACATGCGAAGAACGTCTGCGAGGCAGGAGAGCAGCCAAGCTTTTCGCAATATGCACATAGATAGATGGCAGGCTTCGCGGCGGGGGAAAAGAACCTCTCTTCGCTGTCTATCCAGGAATGATGGCACGTAGAGTCTCAGATCAACAGTCGAATCTGGAACAGCCTGTACATGGAGCCAGAAGCCTCGTTGCTTACTTGGTCGGTAGGGTGCTTCAAGAGACATAATGAACTCTGTCCTTGGACTGAGGTTCCCATACGCCGCCTCGGCCTTCAAGAGCCTCATCTGGATTGTATCCTCAGATACACCGTCTGCATCTCGGGCACCGGACAACGAGAAGCTGAGTAGCCTGTCCCGGATCCTGGTTGTCTTGGTAAATACTGGACAGAGCCCAACGAGATATACCCGAAGCCTTCGGCTATGGCCGTGCTTTCGGATGTAATCTTGCGGGTGTTGCAGTCGCTGTCGAAGCGCCAGAACGTCGTTTCCAAAGAGCAGCAGTTTCATCCCGTAAGCCTCGAGGTCTTGCACTTCATCGGTGTTCTCGATCAAGTCGCGAATGGGATTCAAGTACAACTGTCGCTCTGGATGAGGAAGAAACCCTCCAAAGACGACGTCCAGCTTGGCTATGTCGTATGCTGAGAGGGCCTGTAGGAGACGTTTCCGCACTGGGTATTCGACAAATAGGCTGAAGAGCGACATAGCCAGAGAGAATTGTAGCTCGGGAAGGTACAGATGGATCGGACAAACGACAGAGAGGGAAAGTTGATCAGATTCAAGAGACGAAGAGGAAGGCCCACAGATGTTGGAGGCTGACATGGTATGACACGTGTTGCGCTGACACTGAGTAGTCATCCCAAGTAGCCATCCCAAGTAGTCATCCCAAGTAGTCATCCCAAGTAATCATCCCAAGTAATCATCCCAAGGAGGGGAAGAAGTCATCCTGATCGCCGGTTTTCGGTACTGTACATGGGTGCATAAAGAGAACTCGCGCCTAAAGTAGAAGTCTCATCACAGCACCGTTGCTTGTGTGAAGTATCCGCGACCATGTCCACCAGTGCACCCGACCCGCCCTCTCAAGCCCTCGTGCGGCGCAATGAGCCTACGGTAAGTCTCGCAGCATTGCCAGCTAGCTCGGCCAGCGCTAATGAGGCAACAAGAACGCTGCTGATCATGCTCATCTGCTTGATGTGCATCTGTCCAACATCGCTACTACAGCACAAGCTTCGAGGATGCGACTTCGCGCTGCTCAGCTCTGGTGGCGCGATCTTGAACAGCAAACCGAAAAGGCGATCCTGCAAAAGGAAGCCTACGCAAAGCAGCTGCTAGACCTTCAGACAAAATACAGAGAAGTCGTCATCAAGCTCCAGATATCGCGCCTCCAGACTATCCGTCTGCGGGTAGAGCTTGGGCTGGTAAGGCACAAAGGCATTCGGCGTTCAGGACGCAAACGACACGACGGGACAAGGTGATAGTTCAGCTGTCGGAAAGCCGGCAATATCCCGCAAACTTGGATGGATGAGTACAGTCGGTCTAGCTTAATCAATCTTTTGCAACTCGTTCCAAGAAGTCAGGTGGTCAAGCCAGCCGTCAAACCAAGAGACCCGTGTTAAAAAGTATATAACATTGTATGTTTCGAGCTAGGAAGACGCGCAGGATCTCATCGCGTCGTCCACAGCACCTCTGATCTGTCCCGTCCAAGTGTGTAGTCTCGAGATAGCATCGTCTACTTCTTCGCAAAGTCGTGCCGTGTCATCCTCCCGCCTGGCGTATTGTCAGTAGACCACGAGAGGTGGAAGTCGGTGAGCTCACCTGCCCTTGACTGCTTTGATCTCTTCTTCGATCAAGTCTATTCGTTGGTCCGTCTTTGCCTGGAGATCCAAGATCATGGTCGTCAACTCTTCTATCTTTCGCATTGTCCAGGACTCATCGACACGCGCCTGTGTGTCAAACACCGTTGAACCATCAGGCGCTGCCGGCTGGTAAAAAGCGTTGTTATGTTCGAAAGCCTGGGCTGCAGGATCTAGTGGCACTGGGTTCCTCGCGCTGGTGATTGCATCTGGAGCTGCTTCTGTTTGCGAGTAGCCTTGCTGCAGCGAATGTGGTGCTTGGGTCAGGTCGAGCGGATCGGGCCAACTCCACCCTTCAAAGTCTGCGCCCGGCATGCTCCCAAAACCTAGCGTTGGCTCGGCTATCAAGTCCGAAAATAAACTATTGATGGCACCCTGCCCTGTCGGAAGCTGCGGCTGGTGATCGAAAAATGCAAGATCGGCGGGCGCTATTGTTGCCTCTTGCGGGGCAGTGAAGGAGAAGAACTCGGAATAAGACATGGTCAAACTGCCTCAGATGTTGCGTGTCTCTGCGACGACTTGCAAGCAGGCCATGTATGTATAATCGTTGAGAATGAGCGAGCCAAGCGAGAAGCTGTCTGTTCGCAGAGGCAGGGCGCAGCAGACGTAGTGGGCAACCATCGTCACGTCGTAAGCTAAGGCAGTGAGAACAGCCTTGCCTCATCTATTTCTAGCTACGCGGCTCTCATAATAATAGTCGCCTGTAAATAGATCAACAAAGAAACTGCTTCGTGCGACACACGCGTGAAGTCAGTGAGAAAGCAGAACAACTTGCGGGCTGCATAGTGACTGGTGCTAGACTGAGGTGTGCAGGCCGGAGACCGCATTGAGGCCCAGCAAGACCCATTTCTGGGTCTTCAGACCAGATCTCGACACAGCCTGTCGAGAAAGAGCTGTTCCCATAACATGCAGGGTCTAGTTCTGGGAACAGTCTTTGGATCCACGCTTGTTTAAACGCACACAGCGACACGCCAACTCTGTAGACCTATCTGTCCACTTTCTTGCACACTTAATCTAAAACACTTCTCATCATGAACACCTCTGCCCTCCACGAGACGTCTATGGGTACAGCAAGTAGTCAGGTAAGACGTGACAGTTCGATGACGATACCCGCGACTGACCGTTCTAGATGGACATAAAGCCAGATCCGGCTATCGAAGACGGTAGACCACGCATCGCCTTTTGCGCCGCGCAGGACTCAGTACTCAAGATCCATCAACACCTCGTCGACATATCGCGTCTTGCATGCCAGACGAACGACGAGCTAGCGCAGCAGCAGTCAAGCTACAAGCAAGCCTATCTCTCCGAGCACCAAAAGCTGCTCGAGATGGCTGCGGCTCACAAAGCACTAGCTGATACGAACCAGCATCTAGAACAAGAAAACATCTACCTCAAGCAACAGTTGCTTCCTCAGTACGAACACAACCTCGAGCGTCAAAAGGAGCTCAACCTCGAGGCGCAGGTCCTCACAAAGTGTTTGGAGACCAAGCTTTTGGTCCTAGAGAAAGTGAATGGTGACGAGCAGCATAAGCACGCAAGGGCACTCGAGGCAGCTACCGCCCTGTTGACTACCCAGGTTCAGACAATCAGGAACCTCAAGAAAGAGATCGAGCAACAACCGACAGCATGCAACGGAGGTCCTTCATCGAGCCAGGCGACTCCGCAGCCCCGCAGATCTGGCAGGCTGCGGAATGCGACAAGCGTGCCATCTTCAGAACGCACGCTTCGAAGCCGAAAGAGCACTCAGTGCAAGATAAAGGCTAAGAAGTAGCACATTCGAGTAGCTGTAGGACCAGGGTGACATAGCGCTGGACTGCCTCTACGATAGCCATAGCTATATTAGTTTTTAAAATAGAAATGGTTTCTGTACATACTGCTCTGCGAGGAATGCTTGCGCTGATCAAATTACCACAACAAGATGATTAGACCGACTTTGAACCTATCATAATCTATCTGAACTCGATCAGTTAGTTAGACCGAACTCTCGCTGTGCACACCTTAAGGAATGTAAAACACTCAACCTTAACTGATCCTATCCAATGTTTGATACTTTTATGACGACTGCACCACAGCCCGTGGCGTTACCACGGCGACGCGACCTCCTAGTCAATCACAAGATGGGAGACTTGACGACCGCTTATTAGCCCTGCCTGCAGCTGTGTGAGTACACACAAGAACATGCCATATAATGCTAGATCCATCCGCCGGGATTGCCTGTCCGCAAGTCTGTTCCAGACCTTTCTATGCCCCAAGACGCCAACCACGCTCGCTCAGCAGCTTCGTTCTCGGCAGAGAAGTGTTCGACCGTCCTCTGCAGCACGAGCACCGCTTCCTGAGCCTTGTCTAGCAGATCGATCGTGCAACACCATTGCCTCTGATATTCCACGGTCACCTGCTGCAAAAGCGAGTTCTTGCGCGTCAACTCCTGGATGGTCTCGAGCTGGTCGATTCGCTGCAACTCTTCCACTGGATCGATGAGCAAGTCAAGCGCGAAGATCTCCTCCTGCGTTTCGTACCGGTCTTCGGTTGAAACGTGTCTGCCATGGGCTCGAAGAGATGAGGCCATGCTGGTGTCGATCCGGCCACGTCGAGGCCAAACGAGAGTGCACTAGGGATTATAACACTTCTATGGAGACCGTCGTCTTGGGGGAGACCTGAAGCTGATCCAAATTATGGTCTCGGAAGCACGGACGATCGGCCTCGAGCCTGCAGGTGGTAGGACCGACAAAAAAGAGGCCCGTTGACGGGAACAGCTATCAATAGCGATCAGTCCATCTGTGACGTCATTGGCTTTGGGAGACCCGCCGAGGAGGTTAGCGTTGCGAAGTACATCCGAAGATGATCTTTCTCCTCACCATTCGCTCCAGCATTCTGCTGCGTATCACCCTCACCCCTGCTGAGACAAGCGTAATTCAAAGTGCTAGTTCCAAAGAGAGGATACTAGAGCTCCAAGCCATCGGGAGAAGGTGAGCTGCTGGTGGGTATTGAGTCGGCCAGGATAGAGGTGTTGCCGGCCAGCGAGCAGCCTGTTAAGTTACTTCTCCAGCATTCACCGGCTGCAGGATAGCGAGAAGTGACCAAAGCACGAACAACATAGCACGACACACGGCAAATACTTTAGAAGCTAGTTTTCTCAGCGCCCCTTCTCCTCGGCAGTTGTGATGGAAAGTTTACCACAGCACTGTACGGTGCAGTACAGTAATCTGCTGCAGCACGTTTTGTGGTCGGCCGGCATCAACGTCAGCTGCCTCAGTCTGACAGATCATTAACAATCTTCATCAGCCGCGGCTCTTCACCGGAAAGTTCCACCCCAAGTAGTCCCAACCCAAGCAGTCGCATCCTAGACAGTGGCAGATACCGTGGAGTGACGAGCTTACTGTATCTTCGTTGATCTAGCGGTTGGGTTGGACTGTATATACCTTACATCAAGAGATTGCAACTTTCTTCTCTTCCCTTGTATTACTATCGTGCTGTTCTCACGCCACCCCGCCGCTCCGTTGGATATACAAAGGGTCGCCGAAGATTTGCAAGAAGCGATAATATTGGGGTTCTGTACGTACTGTACCTTGGGCTAATCACCTTTTCGATCTTCCGTCAGTAAAGCACCTGGCGATGCACAGCTTCGAAGGGCAGCACTCATCAAAGCAGACTACCAAGCAGCTCGCGATGTCCGGTTCAACACACAACAACAGTACCATTGCGTACCAGCAACTCTCATACCGCAGCTTAGCATGCCACAGACTCTCCTCAGGTCTGTCTTACCTTCTCTTGCTCGCGACAGCCCTCTACTACGCGCTCTACGAACCAGCAAGAGGCGCCGCACCACGCCACAGCTTCTGGCAGCACCGGCCCAGCTCGTTCTTCTCTCAGAGTTACCTGATCATGTCAGCCTACTGGTAACGCATCGCTCTGCTCCGCGTTTGCCTGTTCTTGCAAGTTGACCGAAATGCAGGATGTTTGTCTTCCTTCTCCAACTGATCCATCTCTACTCGTTATGGTCGTCGAGCCGCGTCTACTGCAATGCCGCCACGAACATTGGTACACACTATGTTGCCTCTAACCTTCTTTTTTTCGGCTTTATCCACCTATGGGTGCGGTCGCACCTCTGGCTGGCAGAGCTGCCCCTTGTCGTCAACTTCTTCAACCTGTCAATTGCCTACTTCCGCTACCCCAACACACCGCTTGCTATCCATCTCGGTTCGCTTGCAGGCCCGCTGGCGTGGAACTTCACAGCGTTGTACTGGGTTGGCGCGGTTGCGGTCCGGGCAACGAACCTTGCGGCCAAGATCACAGCGCACCTCTCTATCTGGGGCTGGTTGACGTACGGCCTGTTCTACCTGGTTGCGTACAAAGACTTTGCCATCGGCTTAGCTCTCTCCGCACTCGCAGCCTGTACGTTCCCTGTTTCTATAAACTTGCGTTGAAGGTACGTATGGTCATCGAGCTGACGCTTTGCAGCCACCGGTGTCGACCAGCTGTCCAGCAACATCACGGACCTGCGTCTCCAAGCCATTTTCGCTATCGCAGTGGCAGGTACCCTGTTCATTCTTTCGTTGGCCGTCGCTCTTCCCGGGCTCTTACGGTGCGAACCTTTTCCTCGTGGGCAGATAGTCAGTGAAGACCGTGAGAGAGCGCCAATTTTGACCAACAAACAAGAAGAGATGTAACAAAGCATGGCCTCGGCACGATGGAGCCTGCGAGTTGAACAACAGGTGCGAAGCTAGCTCTGATCGTCGGGACTGGGAGCTTCGGTGGCTAAGGCAGTGACTGGAGAAGGATCGATGGTTGCTTGTCTGCTCGCGCAGACGATGATTCCAAGTTTGCATTAGCGCACTTCTACAGCGGACAGTGCACTGCACGCACAGGGTCTGTGGGTTGAGCCAGCGACCGGGCTGCTATGCTGCTAGACCCACGTTAAGTGAATCTTCCGAAGAGGTAGATCTAATGAACACGTAGCATAGTTGTGAATCTCCTTACTCTTTTCCCTCCAAGCGATTGTCAGAGCGCGCCGTCACCGGAACCCACCATCCGTGAGTATGAACATGCCTTTGCTTCATGGACCGTTACACGGTCCGGGGCATGGGGTGCTGGTATGCCGCCCCTGATGTCACCACGTCTTCGTAGATCGAGGTGATGAGCTTGAGTACGCGGCCCGAAAGATGGCTCTTCGTCTTGGTCCGTACAGACCGTTTTGCTACTCACAGGGGTGCAACGTTGTGAGGAGACACCCTGCTAGCATATGCTTGCCACCGTAATACAATTTCCCGGACACCCTTCCTTCGAGCTTCGACAGTCGACATCTGCATTCTGCCCGACGCCGTCGAAGGCGCCTCGCGTGAGCGAGCCAGCCAGCTCACATCGGTAACCGCTCCCTGGATCCATTTGTCCGCACTCACTGTGCCGGGTGTTCTGCCTGCGAAGCGTCGCTACGTTAGCGAAGAAAACGTCATGATCCAATTCGCTTACTAATCTCTTGGCATACACTCAGCGCGAGCACAAGCCACATGTAGCGCAGTGCTAGCAGAAGGTCGAAGACCTCGGCCATCAAGTTCGGGTCCACCTTGTCGCATCATTTCTTGTGGCACTGTAACATGCCAGGCGCACGCCCGTGATGATGAGTGAGCTCAACATGCAAGCTGATGCTGCGTATCAGCTTAGTAGGGCCTCCTCTGGACGTGCTGAGCAAGAATAACGTTACTTGCGTTTGTCAACAACGATCACAAAGACCTCTCGACGCAAATTTTCGATCTGGTTTGTGTTGTGTTTGCGCATTGAGCTTTCGCCCAGTCTACAGTACAGTCTTGACAGTCTCTGCTCGTCTCGTGCCATGTCTACGTCCGACAAACGGCACACCCGGATCGACATCGACGCTCTGAAACCCAGGCGCAGCCACACCTCGCAAACAGGAGAAGCGCAGAGCTCTAAGAGCACAGGCAAGAGAACAGCTGCGAATGCCACTCTCGATAACCCACTCAACGCCCGTCGTCATGGCATAGTCTACTCGACGAGTACAGAGAAACGCCCCCAGCTTGCGCGGCCTCAAGGCTTCCCGATCAACGCCAACGGGCTGACAAAGTCAGGCGATCCTTGGCACGACTTCGAGGAGAGCTATGGTCTGCGCTTCGGACTGGATCATCGGGTCACCATCGCAGAGCGAAAGACCAGCCCTTACGACACAGTCGCTATCCGGAGCTTCTCGGGCGCTATCGACGACGGGCAAGTGCGGATACTACAAAGCATTCGGCACCATAACTTCGCAAGGACGCTGGACGTCTTTCGGGCTGCGGAGTCGACGTACGTGTTATCCGAGCATGCGCATGTGTCACTTCACGAGATGTCCAGAAGCCGTGCAGAGATCACCAAGATCGAACTGGCAGCGATCCTCGGTCAGGTGGGTTCATGCAGTCGCTTTCCCTTCGCGATCCCAGTGCTGACTTTTCGAGCTGGTCAACGGGCTCGCATACCTGTCTCTTCAGGGCCTCGAGCATGGGTCTCTGTCAAGATCCAACACCCTGGTTACCATGGATGGCGTCTTGAAGATAGGTGAGCCGTTCTCGCTCGGGAGGGCAAGCACTTCTCGAACGTGCATCTCGTGCTAAGTTTGTTGCACCAGGCGCCTTCGAGGGATGCTGCACACGCGCGTCAGATGGGACCGAGTCGTCCGACCTGAAAGCTCTTGGTCGCATCGCAATGGAAATGATGCAAGGCGGCCAGACCGAGGATATGAACATCATTGGCGTGAGGGATCTGAGCACCTGGGACCCCGATGCAGCTAGTTTCCTCGCCGAAACGACTTCCGCGACGTCGCCAGACGAGCTCAAGAAGGTGAGTCGAGCCTCGACAGTCCTGCGAGCTGCTGACCCTGTCCAGCACCCGCTGTTACAGCTCCCCTGGAAAGCACACCATCTCAGGAGACAGGTGGCTATCACGATGCTCACTGTTCGCATCGGCCTGTCGCTGTAGCGACTTGCTGATATGGATCTTCGCTCTTGTATTTACGCGACGTAGAGGAAACGTGTTCATTCTCCCGTATCTGAGTAAGCGCCTCTGAGCCCGTGGGTCACGAGGATGACTGCCACACAGTATGTCCTTGCTGCATTCAGCCCCGGAAGCGGGCCCCCTGTGACGCTCTCTCTGATCTGACAGCTGCTGACTCGAGGTGCACAGCCCAAAAAATGGGTTTTGTCGTCAGCATCGGCGCCCGCTTGAGCCTTTTTCTCCTCGTAAGTTCGCGTCTTCTACGTCCAGCTACCTGTCCATCCAATCTGCCACCCAACATGGCTATAGACGCGGTTCACGTATACGCCGCGATAGTGAGCAGCGCATTTGTCGTTTGCGCACTGTTCCGTCTCCACTCGCCCCTCAGTGCACTTTTCCATCTCCTCCTCCGATGGACGCGCCAACATTTGCTCTACCCGTATCTTGTGGGACGCCATCGCTTCGTTGGCCCGTGGAGCCGGGCAGCTGTTGTGTTGCAGGTATGCTTCGTGCTGGTAAACGCCTTCTGCATCGCCTTCAGAACCTCGTCCATCCACGACGCCAGTCGAAGGGCTGCTCGTCTTGCGTTACTAAATCTAGTACCAGCGTACGGCAGTGCCCACCTCAGTTTTCTCGCAGACATCTGCGGTGTCTCCTTGCACACGATTCAAACCATCCATCGTTCAGCGGGGACGATGGCCTTGCCGCTTCTTGCTTTCCACGTTGCGGCTACGCTCGCTGCGCGGACTTCTTTCTCGCTGCGCGTCGCGGAGAACATATGGGGACTGGTTGTAAGTATCTCGCGAGCCGATTCTGCAGCTCTCGTCCGACATCAGACGCCTCTGACAGTATCTAGGGTGGTGCCTCCCTGTGCCTCCAGCTGTTCCTCTCCCTTTCCTTCTTCCGTCGTCTGTCGTACGAGGTGTTCGTTCGAGTGCACCAATCGCTCGCCATAGTCACTCTTCTGTCGAGCTGGCGACACCTTAGGTTCGCCCCTGCGTTCCCTCGCGTGATTCCGATCGTCGCAACAGCCGTTTTCGCAGTCATGCTAGCTGTGCAGTCAACACACCTTCTTTACCAGAACAAAGCGATGGGTGCTAGCTTGTCGCGAGCGTACATCTTTCGTGAAGGAGACGCTGTCAAAGTCAGACTTCGCCTCTCTCGGCACATCCGTATCAAAGCAGGCCAGCACATAGGGCTTTGGATTCCAGCCGTTGGCTTCTGGGCGCCGCTGCAGAGCCATCCCTTCATAGTGGCGTCCTGGTCGGCGGGCCGGCGCAAGGACCTCGACATTGTGATCGAGCCGCGCAAGGGCTGGACAAGAGCCTTAGCTGACCTCGGCAGAGTCAACGAGAAGCTGATGAACGAACGAATGATGAGAGGCGGCGAAGTGGACATGAGCAGAGATACATTCTCGTATGACGGCCTCGCCTCTCATCTCGCGCTGTTCACTGGCCCACATGGATGCAGCGTTGCGGTTGGAGAATACGAGACTGTCGTCATGGTTGCCAGCGATTTCGGCATCGCTGCGCAGCTGCCCTACCTTGACGAACTGGTGTACGGTTACAACGCGTGCAAGACTCGTAATCGCAGAGTCCACCTCGTATGGCTGTTAGAGAAGTACAGTGAGTCACGGCTGACCGCGTCTTTCGGCGGGTTGTGTCTTCGTAAGACCGCTGACACACACAAGGTCTGATCTCTCCACTCGTTTCTCTGCTCAATGCAGCCCTAGAGAAGGACAGCCTGGACGAGGGCTTTGTAGGTGTGACAACGAGCGAAGAGTGGACGCTAAACTGATGTATGCAGATACTAAGCATCTCTATCCATGCTGCTGTCTCCAACATGAAGGACGAGCGGCTTGGTCGTCGAGTCAACCTGTATCACGGACCGATCCCCCTGGAACAGATCCTTGAGGAAGAGCGTGAGGGTCGACACATCCGCAGGGTGCAAACGGAGGTCGAAGAGCACGGGGATATGGCGGTTCTGGGTAAGGCTGCATTTGTTTCAATCTCAAGGCTCTGCCACTAATCAGCCACAGTCTCCGCAACTGGGCCAATCCGAGATCTTGTGAGGAGCCTTGTAGCGGACGACGTGAAGAAGGGAGTGAGCTTGTTCGAGCTAGACTACCAGGTGCAGTGATGGGCGCTTCTTTGGTGGCAGTGCTTAGCTGGTATGGCCTACAGCTTTCGGCTGCATCACCGGTGACGTAGAGTGTGGTTGCAAAGTTTCTAGCTTAGACATCAAATAGCATCACACAGATTGCAGTTGTTCGTAAAATACTTCCCATCGACCTCCATCACCCCTATGGCGTCGATATCTGGCTGTAGCCGTGCATCTAGTCACTTTAGATAAGAAACACCAGTGCGATCACACCTCTCCGGTCTACGTTAACTTTAAGCCTCAAGACGCAGATTCACGCTTCGCACCTATCGTTTCTCTTGGACCTTCTCAGCCCGAAATAGATGGAAGTCGAGGAAAACAAGGGGGAAGGGGACGCATCTGGGCCCCCGGCCGCTTCAATCACGTGTGTCGCCGTAATACACGACTCACAAACGCCTTCAACCTTCTCTCTCTCAACCCCACAGCCCTCCAAAGCACAATGCAACCGCTACAGCGAGCCGCGTCGAGTTCGCACAGCCGCCAACATGCTTCGCAAACCACGTACATGGCCATGTCGATCCAGGCGAATCAAGTGCCCGTCGTCTTCGACATCTGTGCCAGCTTCTCGTCCTGGCTGACCCTGGCAGGATTCATCGTGCTTCCCGCCACCTTCACCTCCGTCAGAAACTCAAACAAGCTCGGCAGTGTCGCCGGTGGCAGAGAGATCCAAGACGCGGTGCGCAACCTCGAACTGCTGCCTGTGGCTGCCCTGCTGTGTTGCGTCGGAATCGCGAGCTCCAGCTGGCTGTGGTGGCGTTGGCACAAGAACTACATCTGGCTCGTCTCACGCATCTTCTTGTAAGCTTGTATCACCTTGTGTGACAGAAGAGGCGAGTAGAAGTTGACAGCGTCAGGCCAGGGCTCTTCCACTCCCTCATTGGTCTCTTTACGACACTGGCCAATGTCTTCTCCGCTCAAGCTGGACACATGTCGGTGACCGCAAAAGTAACAGTCAGCGTGACGGCGGCATTTGGCGGGTGCATGCTGATCTTGGTCGGCGTGTACAGTCAGCTAGTAAACAGCATGATCACTGAGACGGATAAGTTGGTGGGCAGAGATGGTAAGCCGCGGATCTTCTGAGGGCGATGGTATGGAATACTGGTTGTTTTGAGGTCGCGTTATTGCACGCAACCCGACTCTTACATAGATGCTAAGATAGATAACGAACGCAATAGAGACCTGCTCATTGGAATTCAGATTGACGTTGTATATGATATGCTGGAACTGCTTTTGACGTAGCGAGCTACTGAGCCTCTTGCATCGTCGGGACGTTGTACATCGCAGATACTCGGCAGACCAACTACACCACGGCCATCGCCACCGTTGCGATGATCACCACGCTCAAGAACACAGGCTGTCCCTGCCTAGACGAACCAGCCGAGAAGGCAGTGAGGTCTATCAGCGAGGGCGACTGCAAGCGTCTAGTGGCCGCTGGGGATCCAGTGGAGTTGAGAAAGACGCCCTGTGTCGTGACTGCCGGTGGTAGTTCCAGCGTGCTGTGTATCGTCGGGTGTCCATGAGAGCTGCAAGCTGTGTGTGTAGCATTTGCGATAGTCTCAGTACTATTTGCGGGGGGGATCATGCTTGACGCGCTGTCAGTGGAGTTGAAGTTGCTCTGTGAGTATGCGAGCTCAACATGGATATTGATCTTAACACCACTGCTGTATGGAGTGACGATGACCTCGACGCTCGGCTGGCTTGAATTTGCAGCGAAGACCTGCGCAATAATAGAAGAGATGTATATCGCCGTCAATTGAAGCTTCATATTGCCGAGAGATGCGGGGTCGCGGGGTGTGGGAAGCTGGTGTGTCAAGAAATTGTCGCCCTTCTGCTAGAACGACGTATCTTCGCTACTGTACCATACAGTACGCGCCATTGCTTTGTGTTCATTTGGGACGTGCCGGCTGCCCAATAATGGGGACGACAGTGTTGATCTATGAATAGCTCAGCCGGCGGGAGCCAGCATCTAGGCCACGTCCTTACGCTTGAACGACTTCAAGAGGCCTACAAATGGGAACTCAAAGAGCAGGAGTCACAAGTAAACTGACTCATCTTCTTGCAAGGGCTGAAGCAGGCCAGCGCTTATTGTACGCCGAGACCACTGCTGCAACAAGCAGTCGGGACTGCTGACTAGATCAACGTCATCGAATGTCCCTGGACCATCTACACTGCACTCCAAACTGCAGCAAAACAGTGAACGCAGGAGCTATGCACCGTATATTCAAAATCTCTCCTGCGACTGAGTCTGAATTACGAAAGTCTGTGTCCCTCTATGTTCATGTCAGACTATCGTGTATCGCGCATCCTGATCAGTCCTTCTTCTCAGATGTTCAGAGCTCCGAAGCCGCATCCTCGCAGGATAGGTTGCTATTGGGATAAGGACCCAGCGTCTGGTGACGGCGAGTCCCGCTGGCAGGTAGCACAAACTTTGCGCAACCGTGCAGGACTGTTGGTATTCAGCAACAGATGCGGAAGGACAAGGTGCGGCTTACGAGAAACACTGCGTCGCTCCGTGTTGTCCCCGTGCGCCATCCAGCCAGCAGCGAAGCGCCCAAGAAGATTGCTCCGCTCATCTGGACGGAGGCTGCGAAGAAGCCGATGTCTCTGGACGTCTCTAGAAAACGTGCAACCTTGCATCGGTCACCTCCCTCTTCTTGTGCGGGCCCGGAAAGACCAGCGGCATACCGATGGTTTTGCAGCGCACGGCGGGTGACTTCTGCCGGCAGAAAGGACACGATTGCGAAGATCAGAAGAGAGACTGATCTTGCGATGCAAAGAGTGGCTTTGTCGCTAGCTGTCGTTAGCATGCCGTGGATTGTGAAGAAGGCAAGCGCACTTGGCAGGGTACATGATCAAGTACGTTGCCAGCACAGACAACATGGACAGCAGGATCACTGTGTACGAACCCAGCAAGCTCCAGCACGGGTACTGGAACAATCGCAGCAGGTGACTGGACTACACGCTGTTCAGTGATGGCAGGCCTGTCGCCTTTGACTCCTTACATAGTTCCCAACCAGAAGCTGCAAGTAGCAGGTAATGACCACATCTAGCCACAGAGCCTCGATCCGCTCATGACGCCAGCTCACCGCGACCGAACTGCCCACAATACCTGCCACAGACAGACAGACTTGGATCAGATCGAAGACAAAGGCCGCAGCTGTGGTCCATGTATGGTCGCGCACCATCATGCCAGGTTGTTCCTGGTTCCGGCGGCGTCTGATATCGAAAAAGATGAGGAGAGCGCTCAACGGGAGACCTAGAGAGAAAATAGCAAGGAAGAGATGGAGAAGCAGGATGTCCATGGCGCGAACAGCTCAGACATGACGACTGCCTTCGCGTCAGAGTTCACGTCTTTATAGCTGCTTGGGAAATGTACATCGGCCATATGCTGCATCCAATGCATGAAGTAGATGACATCGCTGTCCCGCGTTGGCCGCTCTCACCCTCTTGGTAATGCCGATGGTGGAATGGGAGGGTGGCAGTACCCACTGCCGCCGCGCATGATTCGTCTTCTGTACGGCGATCCGATACGTGACCTGCAGCAGAAGCTACACGCAGTAGTGCCTCGGAGGCAGCGATTCACAGTGGTATGTCGAGCGGGTCGAGAGAGGTACGAGTGAGGCAGCGTTTATCGCAAAGTACCTGGGGCTAATATTGTCAGGCTCAGATCATCGTAGAATGCGGACTTCGTCGCATAGCTGCACGAATCGCGAGCTGCAGCATGCCTCAACCATAGCATTGACGTTGCCTCGATTTGGTGAGAATGGAACGACGTTTGCGCTGCAGTGCAAGCTCACCTCAACCTCTGCGCCACAGTGCGGTCATTCGTCACCGCAACCTCTTCGCGAACATCCAAGCTCTGTTAGGTATCTGTACACGGTATTTCGACCCCTTCTAGTACGTTGAGATGACATGGAGAGCCCTGAACGCTACGAGAGTTCTCGTGTTGCCATG
Organism: Didymella keratinophila; assembly: GCA_011058865.1. NCBI lineage: Eukaryota > Fungi > Ascomycota > Dothideomycetes > Pleosporales > Didymellaceae > Didymella > Didymella keratinophila. The sequence continues at coordinate 133,764 of SWKW01000050.1, forward strand.
GCTTCTATCCATGTAGCCAATTTGGCCGCACTCGCAAGCCGGGATACCTGGCTTTCCCATCCATATGATGCTCCAGCACGGCCATGTGATCACCCGATAAGCCCGCGGTGAGATGAGGTCGCCGACGCGTGTCCCTTTCCGTGTGTGTCCTCAGCGACTTGCGCCATGACTTGATTGCTGACGGACTAGCTCCGGCTGAACAGTACTGGCCTCAAACTTGTGCGCATACAGAGTCAGTGGTTCCAGAGAACGGGAGCCTGCAATTCCGCAGAAGCTGGCACACTGAGCCCGTGCAGGAGCGAAAGACGACTACTCAAACGCACGGACGGAACGAAAGCGACTCCCTTCCCTCAGGAGCTTGCGTCAGAGCCTTGTGGATATAAGACGCGGCCGTGAGAACGCTCCGCTACCTGAGAGACAGCTGATCTTCGACTCAACGCTTCGAAGCACCGCCGCAGAATGGATTCACCGAGCACCATTGAAGATCCTGACCTCTACAAGGAGGTGTGTTTCTTGCCCCGGCGTGTCGCAACATCATCGCTCACGGAAGCAGTTCAGGGAGATCAACCGCGAGAATTCCCAAGCCAACAGCACTGTAAGTACAGCCCACTCAAACCGCCCGATCCTGGAGTGCTGATACAGCTGTGTCACAGCCTGCGCAACCCGAGGATGCAGGAGAAGAGGACGCCGACGGCGTTCACAGGTCACTGCGATCGCCTGGCAGCCCCGCTGCAGGTATGTTCGCAACAGACACATCTCAAGTTGCGCTAACGTTAGACTGCGACAGACACATGGAGTGCCATCTCCGAGGGCCCAGTCTTGCCCAATGGCGATGCAGTGGAGTACTCTGACGCTGTGAAGCTCACTGCTGAGATTCTCCGCAAACAAGTAGGCGGCATTAGCGAACGAACAAACGAGATGGAGATGTCGGACATGACTGAGTCTGAACGAGAGGGCGACGCAATTAAGGACGGTCGGGAAGTAGGTCCACTTCACGAGCCGAAGAAAGATACAGTAGCTCCCGAAAGGCTTTTGGCAAAGCGGAAACGCCGTGTACAGACGCGAAGCGTTCAGCGAGAAGCATGACATCAACGCAAGCGACGCTGAACTGCAGTCGTGCTCCAAGGAGCAAGCGCACAGTATGCCTGCTGATTGCAGATACAGAGATGTAGTTAGATCATGATTTTGGTAGTTAGCTGTGCTTTTGTAGTAGCACAGCCAGACTTAATGTCATCGGCTTCGCTGACACGTTTCGGGCTTCATCACTAAGGCCATCTCTATACGGTGTGTACGTGGATCAGTGGCGCGTCGGGCCATCCTTCTCAAGGGTAAATGTTCCGCAGTACCACACACGACAGCTGCATGTCCAGGCGGCACTTCTCAACAGTGAGCTTCGCCAGGTCCAGTCAGACGGTGATGGTCGCTTTAGGGCTACTTCGTTACCGCACTAGCGTTGATCCACTATTCGGCCACTTGCTCTTCCAAACGGACGCAGAAGGTGCAGCTCTCCGTGCGGGGATAGGCCTGGCGTATTTCTTGCGTAAGAGCTTGTGCGAGGTCCTGTGTTTGGCTTTGTAACAGCTTATGCAGTACTAATTCACTATACAGCCACTGCTTCGTCACACCGAAGCTGTGGCCATCATCACTGGAGGTGTAAGAGCGCCTCTACACAGGGACTTCATCCATGTCGTATGAAGCACACGATGACCTGCGATCGATCTGACTACCAGACGTGGACGCCGCACTGTATAAGGTAACTTAGATAGCCTATTGAGAATCAGCACAGGTCTTCGCTAACTCTCTAAAGGGATGACGAGATCTTCCTCATCGTTGAGTCGGACAACGGTACTTCAGAAACGGCGATGCTTTGTTACGTGGACCGTGGGGTGGATGCAACGCAATGGAAGGACTTTCGCTCTCCAGCGCATCATGCCCGTCGGAATATCTGTCGACGCACAGAAAATCAGCGCCAGAGTGGGAGATAGATCTTGTCGGAGCCGCGCAGATAGTCAATGCTCAGAGTGTCGCCGAAGCTTTAGAGTCGTAACACAGCCTTGCTCAATCTAAAACTTGACTGCATACACACCACTCAGGCAGCAGCGATCGTCTAAAGTGATGCGAACAAGCGATTGTGCAGGTTCTCAGACATCCGCTAGTCACAGATCACTCCCTTTTCTCTTGCACCTCCTCCAGCCGGTGGTATTGACCTTTCCATCCCCAGGCCCCAAAAGCACGGCGCTGAAACCATGCCTTTCCCCAGCGCCAGAGCGCAACGAGAACGGTGGACGTATCCGAACACTTCGTCCGCGATGGCAAGCTTGTCTCTTCAGCTCCCTGGACTTTCACATTGGTCTGTGCGAATGCGTATCGATGAGGGCAAGGTCGCAGATCCGCTTCTAGGTAGACATCAGCAGTGAATCGGAGCAGACACGAACAAAACTTACTGTCATCCGCCGCCGCACTTTGCAGCACAATTCCCCTGTGGTCTGCGATCCTCTCCAAGATCCTCCTCTCCTGATACCAGTACGCATACCAGAACTGGACTTCTGCTATTTCCTGGAAGTCTGCTTGAGCCCAGCGATGGACGAAATCTTTGTACTGAGAACGCTGCTGATGATAGCGCCACATACGAGCGATGTTGGCGGACGCCAGCTCATGGGGATCAAACAGCTCGTACAGAGTTTCGATAGTAGACTTTTGTAGAATCCGCTCAACTTCTTCTTCGATCTGCTGCTGAGCCAGTCTGGGAGCCTCAAGATCTTGTGTGGGCTCTGGCGTTGAGCTGGATGATGATCGATGCCCGATGGGCTCATCAGCGCTGCGCATCGTGAACAGCAGATCCTCGGAAGGCCAGCGGAAAGTCCAGCAGTGTCAGGTAGGTTTCCAGGCCTGACTGCAGGTCGCAAGCCAGAGTGATGGTTTCGGTGACCTATTTCGAGCACAACGTTCTGTTTAGCAACACGACTCCATCGAAACTGCTAACTGTTTAGAATAGATGTTCCGACCTCGACACGAGGCATTCGTGCGAATGCAACATCAAGTTTAGTCTATGCGTGTGATTACACAGCCTCTAGCAGATTAGACGGGGAAGTCTTCGTACCTATCCCCGATGACGACGACGCTGATACAGGGTCCCCCATATGGTCACCCACCCTCAAGCAAGAGGCCAAAAGTGGGCCACCTTGAGCTATTTCCAATCCCACTTGGTTATTTACTGTAGGCTTTCTAGGCTGCACGATCCAAATTCGGCTCCTAGAACGAATGTATTACTCAATGTGTGGCCCGTACTCTAGGCGCTTATGGCCATGATGAGGGCCAAAGTACCACGTCATACGGTATCACGTCCCCTCCCCGTCTCCCCGCGACGAAGAACAAGAGAAGAAGCAGAAGAAGAAGCAGAAGAAGTAGAAGAAAAAGAAAACATGCAGCACGTACTCATTCGAAATAACAGCTCGCGAGTGTTGAAGCTTGGCACGTCGCAGCAGAGCCAGCAAGCGTTTGCTGGTTCGAGAGACAAGGCTTTCTCTGCGCTGTAGACTTTCCTATGAAATGCGGGTCATAGAGCACTGCATCTGACTCCCAACAGCACTCTATTTCTGTCTGACTTCAGTAGGCCGAGAACATCGAGTGCAAGCTGCGTAGGGTCATCCACATCGCTGCTGTGATCCTTAGTCTTGATGGCGCGCCGCTGCGTTCAGTGTGATGCTAGAAGACGCTCGTGCTTGGGAGAGCCAGAAGTCTAACTAGGTCACCAGAGATGGGGCGATGAACTCTTCCCGCAGCTCACTCAACGAGAAAATACAGTGATGTGGCGGCATGGCTTCGCTAGCGATTGCGGCTTCCCCTCAGATGCAATCATAACAAAGTTTGCGCCACACAGCAAGCCGCAATCTGTAGACCTAGTCTTGTCTCATTGTCGCAGAATGGGTGGGCGCGGCGTGTGATTAAGGTTTGCAGGGAGGCTGCGAACAGGGTCGGTGCGTGCATTGACCAACCCTCCCTGCCTGCCAATCAACGCCAGCGTTCGTCCCGGGGTGCACTAACTCTGCCAGCGGGTAATGCGCCAATCAAGTACCTTTTCGCAACACCGTCTCGCGCTACCGCCGATCATGCCCCATCCTTCATTGCAATCCGGGCCGTTGGTGGAGTTAGCAACCACGGCCGGCGAATACGTTACTGTACTGTGGAGTACATACAAAACTGCGATGCCTCTGCGTGGACAAGGTTTCATTGCTCTGTTTGCTGAGCACAACCGCGCGAGTGGTGGTCGACACATCTCAGGTGGGCTGCCACCGTTCGATGTTGGGCTGATGATGCAACTTATCCCCAGTGGCATCTTCTTACCATAAGCAGTCGTGTATGGGGGCTTGGCGTGACCGCGTTTTGGGGTAGTCTTATCGTCTTGTACTTGCCCCGCAGCTCATTGGCTCGTGCCAAAGCGCTATACGGGCGGCCCACTCCATCCAAGTCGGCTCCGCGAAGACTGCAGTACTTGTTGGCTCAAGAGCGTGCGGCGTAGTCGTGCCTCTGTTGCAGCGTGAGCTGGATGTTGATATCGCGTAGTTCGTCATTCGTGCGAGTGGAGGCCTGCCGGGGTCACAGAGCCGGCGTGTGGCACGGCAAACGCGTAGTCATATTCCATGAGGGCGTTGTGCTTGCCATCCTCAGAGACCGCAGCGAGTTCCATTAAGTATTGCTGCACACCGCGGCCCCTCTTGCCTTGCTCCGGGACACTGTGTCTTTGCGTTTTCTGCAACTACACATCGCTGACCCCAACGGAACATCAGAGCTACTCGGAGAATCAGGTGCTCGAGGCCGCTATGGAAGACTTCTCACCCCGACCCTGGATTGCAAAAGACTGGAGCGATTTCTTCAGCACCCAGCCAACGGCACGCGAGATCATCGACGTGCTGGGCCTTCCTGCTGTTGCCAGTCGTGGCATGCCGAAGTTCGCTCAGCCCGAACTCCAAGAACTACATAGCGAGGTGCAGAAGCTATCCCGCATGCTGCCATCGGACCGAGACGACCTGCTTCAGTTTACTGTCTCACGTATCCCCGAGCTGACCGACGCGGTTGTCAAACTGCTGTGCACCCTTGGTCCTCGAATCTGGGGTCAAGCTGCAGACCGTGCGCGGCTTCTAGCCGATCCAGGGAGTTCGAGGCAACAACACCGCAGAAAACTCGTGTACGAGAATGCCAGCGATCGGCAAATGTAGGTTCCATCCTCCCATCTACCACAAGGATTCGGCTGACCCGGAATCGACTGAGAACCAACATTCAGAAGTGGGCCTTGCTGAAGGCATGGAATCGAGCCTGCGCTAAGCGATCAGCGAGATATGCGATCCAAAGCCATACCATTGATGCCTCTTTCAGTGGTGAGATCGGGTACAATGCAGCGGCCACGGGATCCGCATCTGTGGGGTTTGTATTCAAAGTAAAGCTCTCAACTCTGTCCCTTGTACGTCGACGCATGTTGACAGCGTTCGCAGCAGCCGACCGAAGCGCACCAAGTCGCCGAAGCGACCGATTTGAGCGAGCAAAAAGGTCTCAGTAGGGCCAGTTCAGCCCTGCATCAGGAACATGACTCCCTTGATACACAGGGAGACAGCGGAAGCCCTTGTCGAGATCTCACTGCGTCTACTCTGAGTAGCCCGACTACGCCGTTTCGGCCGCGTCCCACGAGCTCATCTCAATCAACGAGACTAGATAACGCCGGCTTTGCACCTCAAACTGCGAGCACTACTGAGACTGTACGAGCGACGCCGAGCGGCTCTTGCCACAGCAGTCCACACAGTGCCACTGTCTTGACTTCGCCTCCTTCGCGCGTCCCCGAGAGCATCGACCAGGCTCGAAGCGGTGAGACTGCCATAGGCGATGGTGGGAGGCTGAGCCTCAACCCTCATGTCGCGCCCAACGCTTCAGACCATAGTACCCCTGCGCCTGACTCGATGCCGAAGGTGGTAACAAGGTCGCCAGGGTCAGACAATGGCACTCAGTCACTTCCACAGCCTCCCGCCTACGTCCACTCTGTAGCAGGACCCAGAAATGTGACGGGCAGCCTTCCGCCTCCCCTCCACTGCCCTGTGACCAGGGGAGAGACCGCTCCGCAGAGACAGACCCCAGCCACGCCGACAGTCTCGACTGGCCTGGCTGCTCCTTCCGGCTACTTGCAAAGTCATGCGTTGGCTGCTGCCACTGGTGCAGGTGTACACCAAGCCTTTATTGTGCCACCATCTGCACACGGCACGTCAAAGCGCGTCGAGTCATCTGCAACCTGCAGTGCGACGCTCTCTCAGTGCGATCTTTTCAGCCTGCTCCTCCGATATCTCTTTTCGAGGGGTTTTGGTAAGATCGATGAGCCCCTGCTCCTCCGTAGATTGGCTCGCGAGTGGGACGCGCGTGAGATGGAGCACGCACGGATCTTGAGGCAGCTCTACGCCGCTCACCGTCAAGCGTTGTTCGAGTGGAGGGAACTGCGGCTGAAGACCAGTCAGCTTCAAGCTTTGTCAGGGACCCGGCCCCACGATCGGTCATCTGATATGGTGCAGAGACTGCTCGATTTGAACGACATTCGAGCCTTCCATGTGAAGTGGAAAGCGTCTGGTGTCCGTTTCGAAGGCCGGAACTTGACGTCAGAAGACTTGTTGTGCGGCGCCTTTGCACTGGTGACGAACACGAAGGGCACGGAGTCACTATTCAAACAGGGACTGAGCAAACTCGAAGAAGACACCTTCAACGTAATGCGGCCAGACGATACCAGTGTTCGCCTATACTTATGAGGCCCACCTCTCAGCCAATACCTGCCCGATCTAGATAGCGAATAGCTTTAAAAAGGATGTGCGCGATGCAAACGGATTGCACTTGGTCGTCTCTAGTTTATTCACGGTTTCACTGTTTGAGTTGTTCATAGACGGCTGACTTCCTTCCCATGTCTTTGGCCGTCAGACTGCGTCAGCTAGTAGTAAACGCAACAAATCCGACGGCACGCCTGTACAGCAAGGATGAGACTCTACAGAAAGAAGCCGCTGCTGAGCTAGATATCGTGCTGTCTGTACGATCCGTACCCAAGCCATGCGCCGTGGCAGCCGGAGCTCGTCGCTTGGAAGGGCCTCGCGCCCATCGCCCGCTGTGCCTCTCGCCTCCTGCCGCATAATGCAACCCAAAGCTGATACCTCGAAAGATGATATCAAACCACCGTCGATTTCATGTGTCATTATTGCTCAACGGCCGTGGGCAAGTCGTATGGTTGGTAGATGCTGACGAGCCAGCCTCTGCGGGCTGTGCGCAAGACCATGAGAGCATAGCCACGAATGTTGAACTCGGAATCATGCATTTACTCGTGTGCTCTGACTGCAGTCATGCCGAACATCAGGCAGACTCCGACGGCTTGGTGCCTGTCTGCATCGCCCATATAAGCGGGTCACAAAGGCTCCTGGAGGCAGCATAAGTATCGAGGCGCTCGCCGCCAGCTTATCAGCACGATAAATCACCAAATCTACTCCTACGTCTTCTGTAGATCCTCATATAGTGCTTCAAACGACACCACTCCGAAGCGCGTCGACTGCACCAACAGTGGCAGAGCTGAGCGGCAGCCCACGACAGCTATGTCTTCATTCATGCCATCACCGAAGATTGGCTTGATGAGCAAAACAACGCAAGATCTCGAACCACGAGACAAGAGCGCCGCAAATCTTGTGCCAGAAGGAAGCACCATCGACATCAACGCTGACGTCGAGGACGAATTCCAACAGCTCCCACCACTGCCGTTCCCTCCATTGGTCCCGCATGCCCTGTTCAGACACTGCATGCCACCTGAGGCTCCCGAGTACCGCGATTACTCTGTTTTCCTAGCGGGCAGTATCGAGATGGGTAGAGCCGTGCAATGGCAAAACCGCATGGCCGCGCTCCTTTCCACATTACCTATCACCGTCAATAACCCACGCAGAGGACACTGGGACCCGAGCGCCACCCAAGAAGCCAAGAATGACTCCTTTAGACACCAGGTCGAGTGGGAGCTCTCTGCACTCGAGCAAGCTGACGTCATCTGCTTCTTCTTCGATGTGAACACGAAGAGCCCTGTCACCATGCTGGAACTGGGCTTGTGGGCGCAATCTGGAAAGATCGTTGTTTGCTGCAACAAGCGGTTCTGGCGTGCTGGCAATGTCCACCTTGTCTGCGAACGCTATGGGATTTCCTTCGTGGAGACATTCAGAGAACTGGTGCCAGCCGTAATGAGCATGCTGAGAGCGAAGGGCATGAACCTGGATGAAAGTGGCGCCGCAGTGAAGTGATCAGCATGTTGATCACCAACGCTGACAGATCACGACGGCAGCTGATTGCGTGAGAGTTCGACGCTTGCTCTGGCGCGGAGACACAGTGTGAATGCTTTTCGGGAGGCTGTCTCTTTCCACTGCTTCTTTCTCGTTTCTGTATTGTACGTCTGTGTACGTGTATCTAGACCACAACCCACTCAAAGCTATACTCCGCATCTGCGGTAGTGACCGAATTTTTTGGTGCTCATACCATAGAACCCTGCGTTACAAAGACAAAGCTGACGGAGCAGTCCCCACTTCCTTCACGGTCAATCGCTACTTCTATCGCTGTTACCCAACACTCTGGTCCAGTCTGCGCCACCTCGCAACAAGCGCTGCTCGAAGCAGCACGATGGTATACGGCACGATAATTGAGCCGGGCTCGAACGACTGTCTCACTGGCTCGTTCACAAGCATGCGGCGTGGTTCGCAAGCGCAGTTCTCCTCGGCCCCAGAGCAAGGTTTTTCGCCTGCGTGCCGGAGTCCGCCCAGAGGCTCAGATATCTAGGCCGACTCAGGCGCAATACAGCCAGCAATACAGCCAACGATCTCGCCTTGCACCTTCATCTCTTCTCGACATGGCGGGTCTCAAATGGATTCCGCTCCACAAAGCTTTCGTCATCTATTGCGATAATCGTCGCTTCTTCAACAAAACGCTTCGGAGCCTTCTAGAGCGCATCCTCTGCTCAGGTCGCTCGCTCGATTCTGTGCGAAGCATGCTGGCCCAGCTGAGAAAAGACTCGGTTCTCTACAACGCCACGCAGAGGCGATGGACCGCACAAGCGATACGTATAGCGAGCAGTACGGGTTCCGGGATGATCTAGAGCTTGATATTCGACTGACTCGGACAGCAATCCTACGATCTTTCGCCAATGAACTACGGCGCAGGAAAGAAGCAGGGGCGTGCAGGAACATGTGTACTAGGTACTGCTAAGATCAAATCCTTCTTCTGCCAGCAATTGCTCCAGACCATCCAACGACAGTGCAATCCGTGCATTATCCCACGCAAGCATGTCTTCTCGGCCCACCGCCTCAGCGCTGAGGTCTCTGAGGTGTTAGCCAGCTTTCTCTGCCATGTCTCTGTAGACTTACGTGGATACTCTGAGAAGTGCGGCGTCTGATAGTGGGACGTCTCGCTTGCTGTATGACCAGCGGGCTGCTCTAGCTCGACGCTGGTGCTAGACGTGCCGAGAGTTGGACTGTCGGGAAGCCCATGCTCGAGGCTGTCTACACAGACGTTATCGACAGCTACGTAGGTCGCATCCACGAGCATGTTAGCATCTACGAGCATGTTGGTCCCTGTATAGCTGGCCAGTGGCGCCACGGTACCGTAGGCTGCGTGCTGTGCCTGGCTGTTCAAGCAGGCCGAGGATGCTCGCTGGGCGGCTTCTGCGAAGGATTGATCGAACGTTGCTGCTGTGCCGATGTCCTGTACAAACACTGCCTGCTGGAAGGGTGCTTGTGCGGTCGGGAAGCTGTATGTGTTTGTCGCGAGACTGTCGAGTGCCTCTGTCCCCGGTCCAGCTAAGGACGGCCAAGCAGGACTTGCACTGCTGAGCCCGCTCGTAGCTCCAGTGTACGCGTCGACCGAGTAACCGTATGGGATCACTGCGCCAGCTGCTGAGGCTGGGCCATCTACCGATGTCGCATCACACGATGACGATGCCTCGCTGAAACACTGCTCTACTGTTGCACCAAGGTTCGTGAACCAGTATGGCACCTCCCACGATACAGAGCTCCCATCGTCTGATCCAACTTGCATCGGCTGCTCCCACGTCCCCGAAGGATACCACAGCATTTGCGTGCCGTCAGAGTAAGCTGGTTGTTCGTCTTCCCGTCCAGAGCCTCTGGCCGACGGCTTGTCCGAGACCCGCAAGGACTTCTTCCCAGACAGTCAGTCATGTCCTTGTAGTTCTGTAACGGCCTTACATCGCGCAGCCACTGCCTTACTTGCACTCTCGTAGCGTTCCATTCGGGCGTGCGGGTAGCCCTACCCATCTCGGCTTTGTCCAGCTGTTTGTAAGCCTTCGATAGCGTGTCCTGCGTCCTGCTCTCCTCGGACAGGAGATTGTAGATTGTTTCGCAGTCAGCCCAGGAGCCAAGCTTGATGTCCTCGGCCGTCTTTCTGATAACGTATATGCGTTGCTTGTCTTGCTCCTCGAGCCTGACCATGTTGTCCGCCGCGATGCTTGCGATCTGAGTGATGTTGTGCCTACCCAACGACTTCCTTGTGTTTAAAGGGAGGTATCTCGCCCGATCGCCGTGCACCACTTCCCACCTCGTCCTCAGCCATGTCCTGATCTCCGTCTTGGGAACATCGACAGATCACTCAGCAACAGCGTTACTGCTTTGCAGTGATCGCTTACGACTGCTGCGCTGGTAACAACTGCATGGGTGTCGCGTCGGAACAACGGACCTTATGCGAGTCTTACCCTTCCGTTTAGTAGCGTGAATCTTATTGCACGCCCATCGAACCACATTGCGAAGGCCTGGAGCGCCAGGTTCTGCAGCATTGGCCAATCTGCCGCCTCGAAGGTGTCGTTGCTCTGCTAAGCGCCGGGGCAGAGTCGTCACCCACGACAAACCACTGGTGATGGCTTGTTGCACCCACTGGTACGCTCGTTGCTGTCCCGCACCACCGCATGAATGATTTGGAATGCTCCAGCATGCGCCCCCGATGCGTCCTCTTCGCCGGCCAGTATTGGCTAGCTCAGACTGATACCCTTGCAATAATCGCGAAGGATGCTTCGACCTCAGACACTGACAACCGCCATCAGGATCAGGCTCGCGTTCCGGTCCGTCGGGTTCGGCAGTTCGGCGGTTCTGCTAAGGCGAATCATTCGCCCACGTTAACGCCTTGCATGATCGCGCGGCACAGGTACCGGCAGTCGTAGGGAACTAAATGTAGACTTTGTGCTGCTGCGGCAAGACGTCTTTGGCTGTGGGCTTCTGGATCAGGGAGACGATAGTCGCGCGGAAGAGTGCGGCCGTCGAAACTTCCCGTCGAGTCTCAGTCATCGCACGCGGCGCGGTTGGTGGTCGCCAACTCTCTCGAACGCTCTCTCGTGCACTGCGATCCTACCCTGTTGTGCAGTGGTGTAGCAGAATACGATGCAGCTTTGCCGATTAAGGATGACGTTGACATCGCTTAAGGAGACGAATTCGCCGCGCCCGGTGCAGTGTTATTAGTGTCCGCAAACCCCGCGACAAGCGCATCAGACTGTGGTTCCGACTGGCGTGCTGGCACACTGACGCTTCGATCTGATGTGTGCGCAGCCTCAAGTCGTGCCGTTGAGAACGCAGGCTCGTCGTTGAGTTAGAGTTCTCACGTGGCACGTCCCCAATGCGGGCGCCGAAGCTTACCCGCTGCCAAAAAATCTGTCTCTCAGCTGCTGCCCTGGTCTGCAGGGTCCACAAGCATTTTTCCTGCTTGCCCAGTTTCGTGCGCTGCTGAAGGGGGGTGGCATGAACGGGGGGGTGCATGAACGACGTCGTATCTGGTTGATCGTGCAGATCGGGGGTGCAGCGCTGCGTCGCTTCAACAGGATCCGTGCCGTAGATCGCGCCAGGCTCGTGAACCGTTACCGGCATCCTTGAATGGGAGGGTCGGCCCCTGCTCACTCGAAACTCTAATCACAGGCGCAGCACTCACTGCAATCCGACCAAAGGAACAGCGCGTCAGTCAAGATCACGATGGAGCATATTGTTCTGCGTGCACGGCCATTGTGAAGCTGGCTGACGGTCAGACGTGGAACACGTGACGTCTCTCTTGACAGATTACGCGTGATGAGTTCTTGGTGCTATGCAGAGGTGTCCGATAAGCCGCGGCACTGTGCGCTATTGCCTGCTCCACTGGAATAACTTATTCGATGTTCTCGGACGAGAGGGTCGAGACAGCACACTGGAATCGAGGACTGAACAGGAGTAATTACATGCATGAAATTATCGGGTTCAGAAAGTCAATCACTGTCTATCAACATAACTAAGTTTCAGGCGAATCAGACACCGTCCAGCAGCCATGTCCTCTGTTCGATACCGCAGGTAACATCTCGGTGACCAATTGTCCTGAGCGTCCAGCTCCAAGTGCTTCACTCCGCACGCTGCTGCGAGCTGCATCGTGCCAGGCAGCTGCCCACGTCCTGCGCTAGGTTTGGCGGGATGGCGTTCTTGAACGCCTCGTAGTTGCGGCCGTCGATGGTCTTGGGGTAGCCCAAGGTAGCATTCAAGACGCCGGTGTTCAGGCTGAAGAAGTTCTGAGCCATCGAACTCGTGCCTGGGTTGCTCGAGTCCAGCGTTGCAAGGAAGACTGCCTTCTCGCAGGCATCGTTGAACTGGTAGTGTATGCTGCCTTGTGGGAAGATCGTACCCTCGTACTGGCCGAGAGCACCGGCGATCTCTTGGTTTTGACCAGGTGCAACGAGCCCGTTCTCCAACACACTGCCAAACCGGAGGTTGGAGCCCTGCACCAGAACCAGGAATTCATTGGCGCGCGGATGTACGTGTGGGGTGTTGATGCCGCATGGCTCGAGGAAGCCGGCGGTAATGCTGATGCCCAGACCCGCTGAGAAAGGGTAAGACTCGATATCCTAGATTCCGGAGAGGCTTGTCAGTGCCGCGTCACGGCTCACATCGCCAGGTGGAACACTCACAGCAGCTTTGGCGCTTCCGCCGAGCGCGCCACTCGCTGGCTGCGCTCCCTTGAAGTCGAACACGATCAGCTTCCTCAGAGCGTCTCCGGTCAACAGGCTGCCTCCCTGGACGAGCAGCCGCTGGAACCGCTTGATAGCTGTGGGCGCTGACTGGAGGTCTCGTAGGAGCTGTGCATTCGCATCGACGGACGGCGTAGGCTGAGCGCCTGCTGTCGAGCTGCAGCTCAAGCTATGGGGCTGGGCGAGAGTGGTTGCTGCTGCTGCAAGCAAGAGGAAGGTCTTTATGAGAGGAAGCATACTGAAATGGCAAGGATGTGAGCGTCTGGAAAAAAAGATCACTGCTGTTGAGACTGTTGTAGCCATGCTTTGGGATGCAAAGCTCCTCTTGTATTCGACCGTCTTCCAGTCAGCCCTTCCACGAGTCCCAAGAATAGGCACCCCCTGACGAGAGCCGCTCGCCGCCCGGCGCAACACATGCCGTCAGCAGCTCAGCCTCCGGACTGCACACGGGCTACCTCTCAGCTCAAAGGGTGGCGGAAGTGACCCAGATTTGGGTCTTGAGATAAGAATAGAGTCGGTTGACAGAAGCAAAACGTAGGCTGAGTGAGAACAGCTGCTGCATATCTGCAGACGGATGCAACGAAGCGACTGGTGAGCCTCGATCGCAGAAGCCCATATTTCGTGCGCCAGACACTTTCGTTGCGTATAGGTCTATCCTCAGGCCGCCACTAGAAAGTTCTCCGTCGCGAAGAGCGGCTCTGGGGCCTTGATGCCTGCACAACTTGCGTCAGCTAGTCTAACGTGAACGTGAGTAGTGAGCATTCCGCCGAGGCCGAGTTGTACTGTGGACAAGTTATCAGTGCTTATCCATGCTGAAAGTTTCTCGCGGACAATGAGTAAGCTCGCGCTCGAGATCTGTCTTCCTTCATAAGTCAAAGTATGTGAGCGCAGTATGTGACGAGACGCCTCGCGCCTGCAGTCTTCCTCCGCGGTCCGCTGCTCTCTACATTCCCTCCTCGTTGCTTCTGCATGCCTTGGTTGCATCCTTCGCGCAGCGCTCTGGCCATTGCAAGGGTCTTCGCGCCCTGCTTCGCCGCTCCTGAGTCTACAGCAGCTGGTGGAGTAGCTCTGAGACAACCAGGAGCCGTCAGTGCCCGCCACGACGCAGGCGTACGGACTGACCGCAACTGCCACGGCCTTGGTCAACGACGGCCGTGCACAGCCTCCTACGCAGCCTCCATCGCTTCCGTCGTGTACCTGCACACTGAGACGCTCAACATCTGGTCGCACCTGCTCGGAGCAGTGTGGTTCTGTTCCAGCGCGGTACGCTTCGCCACTGCTGGCAGCGGTTCGCCCCCTCCCGATGATGTGGCGGTCTTGCTCTACCTCACTGCGACCACGCTGTGCTTTGCCAGCTCGACGCTCTACCACACTTTCGCCGACCACGCACACGCTGACGTGTGGCAGCTCATCGACCATGTCGGCATCATCGGCAACATTTGGGCCTCCTCGGTCGCCTTCACGCTCCTTTCCTTCCCGTGCCAAAGCGTCGATAGGTGGCTGTTTGTAGCGCTTGTCAGCTCGGCTGCGGTGCTGTGCTTATGTCGACTCTTTCGCATTCACCCGCACGACCCCTGCGCTCGACAGATGCGACTGTGTGCGCACATCGCATTAGGAGCGCTTGCAGCCCTGCCCGCGCTACGCACATGGCTTCAGCGGTCTCAAGACAAGCCGACCGCACTGCTCGAAGAGTTCGCATGGCTCCTCCTTGCAAACAGCGCGGGAGGTGGCATCTACGCATCGCATCTGCTGGACAAAGCTGTGGGGATGGACTTGGGCCTGCCAGATTTGAGCCACCACGTCATGCACGTCTTGGTCGTCGCCGGAGCCTTGGTGTACGCGCAGGGAATTTCATCAAGGTACCATGAGAGGGCCGGTCTGACAAGCTCGTGCACGTTGATGAAGGAGTGAGGCAAGGCCGTTGCGGCTGCGCTATGTGCAGGAAAATCAGGCGGGCTTTCGTAGGGTAGCTGTTGCGGCAGTTGTGACAGGGTCGGCGCTATCGATGGAGAGCTGCTCTTCAAGCCTGTCTAGTTTATTCAAAAGACGTACTGCCGTAACATCAGATTGTGCAATCAGCTCGTCGAACATGGCCGAAGATGCTAGAAATAATGAAACACGCTGCTCTCGGTTTTCTACGTTGACAAGGGCCAGTTCCTCAAGTTACTTAGCTGGCGCAAAACGTTCCTCTTCTAACGCTCACTTTGCGTCCCACGACCTTCTGCAGACGCCTTGCAACCGCAGCGCTGTGGCTGCAGCTCGATGCCTCCTCGCTTCAAGACCGGCTCCTTGCCCCAGCCGCCACGGGCAGCACTGCGTCCATGCCAAACTTCCTGATCGCCGAGCTCGCCAGCAGCGCGCTTGCTGACAGGACTGTCATCGCGATGAAGACCTTACGAAAGCCCTCGCTGTAGCACGCAAGGAGCGACGCCTTTCGCGGATCTTCCTCAGGCATAGCCTGCAGCACGAAGACAAAGCGCTCCGAATCGCGGGCGATGCCGGTCGGGAGGCCCGACGCGTACAGCGCACTGCTCATTGCGTTCTGGAAGATGGCTCCTGCCAGCTAAGGCAGCGTCAGCGTGTGTGCACCGGGGTCAGGCTGCGGGTGTGGGTGTAAGGTGGGGTGGGGTGGGGTGGGGTGGGGTGAGTGAACGTACAGCAACGCCGACTGGCATCCCCAAGCTACGCACGAACCCGTACATGCAAGCGGCCATGGGTCGATCCTCGGCCTTGGCGATAGCTTGCGTGCCGACGTTGACGCCCGTCAGCACCATGCCGTTCCCCACACCAAACACCGCCAACGCGACCGCGAAGACCGCTTTGGCAGTGCGCTCGTCGAAGAGGATGAACAGGCCGCACCCTATGGTCGTGACGACCAGACCGAGCCAGATGGCCCAGCGGAAGTGCCCCAGGCGCGAGGTCAGTATGGCGACGACGACCGAGCCCGGGACGAGGAGGCAGACGGCGGGGAACAGGTCGATGCCGGCGCGAACGGGCGACGCGCTTCGCACCGACATGAGGTAGAAGGGCACATAGTACAGAGCGGTGTAGAGCTGCGGGATAGTCAGCGAGCAGCGCTGCAGCAACATGGGAGCAGCACCAGAGCAGCGCGGTGGGTGAGCTTACGATGAAGCCGTTGACCAGCGCGCAGTAGAAGGCAGCGATGGCGCTCGCGTTGTAGAACAGCGACGTGGGCAGCAGGCTGTTTGGGCTCGCGTGCACCTGCCACGCGACGAAGGCAGCGCAGCCCAACCCGCCGACGATGCTGGGCGCGAGGGTTGCTGCCGACGTCCACGGGTACTGCGTGCCACCCCACGAGACGCCGACGAGCAGGCTGGTCGCGCTGCCGACGAACAAGGCCGCGCCAAACCAGTCCATGCGCCGCGGTCGCGCCTGAAACGAAAAGTCGGCGTCGCGGATGAAGAACTCGGTGGCCACAAGACCGAGGAAGCAGAAAGGGAAGTTGATGTGGAAGCACCAGCGCCAGGAGACCGTCTCGACGAGCGAGCCGCCCACGACGGGGCCGATGATGCTGCCGATCGACCACGAGGCCAGCACCATGGAGAAGTAGCGGGGCTGCTGCCGCAGCGGGATCATGTCGCAGAAGATGACCTGGGTCATAGCGATGATGCCGCCTCCGCCGACGCCCTGCACGCAGCGTCCGATCAGCATGACGGTGAAGTCGTGCGCGACCGCGCAGAGCGCAGTGCCGAAGGTGAAAAGGACGAGGGACATGACAAGCTGTCGCTGGCGACCGAAGCCGTGCGATGCTGCTGCAATCACGGGCTGGAAGACGGCAGATGTCAGGAGATAGGAAGTGCCGGTCCAGAAAGTCTCTGCTGCGGTGCCGTGGAGCGAGCGCGATATCTCCTGTTGTCAGGTTGTCAGCGGCGCTCACAGCGAGACGCGAACACAAGCGCACGGCGCAACTCACGGGCAGAGCTGTCACTAGGATGGTGGCGTCTAGCGATACAACGAAGGAGATGAAGCTCAGACTGATCATGATGAGCCAGTGCTTGCGCTCTGGCTTCCCTGGCGATGGGAGTGTCAAGTCAGCGTCCTCCGAGCAAGACAGGCTATGGTGCACTTACAGTCTCCGCCGCGGTCGCCGTTCTGTCCTCCAGCAACAGTAGCTGCTGCTGCCGCCGTGTCCAGCCTCAAGAGCGGGACAGCCAGAGCTGGACTGGGGTTGTAAGCAGCCGCGGGGGTGGTGGGAGTTGCGAGAGGTCTGGGTGCTGCTGTTGTCAGCGCCGTCAAGACAGTCTCGCGAGTGATGCAGGCGCGCGTATCTACCTTCCCTGCGGTTAGTGGCTCCCCTTGCCGCAAACAACGCTGGGGCTGACAACGCCATCTTCTCTGTCCACGACATAGAGGAAGATGCAGCGCTTGACGGTTGGCTCATTGTGAGTCGTCACTAGGAGGAAGCGTGAGGGTGAGTAGCAGGAGCGGGGGAGTCGTGGTCGCGCGCAATGCAACGCGTCGAAGGAGCTTCCAGGGTCTGTTCAACAGAGTGTCGAGACGGTTCACTTACTTTTTTCACAGCTGAGAAATACCTCTCGCCTGAGATCGAGATGTCACCATGCTCGCCTGCCGGATGCAGCGGCTGAGTGGGCTGCAGCGTCCCTCTACCAGAGATCGCGAAAGATCGCCCCAACGCGCGGCTTGGTCGTCTCGAGTGGTGTCGGCTGATCGGCCGTCTGGGGTCGTGAATGACGAGCGATTCGCCTGGCAGCTGCGAGCCATTTGGCATGCAAGCCCAGCAACAGTCAGCGCATCAGCAGCCCACAAGTAGTGCTGGGTCTGGGCCGCTTTTATGACGAGGCGATTGTAACAGTGCGGCCATGCAACTCTCTGACTGTGCTCTGCCTTTCGTACAGAGCATGCAACACAGCCATCACGGGTCAGTCCGTGGTGGGGCTTGACAAGAAGATGCATGTCTATAGCCTGTCTCGGCATCTGCAGGTTCAGCTCGTTATCGATGCAGGCATCTGTACAGTACAGTCAGGCGAGCCTAGAGCTTGTGTTGAGCCATGTGTGTTGTAAGCTGTTTGCCTCACTGGCGGGCCCACTGCTAGCAAGACGTGGCAGAGCAAGGCGCGCTGAGTACAGTATCAAGAAAGGCCTCCTCGCAGCTGCTGTTCGAGCGCAGCCGCAAACAATTCAATAGGACACACGAGTGCGCCAGCCATCATCTTCCAACTCTACGCCTGTCCCCGTCCCCCTTTCACAGCCAGGCATGTCGTCGGACGCTGCCATCCCTGGGCCTTCCGGCCACTGGCTCGTTGGCAACCTTGGCGACATTGACGTTGACAACACGATGGAGTCGCTGTGCAGCCTGACGCGGACGTACGGTGGGTGTTCTTGATTGTACATGCATCAGCGTTGGCGACTGTCTATGCGTAAGAAGAGCTGCCGAGACCACCGCTGACCAGCGCAGGCCCGATCTGGAAGTTCCGCCTGGGCAGCGAGGAGAGGATCGTCGTGGGCTCGCAAGCGCTGATGGACGAGGTGTGCGACGAAGGCCGCTTCACCAAGGTCATTGCCGCCATGCTCAAACAAGCGCGTAACGGCGTGCGGGATGGCCTAGGAACCGCTCACGGCCCAGAAGAAAGGAACTGGGGCATCGCTCACCGCATACTGGCCCCGCACTTTGCGCCGCTGGCCATCGGGAACATGTTTGGCGACATGCACGACATCGCCGGCCAGCTCGTCCTGAAGTGGGCTCGCCACGGGCCTGAGCACGACATCCACGTAACGGACGACTTTACACGCCTGACTCTGGATGCGATCGCGCTGTCTGCTATGGACTATCGCTTCAACTCGTTCTACAAGGGAGCCATGCATCCCTTCATCGACGCGCTAGCGAGCTTCCTGAACATCAATCAAGGCCGTGCGAAGAGGAGCGCTGTGCTGCAGCCGTTCTGCGCGTTTGAGAACCACAAGTACTGGGCGAGCATCGAACGGCTGCGGGAGACCGGCCACGCGGTCATCAGCGCGAGGAAAATGCACCCGAGCGACAAGAAGGACCTGCTCAACGCCATGCTGCACGGCATTGATCCTGAAAGCGGGGAGCGGATGACGGTAGGGTTGCTCCACAGGCCACGGCGAGGCCATCGTGCATGATCGCTGACTCTACCAGGACGACAGCGTCGTCGACAACATGATCACCTTCTTGTTCGCCGGTCACGAGACGACCTCAGGTCTCCTCTCCTTCACGTTCTACTACCTCCTCAGCAACCCTGCAGCGTACGCAAGAGCGCAACGAGAGGTAGACGACGTTCTCGGCGACGCTGCGGTCACTGCTGCACACCTCGCCAGGCTCCCGTACCTTAGCGCCGTGCTGCGCGAGTCTCTGCGGCTGTCGCCAACCGTCCCTGCGATCGCGCTCGCTGCCAAAGAGAACACCACGCTCGGCGGCAAGTACCAGATCCAGGCGAACGCGCCCATCATTGCTCTCTTCGCGGCAGTCCACCGCGACCCGCGCGTGTACGGCAGCGACGCGGATGCATTTCGCCCTGAGCGCATGCTCGACGAGCACTTCCACCGACGCAACCAAGAGTTCCCTAACTGCTGGAAGCCGTTCGGCAACGGCATGCGAGGGTGCATTGGGCGCTCTTTCGCGTGGCAGCAGGCGCTTCTCGTCACAGCGATGCTCCTACAGAGCTTCGACCTCTCGATGAGTGACCCTTCGTACCGCTTGAAGATCAAGCAGACCCTCACGATCAAGCCTGACGGCTTCCGCATGCGTGCTCGGCCACGCCACCGTGCTGCTCTGCCGGTGCTCCCGCGTACAACAAGCATCGCTGGCACTGCGCATCCTTCAAGCACGGCGACGGCTGGAGAGAACGAGGCACTCAAGACTGCGATCGACATCTACTATGGCTCCAACACGAGCACATGCGAGCAGCTCGCCAGCCGGCTTGCTGATCACGCAGCAGACCACGGTTTTGTGGTCGGCGCACTAGGCACGCTGGACGCTGCCACGAAAGGCTTGTCAAGGAAGAATCCCGTCGTTCTCGTGGCAGCGTCATACAACGGCCAGCCGGCCAGCAACGCAGCGCGGTTCGTAGGCTGGGTCGGCGCGCTGCGGAGCGATGAGCTTGCCGGGGTAGCGTTCGCCGTGTTTGGCTGCGGTCACCGCGACTGGGCCAAGACCTTCCTCAGGGTGCCGACGTACCTCGACCAAACACTACAGAAGTGTGGCGGTGCGAGGCTGGCCGCTTTGGGTACGAGCGACGTCGCGGATGGCAAAGTCCTGTCCGACTTCTCGGCATGGGAGGAGCACGTCCTGTGGCCTGTGCTGCGAGAGAAGTACGGTGTTGCAGCTGCAGGAACAGCACACGAGACAGCGGAGCGCGCACTGCAAGTCAAGGTGCATGTCCCTGGCACGTCGGCGCTGCGATGCGGTCTTCAGCAAGCTCGAGTCTTCGCGAACACCGCGTTGCCTGGCCCTGACACGTCTGCGAGAAGACACCTAGAGATTACGCTACCGCCGGGCACGACCTACCGTACAGGCGACCGCCTCGCGATCTTGCCCCAAAACCCGGGTCCGGTCGTGCGGCGTGCACTGAGACGGCTTGGCCTATCGCAAGACAGCATCCTGACCGTCAGCTGCGCCGGTCCTACGTTTCTGCCCGTCGATGTTCCCATCAGGGCAGCCGAAGTGCTCCGTGCTTACGTTGAGCTTCAACAGCCGGCCACCGAGAGTGACCTGTGTGTCCTGCTGCAGGCGACGTGCGATGGGAGCTCCAAGACGCAGCTGGGTCACCTTGCGAAGCACAACCGCGGCGATGGGGCTGCTGTCGTAGAGCGGCCGTCGGTGCTGGACCTGCTGGAGCTGTTCCCCACTATCGACATCTCGCCCGACGCCTTCCTCGCGATGCAGCCGCCGATGAGAGCTCGACAGTACTGCATCTCATCCTCGCCCTTGTGGAATCACAGCCGTGCTACGGTGACATTCTCTGCCAAACATCGGCCGCCCACGCGAGACAACAAGGCTGCCGGAACGGCGTCAGTGTACCTCTCTTCGCTAGCTGTTGGTGCCGAGGTGTTCGTCAACATCGAGCGATGTAGTGAAGAGTTTCGTCTGCCAGAGCCGGCCGACGACGCCCCGCTCATCATGATCGCTGCAGGGACTGGTAGGACATTTCCCTCGCGCAGAGCCGCCTGCTTTGCTCGTGTACTGACTACAGACCTAGGCCTCGCCCCCTTTCGTGGTTTCGTGCAAGAGCGCGCGGCACAGGTGGCTGCCGGTCGCGCTCTAGCTGCGGCTCTGCTCTTCTACGGATGCCGCTCGCTCGACGACGATCCCTACGCCGAGTCCTTGAAGCGTTGGGAGCAGCTCGGCGCAGTATCTGTCCGTCGCGCGTACTCCCGTGCGCCGGAGCAGTCGCAGGGCTGCAGACACGTGCAAGATCGCGTCTGCCACGATAGAGCTGACTACATGAAGCTGTTCTCATCAGGCGCTCAGGTCGCGGTGTGCGTGCCAGAGCGCGCAGTCGCCGACGTGAGGCGTACTCTTGTCAGCATCATCGAGGAGAGCGGTTTGGGGAAGAGTCAGGGAGAAGCGACCGAGACACAGAGCGAGGGCGTGGCCACTGTGGCTGCTGAGCGTCAGCTTAACGCTGTTTGGCATGATTGGACGTCACACAAGCTGGCGGCATAAAGACAGTCCTGACCTCGACCCCTAATGCTATTATTGCAAAGACATTCGCATCTCTGCCGATTCTGATAACATTGCAACTCGTCTGTAGCAGAGAGCTGGCTCGTGCCGACGCTGCAACGTCCACTATGTTCTTGAGCTGCAGGGGCAGCACGAGCCGGTCTCTGATTCCTCGTACCGGTGACGCCGCGGCGACTCTGTTTGGTCCGCCAGGAATGGTGCTTGAAGTCCACAGAGAAACCATTTCCTAGATGAAGAGTCTCCATTGAAGAAGTAGTCGATGTTTGAGACTTCTAGCTGTACGGAGCCTCGGGAGCGTGACCGAAAACCAAGGTCTGTCCAGAACTCCTCAGCTCTAATGTTCCTCTTCGTGATCCAGTCTTGGAACCGCCCGCAGTGGAACACTACAGCCAGCAGCTCTCTTGCGGGTTGGAGGTAGACCCTATCTGCGTACTCCCGAATCATCTCCTGCCAAGCCTTTGGCTGGCGATGGAGGCTTTTAGTCAGCTTCGACGCCAGCCTGCGCCCCAGGTCCTCGCTGCAGAAGCTGAACTGCATGGCGTCTTGGGCGATGCAAGCCTGCAGAATCGGCTTGATGTTTATGGGGCGCATCTTTGCGCTTCTGTGAATGTCAACACAAAGCCTGGTAGGCGTTTGCGGGTCCAGCGTCGATGAGAAGAAGCTCTCAATGAGCGGTACCACTTGAGACAGACGAACTGAGATGCCTTTTTGGAGGTGCAAGGGGCGCATCTCGACACGCAGCTGCTTGCAGACCTGCATCAGGGCCAGGCGCCCACGCGCACTGTGCGGCCTCAATCTGCTTCCTCTAGGCGTCAACTTGCGCCTAGGAGCCTCGAGACAGCGGTCATAGATAGCATTTCGGATCTCTGTACCAGTTGTCAGTAGTAGTCTCGGGTAGAGAATCAGGTCTTGGGCACCTCCGGGTATTGCCAGGAATCGGGACGACTGCGTGGAGGTCTTTGTGACGGAAGGAATGAGCCCGCGTGCGCTCCGTCGAAGCCCACTTCTACACGCCTCAGGGTTCTGGCGAGAAGGCATCATTCAGTGGAAGAGATGAAGGCTCAGCGACAATCTGGAAAGCAGCTGGACGACCGTACACGCCTCTCAAGTACTTATAGTCCGTCTTGGGCAGACGGGCCTTCTCAGCTGCATGGGGCTTTGTTTCTCCATACCGGCTTCAGGCTCTACTCCTAGCAGTGCATGGGCGGCACGGGTGACGAAGCGTCTCAACAATATAGTTCCATTCATGCCGTCGGTTTAGAAGCGCACGTGCGGACGTTCCTGTTGGTGGGCTCCGAACTGTGTTGCCATGCTGTGGCAGAGATGGTATCGCTGCAACGACCGCGAGTCTCATAACTGATTAGAACATCGTGAGGCAGCCTGGTGGGGTTCGATGCCTATACCACAAAGGCTTACGAAACCCACACCAGGCGGGCTATATGGGTAGACTCAGCGCCACTGCATCATGGGATCATCCGTGTAGATGCCCGTCGTGTCACAGTATACGGCGAGATTTGAACGATGTAATCTGTGGACGTTGACTCCTCCATTGTCTGGCTATCTGCTCTCCCATCTACCCTCACTCGCGTGATAGAGCCTTTCTCTCCGCTGAAGCATCGTCGTCCGGTCATGTGCCGTGAGGCGCTTATCTAGCGTTCAACTTCATATCTGCCGCTCGTTCAACGATCCAGCAACTACACAGGAGAATAGGGCTGCAACTCACATCGCCTCGCTATGAGTCTTCCTGATGTGGCCACCAACAATCTCTTGCCAGCAAGCAGCCTGGCTGCAATAGCTGACTTCATCCACTGCACGAGCGCAATCGCAAGGTCTCCGACTGTAAAGAGCTTCATCGTCTCAGCAGTAAAGCTGACTCGAGGTCGTTGGAGGCAGCAGTGTACGGTGTAGCAGAACGAGGAGCAGTAGGTGAAGAACAAGCCGTCGTCGAGACTGCAGGCGATGGGCTTTTAGAAAGCAGCGTCGAGTGCTGCGAAGCAGAATAGGCTGTTTGAGAAGGGCGCAGGCAAGGAAGGGTTCTTCCGCAAGCCTGATATGCTGGTACTCTGGGAGGGACTGGTCTAATATGGTCTGACAGGGTATGTCCACCAGCTACGCGAGGGTGTCGTCAGAGCGCACTGGCAGATCTTACGCCCAGGCGCCTCCACTCAGGTGGCCCAGGACCCGTCGACTTCACCCCAATAGTCTAACTAGCTCTAGTTACTTCTGCAACTCAGGTGCCTCGGCTGAAGACCGCCTCATATTTTTGAGTCCTGCTGCAATCAGCCTCATGTGGCCAGGCCCCAATGACGCTGTGCAGCGAGATGTACTCTCGCACTGTGCGACGTTGAGAAGTCATTCCCCAGTCATGTACGCTGTCTCTTAGGTTCTACATGTGCAGTCTGTCACAAGCTTCGCAAGGCACAGAGGCGAGCTGTCCACGCGGACAGTAAGAAGTGAATTGGGACTAAAGCTTCACATTTGCAGCCTATGGGCAGAAAAACAGCTGTGTTTAGTCGTCGAATGCATCGTTCTTATCAATCTCTCGCTTTCCATATTCTTTCAGCCAAATCTGAATGGGGCCCTGCTTCAACGACTTCCTCCTCGAGCGCCGCTACCTGTCGTCGTGCTGCCCTCCATTTCGTGCGGCAGTCAACCCATCAGCCGCCGAAGACTCGTCTGATCCATGCGGTTCTGCCGCGCCTGGCGTCGCTCCCGCTTGAGCGCACCCATCCTCGTCCCGCGCTGACAGCAGTTGTAGCACCGGCGGCGGGTACATACGGTCCTTCACACGTCTCAGTCGTTGCTGGCAGCAGGCGGGCGACTTACAAGAGCCTTCTGGTCCGGCCGCAGCCAGGGCCTTCCCGTGCGGTCCGTAGACACGCACTCTCTGATCCTGCCATTGCGCTCCGCTATGAGGTATACCTTGGTGTCGTATACTCTGTGAAGCTTTTCGAGCTTCTCGACAAGGGTTTTGATCAGCCTTTGGTAGTTGTTGTTCGCCGCTCGTCGTGCCCTTGCACTTTCCCGCGACTGTTTCTGTCGTAGGACTGCCATTGCGGTGCGCTGTTCAGCACTAGCAGGTACGTGGAGGTGCGGAGCTTCGGCAAACCGAACGAACGATTGCCGAGGATGTGTAGATAACAGATCTGGTCCGTCGAGCAACGACAGTGATGTCGACTTGATGGCGCAAAGCAGCGAAGCTCTGCGACAACATCCATATGGGGCAGTGGGTCCACGCAACGACATAGCCTACCACACGGCGGCACGCAAGACGACGCCCGCGCCGCGAATCTGCATGACCTCGAGTGATGTGCTCCGGTAAGGTTTGCATGATCGTCGTCATCCCAAGTAGGGTATCCTCAACGATGCTGCGGCTTGTAAAGCTCGGCGCCGCAAGAGTTGGTGGCGTTCGTGTTCCTCCAATCGCAGACCGCCCGTGCGCAGGCACGATTGCTCATCCCAAGTGGTGTATTTGCGGATGACTTGGCAGGCTGGATGCCAGGTGCTGGATGCTAGGTGCTGGCAGAGCGCTGCCATAGACTCATCTGCCCTGCTGCTGTCATGCTTCATAAGACAGGTTTCGGGACGCTCTGCTTCGCATCGCCACTCCGCTTCGCATCGCCGCTTCAGCGCAACAGCAGCATTACCCATTGCTGCGACTTCGCTATCAGCCCCTCCCATCAGTCCGTCCGACGATGATTGGTTGCACTTCTCCAATCTCAGTTAATGGCAGGCCGAGCGCTGTTCTCGTGAGCAGCGACGACTGGTCCAACGTCCAAGACCCCGTTCAGCGTCGAAGAATCCAGAACCGTGTCGCTCAGAGGACCTACCGTAAGTGGGGTCGATGTGCTCAGCGCTGGTCAGCTCACACCTGGACAGGCCGTAAGATCAAAGAAAAGCTGCAGGAGCTAGAGAGCAGGCGAAGTGGCAGTCCAGATAGAGGTGCAAAGACGACAGACGTCCCTGCAATCAAGCCAACTTCCGTATCTCAGCCCGTTTCTGCAACGCCTGCCTCGTCGCCTTCAGCTCGACCACAACTCGAATCGGCGCAAGAGTACGATCCCGCATTGTGGCAGCAGCGCTCCGAAGCTGCCTACGCTCTGCTGCCTGTGTCGTATTCGATGATGACGCCGCCCGGCTCTGGCTGTGATGCAACTGCCCAGAACGGCTATCGAGCCCTCTGTGCCCAATGCAGTCTGCCGCTTCTGTGGCCAGGTACGGCAGGGTCGTCTGACGCAGGATGCAACGTCTGGGCGTCTCTTGCCGGTAAGACGTCTGGACCCTTTGACGAAGGCTACGCAGTCATGAATCAGGTACAGTGGCCTGAAGTGGGCTCTGTGCGCGGCGCAGAAGGGAGCCTATGAAGTTGCCTACATATACTGATAGTACATAAGTGGCAAAGGATCTAATGTGGTGCGGATTGATGCAGACCAGGATGTACTGTAGATGCTTTCTCTGGTGGTCGATTTGCCAGATGAACCAACTTTATTGTCCGGATGCAGACTTGCGTATATTCTGGCGCTTCGTGACCTGCACGTGTAAGGTTGCTTTCAGGCTATCGTCTTCTTTGCAGTTGCGTGACGCGCACAGTGCAGTGATGTGATCAAGCTTCGACTGAGTCGATTGTCTAGCAGCCGTCTCTTTGGAGGCAGGGCCAGTGAAGACAGTGCGACTGTCGGATCTGCGTACTCAGCGTGTGTCTCGAGAAATACGATGCTTCTTGACGTAAGGAGAACACTCGGAGGCAGTGGTGCTGCGTTCGTTGCAAGCCAGCGCCAATCCTGCTGGACCGGCGAGATGCTTGCCTGACAGTGATCGACTTCGAACACCTCACTGCTGCGAGTGATCGCGGCTCTCACACCGTCATGTTTTAAGAACGGGGGACGGCTTTGGCAATGCAACGACATCTCGGATGCCGTCTGTAAGCGTTGTCAGCACCGCAGATGCAGATCAGCGGGCCGTATGGACTCAACGTCGAATGCTAGTGATTCCTGCCTTGGCGCACTCTCGATATAAAGGCAGGCTGGCGATTGCGCCGAGACCATATCGAAGGACTTCTCTTGCTCGCTGAGCGTCAACGACCTCTCCACCTTTGCATAGTAACGATTGACTCCTCGAACTGCTCCCAGACGTCAAGGCAAACGACTCTCTAACAGCTGCACCAGACTGCGACCGCAGCCCGCTCGCAAGTATGGACATGATCAGCAACAACAGGTGACCGTTCCTTTTGATTTACTTATCGCCGCTGACATGGGTAGCAGCAGCATCGGACACAGACCCGAACTCTGTCTGGACGAGCGTAAGCCATTGCGTCGAGTGAGACACAGCGTGCCGTGGCGGCTGTGGTTGGTCGCAAGCATTGGCTTCTGGGAAAGAGCAGCGTTCTGGGGGCTGACCGCACCGTGGCGTATGGCTCTGGTTCTATGTTGCTGTTGAGCAACTCACAACCAGCCTGGCTGACCCGTCAACGTGTAGAGAACTATATGGAACACCCGCCGCGTCGCGGCAACGGGCAGACGCCTGGAGCTCTCGGCTTGGGCCAAGCCAACGCAACGCGCATATACTGCGCCTTCTACATCTTCTACTACACCACGCCAATCTTTTTCGCCGTTGTAGCAGACAGCTACCTCGGCCAGTACCCATCTCTTCTCGCCAGCGTGGCGCTGTACTGCCTTGGCTGCATCGTCTTGACCGTTACGTCCACGGCAAGCGGGCTCGACAAGGGACTGGGCCTACCCGGGCTTGTCCTGAGCATGCTTCTCATCGGCCTGGGAGGAGGGGGGTTCCGCGCCATCATGGCCACCTTCATCGCCGACCAACATACTGACAAGCAGTCGAACACCGTCGAGCTTGAGACGGGCGAGCACGTCCGCACAGACTACCAGCTGACCCTTCAGTACATCTACAGCCTACACTACTGGTTCGTTTCGCTGTCGCAACACCGCCGCGTGTTTGAGTAACTCTACCAGGGTCGGGAACGTAGGCTCCTTGTCGTGGTTCGCCACCGTGTACGTCGAGAAGCACATCGGCTTCACCGCGGCCTATGGGCTGCCGCTAGGCTGTATGGTCATCGCCGCAGCAACCGCTGTTGTTGGCAGACAGTACTATGGTACGTTTGCTCCGTCGACACGTCCCGTCAATCGACACGCTTACATCCCGCAGTCAGGGCTTCGCACAGAGGCAACCCTCTGCCGGAAGCGGCTAAGATCGTCGCGTGCGCCTGCCGGAGCGGCTTCAGCATGTCCCACGCACGGCCACAGTATCAGCTTGAGCACTACCAGAGGACTGTGGCGTGGAGCTCTGAGCTTCCTGACGAGCTCGCGCGCGGCCTGCGTGCTTGTCGCGTTCTGTGAGTCTGCGCGGCACCATCGCAGCGGCATGGGCAGCTCGCTGATCCCGTCCAGCATCGCATTCGTCATGTTCTACATCTGCTTCGACCAGATGCAGAACAACCTGATCTCCCAGGCTGCGCAGATGAAGGCCAGCGGTACGCCCAACGACCTTCTGCCCGCGATGAACCAGGTCGGCTGCATCGTGCTCGGGCCTCTCATCCAGGGGTGGGTTTATCCGCTGCTCCACCGCCGGCAGATCTACCTGAAGCCGATCATGCGCATCACCATCGGCTTCGGCTTCGTAGCTGCATCCATGCTGTACGCGGCTGTCGTTCAGCACAAGATCTACAGCGCTCCGCCTTGCTACATCCATCTAGAGCACTGCGGGCCGAACCGTGTCAACGTCTGGGTCCAGGCGCCTCTGTACTTTCTCATGTCGACGGGCGAGGTTTTTGCGTATGTGACGGCGCTAGAGTACGCGCACGACCACTCGCCCCAGAATTTGAAGGTGGTCGTGCAAGCTTTCAGCTTGCTCTCCGGGAGTGCAGGGTCCGCTGGCGCGCTCGCACTTGCGTCAGTAGCTCGCGATCCCCATCTTGTCGCGTTCTATGCTTCGCTAACAGCCGGTATGGCCGCCGTCACCGTCGCGTTTTGGCTTGCCTTCCACAGATACGATGCTGAGGAGGCGTCGGCTGCAGAGCGCGACGCATGTCGAGGCAGCATCGTGGGCTGTCAGGAACAGCTGGGGCCTCGTGGTGCGCGCCGACACTTCGCAGACTCCGCGCCAACGCTAGATCCCATCGACACCGGCCGCCCGTTGAGCTTTGCAGTGCCCTAGCCGAGCCCACTGGCAACATGCTCTCTGCACGCATGCGGAAGTGAGCGCATCACGAGGCCAACAGTGCGAAGAGTTCGACAAAACGGAAGAATGGTGGGGAGGGATTGATGGATTGGTTCAGGTGCAGATCAGCCGCGAGCATCCAAGCGACGTTGAGAGCATGACGTGACTAGTGCAACGCGTTTCATCGATCGTGACAATGAACGTCAAACGGACACGGACACGAAAGTTCTGGTTGAGAGTGCATTGCTACAGTACTTAGAAAATCAGCAACCAGCAGCGAAGCCCTGCCATCCTCACCGATCTGCGCGTATAGCACCAGAACAGCGAACGAAAATCTACGAATGCGACCGTTTGACAAAGAGAACGAATGCATGCCGACCGTTGCTACAAGGCCCGTCGATCGACGTCACGCGGCTAGCAACAGGAGGCCAACCGTCGCCGTGAGTTTCCCGTATGACGTCGATCAGCCTTGCAGCAACCTTATAACGCCCTGTACCTCAGCCAGGTTGCGGTCGCAGTCCACCCAGACAGCGCCAATGAGCGCCTCGACCGTCGATGCGAGAGTGGTCCTCGGCTCTTGTCCCGCCTGACAGGGGTTTTCTTGCAACAAGGCCGGTAGGTCCCACTCCTTGGCCACCTCTTGCAGTCGTTCGTTGGTGCCAGCGTCCTTCACCATGTCATGGCCGGTCTCTTTGCTATGTCAGTCACGCTTCGCATCAGCCAAGCGCGGCGAGAGATCTCCGACTTGCCTGTGCTGCCGCCAGTTGGATACCATTCATCTAACACGCTCAGACGCAAAACTGCATCTCCGACCAGGGCGAGTCGCTTGTTGCCTGACGCAGGACCATCGACATCGCGGCTTGACACCGCTGCTCCAGCCGCAGTCAAGGCTTCTTCGAGTAGGCTGGCGTTCTTGAAAGAGTAATGTAGGCGGGCTTGAAGTGAGTCAAGGTTAGACATGGTTCGGCACGTGCTTGCAGAGAATCAAGTCGTTTCCTACAAAATGGCATCTGAGTTCGCCTTTGTATGCTGCAGACCAAGGCCTCGATTTGTTCGACCTGTCCAGGATTGGTACACGGGCCGCGAACGAACGTAGAGCTTTCGGGTCGCGTACCTTGGTCGACAGGTCCCGATGCAGTGCAAATGCTCATCACTGCAGAAGAGGCCGCTCGCGGTGTATCAGCGATGCAGCCCTCTCTACAGCTACAGGCATTGGAGCTGCAATGCTTGAGTTTAGCCTCAATCGAGTGGTCAAAGTGTGTGGTTCAGGTGAGGTTGCAGCACTGGCCTCGCCCAAGCTGTTGCTTGCAGCGACCGATGACCGCGGGCGGCTACGATCAGCATGCAGTCAAAGAACTGTGCCATCACCAAGACCACTGCTAGTATTGTTCGCGCCGCGGTATGAGCGACGACTAAGAAGGTCGCAGCGCGCCCTTGTCAGCTACACATGAAGACAGGGAGCTGACGAGACCGGCGAAAAGGGTCGTAACGGGTCGTAAAGGGATCTGCGTTCGTCATTCGATCAATCGTGCCTTAGATCCTAATTAGCCCTCTCGTCTAGACGACCCTCACCGTTGATGGCGTCCCCTTACAAAGCCCTTGCCGCGTCGGCTACGAAACGACCTCGACGCCGAAAAACTCACTGTCTGATGGCTCGCCGGATCCGCATTCTATCCTTCGTCTGCTGTACGCTAACCGGTCTGCATTGGTGAGCCGGCAAACACGCGAAAAGCCAGCCACATGCAAGCAGCCACGAGCTGGAAAGCCCACACACAGTTCAGTGCTAGCCAGCAAGCTTGCGGTCTCGGCGAGGCATCTTCACTGCACAGCTGTTCGTTCACAGCAGTGACAGGTGCATCGGGCGCACCTGCAGTCGAGCCAATGTCCCTTTTCATCAATACGTAGAGGCAGGCTATTCTCTTCTGGTAGACGGCTAGCCTGTGCGCCGTCCAGGTCGAAGTCACGCCTCTGTGTAGCCCCGCATCGCTACCTTGCCGCGCATGAACTTGCAGCAGATCGCCAGATCCTGCACTAATCAGCAAGACAGTCCCTGAAAGCACAAACGCCTGGCGTCGTTGAGCCGCTGCGAGGGCGGAAGGGGACAGCTCTCTGCAGTGCGCAGAGGTCCATGCAAGTATCGAGCCCGCGCATCTCGAAACTAGAGCGCCTACATCCGCGTCTGCAATCGGATCGTCCTCGTTGAGGAAAGACAGGAACAGCGAGTCTGGCCCGTCCCCGCTCTTGGGTTGCAGCTCCTGTAGCGGACAGATGCTGATCGGTGGAGCTCCAAAGACCACACAATGGACGGCGCTGAACTCTCTGCCGACCTCAGCCAATGCAGTGTTCTCTGCTGTCTTGATGTGAGAGTATAGCAGGCTGGCGATGGCGGCGCCCGAGGAGTGCCCTGTCAGCAAGACGGCAGAGCTTTTCTCGAAGCCACTCAGGAGGGTTGCCAATGGCTTGAGCAGTCGTCTGACGACTTGCAGATACCCAGCGTGGCACAGGTTACTCTGGGTGCTCTGGGTGCTGTCAGTGTGCGGATCCACGTTTCTTTGCAAAGCTTCGCACCAGTACCCCTTCCGGCTTGGACGCCCAGCCGTTCACGTTGACCATCCAGTCCACAAGCTTCCGCGTCCCAGACACAGCTACGACGGTGATACGTCCGCAGCTACTAGTGCTGTGGTTTCTGATCCTCACTCTTTCAAGCACGGCATCCGACCGTTGTCCAGGAGCGGTAGTGGATGCGCGTCCATCGTATGCTTCTCGCGAGCAACACACTGCAAGATGCACCAACGGCCAGACGGACAGAAAGCTTGCAGAGTGTCAGTTGTCAGCGCAGTGCAGAAGATGTTTCACGATGTACGAACGATAGATCCCCGGCTGCAGCCATGCGGCACGATGCTGGCCAGTCCCGGTCGGTACTCGACGACTGGCTCGACCACCCTCTGGCTATGCCGCTACGTCTTCGTCGCTTTCAATTTGGCCGCAGGGTTGGTGGAGGACGGCCAAACGGTCAGAGATCGAAGGTGGTGTCGGTCTACGGAGCGCAACGAACCATTGGGCTCTTGATGATTACAAGTCACGCTGCAGTCGGCTGGCAACTAATTAGATTTACAGTCACGACTGAGACTGACAGATACATCAATCTTCTTTCTTCTAAGCTACTTGGGATTAGCAACACGCTGACTCCACGTAACGTCTGCGGTCAGACTAATTACATGGCACAGCACGCTGCGGTACTGTAACTATGCACGGCACGGTACAGTACAGCTTCACCGCTCTCTCAACTTTGACCAGGTTTTGGCTTGCTCTTAAGACCCAGATCTGCACACAAGCTCTCCGCTGACGAGAGCGAAGACGCCGGAGCCATCGTCTCTCTTCTTGCCATCTTATGCCAGCGTCAGTCGTCGCCATCACATACGAGAAACTATGCGTCATGCTTACCCAAGTCGATCGCTGACAGCTTCGACGAAGCCGAAGGCGTCGAGCAATCACACTGAAGCTTCAGCTCCGTGAGCGAGCAGCTTGAGCAAGTGCGCAGGGCGTTGGCGCCGCTATTTGTTGGTCAGACTGAAGGCGCCAGTATCTCATCGGCGCATCGTCATCCTTACCCTTTCACAAAGAGCAGCTCGCCAGATGAGTTCTCTATGCAACTGTTGAGGTCGACGCTGGCTGCTGCAGGGACTGTCCCTTTGAAGGCGCAGAAGGCTGTCAAGGTGCTGCCCTCGAGCTTGAAGTCGAAGCACTGATCGTTCACCGGTAAGAGCTGATCGTCTGGAATGGCTGCAGTGCTTGCACGACCAGAAACGGAAGCTGCCAAGGCGACAGACGAACAGCAGAGAACGATCAAAGCTCGGGCGAAGGCTGGCTGTTGGAGATGCATGATTGCGAGTCACGATTGCTGAAAGGTGACGACCTTCACTCGCTCCTGGCTGTTTATGTCTCGCGGTCTCGAGGCGAGCCCTTCCGGCGACCCAAAGACAGGTCCCCTACGCCCAGACAGCGCTTCTATTCTTACTTGCACCGACAGCATTCGTTCTATCAATAGACAGGCCTTACGAAGCACCAGCCTCTTGCCGGAATGCAACGATGGATGCTCCCATAACAGTGCTACAGCACACTGTCGCTTCATCAACGGCCCTCGTGTGCTGTACAATATTGTCTCCTCATCTCGCACATCACTCACTTAGCCAGCACAGACCCTGCACCCTAAATTTACAGGCCCGGCCTCTCACTTTCGTCGCGTTGCTCTCCCATGCGTTACTTCAACATGATCCGAGACCAACCAGATCGAGGCTGCCCCCAGCCAGGCGTCAACAGCGCACCGCCAGCCCCGGCGGCGATCGACATCGAGATTGCCAACCGCAACGGCTCGACAGTAGCCATCGAGGCGACGCCAGACAGGTTGCAAGCGGCGAAGAAGATGCCAACACCGAGCCTCTCGCAGATGGTAGAACAGCTGACGTGGCAGAACGGGCAGCTCAGGTCGGGGATAGACTACCACCAGAGGAGACACGCAGCTAGCTTGTACCTCCTCCAGAAGACCAGGCTGATAGTCAAATCCCTGGAGCAGGCGATTGAGAACTTTGGGCACCTCGACGGTGAGCCGCGGGCCGGCACAGCCAGGCACAATGAGCAGGTCATGGAGAAGTAGCTGTTCGCTCCGCTGCCATGCAGCTCTCACTCACCACAGTTCGCGGCAACGGGTGCTGCCAGCGACCAGCAGACGCTGCTCTGCACAACATGATCGACTGCGCGCCTGCACGCTCAGGCAAGGCTCGGTGTACCTCATGGCCAGCCAGTGGAGCACATAAGCCAAATAGATGTATTCGTGTTGACTGACTCGTGTGGCATTCATTCATTGTCTATCTTCTATTGGTGTGGCTCTCGACGTGATGTACTATGCTTGCGATAGACACACACCATCGTGACCGAGACTGCGCAGCTACACAGGTCGTAGGGTCTTCTCCAGCATGCCTGAGCTTACGAGCTGGTGTTGGTGTGTGTGCCGATCGCTATGCTAGCAAGGCGAACAGACGCGGCCAGCACCGAGTAGAGGACCTGCCGTACTTCTCTGCTGAGCGTCAGTCGCAGCTCCTGGAGAGATGGTTTCAACGCACGTCTGATCTGAGGCCGTTGCATCACGACCACCGGTGTGGCGGACGACAGTTGGGTTTTCCGGGTCCTCTGGAATGGACTCGAGCAGGGAAGGCAGGAGCGCTGAGGTGCGCTGGGCACTCGTCGTACGGCGGCAAGCCTCGCGCGCGGACGCAATCGACTTGCGAGACTGATAGCGAGCATGCATGACTGAGGCTGGCAGCCGATGAAGGATGTGAGTCTCTGCACTACAGCACATATGCATTTGCGTGTGCAAAGCAGAGAGAAGGTCGAAGTCGATTTGTATCGCTGCTGTGCATCCTCTCCGGGCGACAGGCAAGGATGGACTGCTGGTCTCGGCTTTCTGCTCACAAAATCACTCGGGATGTCGATAGCATGTGAGTCTGCTGCCGAGTCAAGCATCGCTGATCGACGAGTATGGCCTACATTGCGAACCCACATCGTCAATGCGGACGATGGACCGCTGGATCGAATCCGCAGCTACCGTTACAGTGTGAGTACGTTGTGCTTAGGTTTCATGGCCTTGGCAAGTCGCTTGCTTCGTGTGAACCCCAAAGCGGACCCAGATCGCCGCCATCCCCAGTGGTTTGCTGCACGCCGCCGCGGGGCGCTTATGGCAACCTTGATAGCTTTAAGCCACCCCCAGTGGCTCCCTGCACGTCCCTCGTGTGCGATAAAGTAGGCGGGGTTATCCAGGATTGCCCCACCAATTACTGTTCAACCTATCGGCGGTCGGCTTTCTTACGCCCTGCTAATGGCGTCAAAGTCAAGCGACTTTCGGGCCTCGAGCCAGCCGCTGCTCGCAACACCATAGCCTGGCATCCACTGCTTGGTCTATGTACTGTGCCCCCAGACGGCCAAAGCCAGCTGCTCAGAATGGATCCTGGCGAGATTTTCTGGCGCTTCAGAGCGACGACTTCTACCGGACGAGACGATGGAAGGACACTGTCTTTACAGTGAGCGGAGCTGACTCGGCCGCTAGCCTCAAAGTGCGTTCAGACGGGCGTTGGCGGCTAGCATGAGCCAGTCGTCCCGCGTCAAGCGCGTTGTCTAACTGATCTTAGGTCAAGCGCGTTGTCTAACTGATCTTAGGTCAAGCGCGTTGTCTAACTGATCTTAGGTCAAGCGCGTTGTTTAACTGATCTTAGGTCAGTTCCGAGATCAACGACCCGGCCTCATTTCCCAAGCAAGCTGTGCCACCGTTCTGGCTACGCTTGCCATCGTATAACACATTGTCCAACGCGTGTCTTCGACTCAAGTCGCAGCAAGCAGCATTCGCGATGGGCGACCGGCCGCTTCAGCACTGGAGCCAACGCGACTGGATCATTTTCCTCGGCAGTCAAGGTCCGACCATCCGTGAGATTGTCCGATGCTTGGGCCTCTCGCACGTCAACGATCGCGGCGAACCCAAATTCTCTGAACGCGAACTGCGGCGCCTGTCCAGCGAGGTGCAAAGACTATCGCAGACTCTGCCTACGGACCCAGATGCACTGCTTAGATCCGCAGCAGACCCCAAGACGCTCGATGGGGAGCTGAACGCTCTGTTGAGAAGCCACGGCCCAGCGATCTGGGGGGAAGCTGCGGACCGCAAGCGGCTGCTGACGGCCGCGGGAACCTCAAAGACCAGCCCTCTCAAAGAGCTCTTCTTCGAGGTCCCTGCAGATAGAACAATGTAAGGTGGCTGCCATGGTTGGCCTTCGGCAATCAGCTGACTTGGAGTGGACTGAAAGCACATCTTCATCGCTGGATCTTCAAGAGGGCGCACATTTCACTCCAATCAAGAAGACCGACAAGGCAATCGGCTGCACGCGATGTGACAACCAGCTCTGGCGACAATGCTGCACAGTCTGCAGAAAGCAGATCGGCACCGGTAATCAGCCTCCATCTTCCTCTCGTGCAGGATGCGAGTCCCTAACGATAGTCGCAGCCATCAGTCAGCTCACCACAGGGTGAAGTCCTCACCATTCCGAGCGCAGCCCCACCCGCACACACATTCAATGGGCGGGGCGTTACGACGAAACGAAAAGCCGACCTCGGCAACACAGTCTTGGACGATTGCAATGCTACGAAACGGGTCCGCCAGGACACAGCCAAGTCTGCCGAGCAGCCCTTGCAAGAGCCTGTCTCTACGCTGAGGCGAGCCTCTGAGCGCGTCAGCGATGCTCCACTAGAGGATGCTTACCCGTCACCCCCGGTCGTTCACAGCGTGCCTGCGGCCTCTACGGGGCCACCGGTATCATCAGATCTTCCCTCTCGTCATGTACAGGACACAATACCCAGACCCACCTCCCCTCTCGCGAGCACGTTTGTTGCGGTCAACCGAGTCACAGCCGACGATCCTATCACCACCAGTTCCTACTGCCTGACTAGCACGCATACTGCATCTGCTCCTTCCGAGGCGTCATCCTTGCCAGTGACTTCGAGTGTGCCCAGTACTGGTGGGCAGATGCGCGCTTCTCCATCATCAAACAGCCAGCGTCGGGGAAGGTACGAGACCACAAAGAGCGCCCAGGCGCCGGACGGTCCGTTGCCGTCTGTGAGCCAAGCCACAGCCCATCATTCTGGAAACCTGTCGCAAGACAACGCAGCCACAGTGTTGCCATCGCCGCCCGCCGATGTTTCCGAAATATCTCACACCACGGGTCATGACGCTGACCAAGGGCACGACGTGAACAGACTACAGGCGCCCGTTCCTCGCGAGGCGACTTTTGAGCAGTGCGATCTTCTATGGCTCCTCTTGAGATATCTCTTCCCGCGGGTCGGCCAGAAGATTGAGCTTCCCCTTTTGTTACACAGTCTGGAGCATGTATGGACTCGCCACGAACAGGACTTCAAGCTTGCCATGGACCAACAGTTTAAACGCCACCGCAAAGTGCTCTTCATATGGATCGATGAGCGGCGGAAGACGAGTCAGCTCCAAGCAATGGCTGAACGTCAAACCAGCGCGCATACACTGGAGATGGTAGACCGAGTGCTGGTGATGAACGACCTCCGCATTCTGCGTCTGAAGTGGGAGATGCTCAAAGTGCATGATGGCTCTCAAACTTCAAGCCCCGAGGACTTGCTGTGCAGTACCTTCGCGAGCATGACCAGCACTCAGGGAACCGAGATGATGTTCAGAGAAGGCCTGGATAGGCTCAAAGAGGCTTCTTCTGAGGCTGGGCGCCCTGACAGCTCGGTCATCTCGATTTGTTCCTAGTATCGCACCATGTTTGATGTAATGTCGCCTCGTACTGTTACTGTTATGATCTGCAGAGCTTATGGGAGGACGAACAGGTCGGATCCAGTCTACTCATATGTGTACGAGAGCAGTTGTACGTAGGCTTTGTCTCTGCATCGCTTGAAAGGCGCATTTACAGTGAGAGATGCAGAGAGCGTTGCAGTTCCGCTAGAGTGACTATTGAAAGTTGCGACGGCCTTCCATACCCTTCAGAATAGCAGAGGACTTAGCCGTCCGATCGGCAAAATCACCAGGGCGATTGCTCGATCGGCCTGGGTTCTCTGACTGCTCTACAGTCATCTTTATTGTATCGTGTCCTGCGGCCAGTCAGCGCTGCAGTTGTTTGATATACAGAAGCCGTTGACACGATCCAGACCATCTCGACACACGGCTTTTAAGGCTGTGCCCAAAGGTGCTTTCAGCTGGCTTGTTGTTGACGAGAGGCGCGTCTGCGTCTTGGGGAAGATCAACGAGCTGGTGGCCATATCCGCCGCCAGAACAGACGCATTGCCACCAACGGGGGCAAGCTTTGAGGATGGCTTGAAGAACACAGGCTGTCGTGCTCACACATAGATGAAGCCGACTTGATTAGCGAGATGGCCCACTAACAGTGCTTGCTGCATCCTCAACTACACCTTAGGTCACGTCGGCACGTGGGTTCACAGACAAGAAGTCCTTGATTGCAAGTAGTGCTCCATTGATTGCACTGGGGTCATGAACAGCGGTGTGATGGTCTGAGGCGCTGCTACTAACTCGCCATGATCAACACCCACCTCCACCGACTCGCAGGGCCAGGCTGCAACGCCAACTTACAGGCTGTCTTGGAGCACATTATCCTACGGCCCCATCGCCTCTGTCCGCCATTCAGGTCTACGCGATGGATGCAGCCTCCCGTGAAAAGCTGCTACAAGCTCGCTGGCGTTAGTCAAGGCCATGTGCATATCCGCCTTCTCCTCTTGCAGCTCGTTGATCTTAGCCAGCAGTATGTCGGTCTCTCTATCTGCCTCCCCTCGCCTCGAGACAGTGGCCTCTTGAGCAACCAGCCGGCGCTCATACCGGCACACAATGGCCTCGTGCGCAAGCGCGTCGGTCTGCATGTCCATCATCTCTCTCTGCAAAGAGCGGTATCGGCCGGCCAGAGCAGAGAGTTCTTGCGCGAGCTGCTGATACTGAACCGACAGCAATCTATGCGCCTCAACAAGGCGATCGTTGCGTCGGACAGCTCGATCGTGCGCATACTCGATTGCGGTACAGCGGTTGGTCAGAGAGGTGAGAATGTCGCTTGTCTCCTGAGGGTATCTGTGTTGGATGTCAGCGTGCCCATCGCTTCTTGTCACAAGGACCTGGAGGTAGCATCTCGGAAGGAACGTACCGCTCGCACTGGTCGGCCCATCGCGCCAGACCGCCCTCTGATGATGCTTGTCTTCCTGCCTGTCGGCCATCACAAGGTGCCCAGTGCATCTCGAGCGCCGATAGTCGCTTGTCCTTCTTGCGATTGTAAGACAGGAGAGGTGCGCAGAGAAAGAACTACTTTAAGAGTGGGCCACCACTCGAAGCGCGGTAGGCTTGGTGCGCGCCCGCTTCGACCATCGTGAAGTCGTCGCCAAATATAGACACCGACGACGACAAGTATAGAGTGCGCCGCAGCAAAGGGACTGAAAACGGGCTGCGCTGCGCCCACCCTCAGAGCAGGAAGGATAACTTTAGAGTCGTTGTCTGCCGTTCCGCTTTGTCAGTCTCGCACGCTCGAGGACCACTGTGGGTGCTGTATAAAAGGTTCTACACGACGCAGTAGAGCGTGCGGATCACGTGCAACGACGATGGCAGTCCGCAAAGCGACCGGCAAAGCCCACAACAAGAAGCTGCGAAGGCGGCGAGACGGCCTCTCCACCAAGTGCTTCGAGTACGGAGAGCTCGACGGCGCGGAGCTAGCTCTCTTCATACGCTACCCCAAGCGGGGTGAGTTCTATTCATACGTCTCCAGACGAGGCTTGCCTTGGCTTCAAGACGTGCCCGCGATGGTAAGCCGCAGGCCAGCTGCACTGCACTGTCATGCCGCTTGCTGAATGCAGACAGATGTCACATCCCAAGGCCAGAGTGGAGTATCCCGAGGACTTGAAAGCGAAAGTGGAGGATGCGCGGAGGAAGATGAGGACGGCGAGGGACACGAACGCTCGTGCGGCCGGTGACGCCAGCAAGCAAAGTGCTCAAGTCGAACCCCAGCGTGTGCTCTCGGCATCTTTTCCAGACTTCGAGTGCGATCTGACTATCTTGCGGAAACGATCAACGTTAGATGGCGAACAGCGAGCTGTCACCAGCGGCATGTCGGCAACGCCGATACCGTCAGGATGATAGTCTACGACGGGTCAGAGCCGTACAGTAATCCTCAGCACAATCGCCCCAATCACTGATCAATTGACACTCACTTCGATTCATTCCTTCGAATCTGCAGTAATTACGTGCTGAGTCGTGTCTTCGTTTCGCCTTCGATCGCTGCATGAAATGAAGTCCTGATCATCTTGCTCCGACGTGTTGAGTTGAATGGCGTCAGCTGGGCGACTGAGTTGTCGCCGCATACGCAGCGTTACAGCCAATAGGGTGCAGGTAGATGCTCAGAGGATCACGAACTAGTGAATCATGAGATGCTCTATTTACGGTAGCTTACAGTACTGTCCACGAACTCTGACCATGACCCTCCTCGCTTGCGGCGTCTTCGTCCTTTTGTCGTTCGACTAAGCGGCTGACTACACCACCACCTCGTCACCGAT
This sequence comes from Didymella keratinophila, assembly GCA_011058865.1. Taxonomy (NCBI): domain Eukaryota; kingdom Fungi; phylum Ascomycota; class Dothideomycetes; order Pleosporales; family Didymellaceae; genus Didymella; species Didymella keratinophila. The sequence goes on from SWKW01000050.1 coordinate 173,747, forward strand.
CACTTGCCAACAGAGTTACTTGCCAACACGCAAGGCCCTCGTCATGCGCCATCTACCAGCCTCTCCTACCAAGCGCCACCCGCACTGCGTCTGCAGACGGCTTGCTCGACGCATCGACGTAAGGTGGCTCCTCGAAGATGGTAGGTAGTCTGCTGAGACCTTGCGATGCGGAGTGGCCCGTGTAGGGTTCGTCGGGCAATTCGGCCCAGCTTCTGTGGGGAGTTTCGGCTTGGAGCTCAGAGATGCGTGCGGCCGTGTGCATCTCGCCAGCAACATCGTCGACATGGTGGTAGTGATGTATCTCGACGACCATGGTGCCAGCGGTGGCGCTGACGCTTGAAGCTCTGCGCAGTAGAGACCTGGCCTCGGCACACGCCCGCCTTGAGCAGACCAGATTGTGCAGCGCAGAGTCGTGCGGCGTGTGACGAGCACGAGACGAGCGAGACCTGCCGCAACGCAGACAGCTGCCTGCCTTCGCCATGGCGGAGCGGTGCGACAGTCGGTCCTGGACAGGCACGATGTCGGCGATGCACTTTGTCGTTGGCATGCTGTCCTGCGGTCGATGATTTACTGTAGCTGCGACGACCGGAACGGTTGTGTTGGGCGAGCAAGTGACTAAGGTGGCCGGACAGCCGTAGATGAACAACAATCCTGTCAGGTCGGAAGAGGTGAAGACACTCAGGTCGGGAGAGGTGAAGACACGCAGCTCTGCTGTTTCTCCATCCTACCTCTTCGCACTCGCGCTGACAGAGTCAAGTATCGGGCCTCGATATTCGCGCACCCGTTTTTGGGCAACCTCTCAGACGGGCGCTTGTGATGCTAACAATACACTCCCTCCTACAAGAAGCACGCCGGGGCTCAGATTCAGGACCGCGTCTGCAGCCCAGATACGGTCTCCGCCCCATGCTTCAAGAACCCTCCCACCGCCGCTGCTCCGGCCGTCAGCATCGTCTTCGCCATGAAGTCCTGCGATCACACCGGCTGGCTCAGCGTCTGCGGGCGGAGCGGGAGGTCTGCCCTCGTACAGTCCGACAGGCCTGCCACCATCGCTGATGGCCTTCCCTCGCCCGACACACAGCGGCCCAGCCTCTTTGTGCTGGTCGGAAACGCAGAGAAATCGATCGCACTACAGGCTGTCTTCGGCACCAAGAAAGCCCGGAGATGCGTCGTCAAGCAGCGCCACAGCGAGATCCACCTCCATCTTGACCCCGCCACGACCTTCACTGGCAGGCCAGTCCTGCTCGCGAGCTGCGACATGCGGCAGCGCCCTGCCGGCTGGATCAGCGCTAAGCGCGACAGGTGCCACAGAGAGACGCGACACGTCTTCCGCCAGCGAGTGTCTGCTGGCGGAGGCACGATAGACGAGCTCCTTCCACACCTCTTGTTCCCGCTTGCCGACGTGTTCTGCTTCTTCTCCGACGACCTGGGCGGCTTCAGGCCGATCGCTCGGCGTCTCGCACTCTGGCTGGATCAGAGCCGCTCGCCCGCTCCGCCGAAGACCGCGCTTCCGAGCGTGCTCATCGTGACCAGCAAGCTCTCTCCCGGGGCCGAAGCTGAGGAGCGGGCGAAGCGCGCCTTTCTGTGCATGCTGGAGGAAGAGACCGCCGTGAGCCCGTTCGAGCAGCTCTCCGCCATCGACGTCGTTGCCGTCCTGCCCAAACGCGCCGTGTCGGCAGTGTCCCGCTGCAGGCGTGTGAAAGATTGTTTGATGGAGAAGTCAGACCACGTGCGGAGCGACAGAGAAGCTCGCCGCGTACTCTACTCGGCGACGCACATGGCTGCCTTTCTGCAAGCTGCCGCCGCACACTTCGCCCGCTCGCTCGACACTCCCTTCGACTTCATCCAGGCTTCTAGAGTCCACAACCATGTAGCGCCAGACCTGGCAGAGCACCTCTCCACCTTCTTCAAGCACACTGCTTCGTCGACCCAGCTGACCGAGTTCGCAGCGCCCATGCTAGCTTCGACCCTGCTGCTCGACAGCTATCCGCCCAACGCACACCGTATGTCCTCGTCTGCGTCATCGCCGTCATCTCCCTTGTCTTCCTCGTTTTACTCGTCTTACTCGTCTGCCTTGTCTCCCTAGTCGCCCTCTCGTCTTCCACCTCTCTCATCTCTTTCGCATCTTCACGACCATTCGCCTGCTGACTGGGTACAGTTTTCGACTGCAAAGACGTCTTCCACACACTCTACCGGCCGGCGTTGCTTCAGGTAAGCAAGGAACGCGTCATCGCGCTCGACGAGACAAACGATGTCGTTCTGCGGAGCGGCCTCGTCGGCATGGTCGAGACGCACCTTGCCCGCTACTTCCAGCAGCTCGTCGCAGGCAGAGCAGCAGCCAGCATCCACGCCGACAACCTCGCCCGCTTCCAGCGTTGGTGGCCCGGCATCTACAGCAGCAGCACGTGTCTGTGCTGTCTGCGCAGGAGACCGCAGCACGGCTTGCCCTGCGGTCACTCCATCTGCGAGAACTGCGTGCTCGTGTTTGCGGGTCGCAGCGAAGACGATCCGTGGACTCTCGAGGTCCGCCGCTGCTTCCTCTGCGGGCACGCTCCGCCAGCTCCGATAGCCGTCAAGGTGCACCCGCCCACCGCAGGCGCAGGCGTCGTGTGCATCGACGGTGGAGGCGCGCGCGGCATCAGCGCGCTGGTGTTGATGAAGCGCATCCAAGACCGCATCGGCCTGCCCGTTCCCCTGCAGCGGTTCGTCAAGGTCGCCTTTGGCGTTAGTATAGGTACGTTAGGTTCGCAGCTTGCAGTCGCACTTCGCGGTGTGCAGTTGCAGTTTGTGGCTGCTATTCGCACGCATGACAACGCGCGACGCTGACGCTGGCCAGGCGCCGTGATCGCAATCGACCACTACATCAACGGCCGCTCCCTGACCGACGCCATCCACCTGTTTCCCGGCATGATGGAGCGCACCTTCCAGCGCCGCGTGGCTCTCAACATCCCCCTCCTCTCGCGCGCCTTCGAGCTGACGGCATCGTACCTCGCCGACGGTTTGTATTCTGCCGGAAACCTCGAGGCCGTCGTCAAAGACGCCCTCGGCGCTGACAAGCACATCCTGCAGACTTCGTACGCCACCTCCACCGGCACCCGCGTCGGCTTGCCCGTCGCCACCGTCAGCCGACATCCGTCCTACCGCGTGTTCACCAACTACAACGGTGTGGGATCGCGGGACTACGAGATGGGTGGGTTCTTGGAGTCGAATCAATCAGAACGCAGCGCTGACAGCCGTGAAGCCAAGAGCATCCTCAGGCCCAAGGACGGAGCCGCGCAAGTGCCGCTCTGGGAGATGTAAGCGCCCGCCCTCCCCCGCCTCCACGCTAACCTCAGCGCCAGCGCCCGTGCCGTGACCGCAGCCCCCGGGTACGTCTTGTCTCCCTCCTCTCGCAGTGTCTCCGCTGCGCGCTACTGACACCTGCCCATCGCAGCTTCTTCCCGCCCATGCACGTCGACGACGTCGGCACCTTCCAGGACGCCGGCCCGCTCGAGAACGATCCGCTACTGTGGGCCCTGGCTGAGGCTGCCGCGCTGTTTCCGCACGCTGGCCAGCCTGACTTTGTCGTCTCGCTGGGCACAGGCGAGCCGGGCCCGAGCAACTACGACGTCTCGACGAGCGATTGTCGCAGCCTGCGCGAGAACGGCGCGCTGCGTCGCATCCGCGACCTGGTCCTCGAGAGGACGCGCGACCGGACGGTGCAGCGCGCCTGCAAGAGCGTCGCGCTGGCCGGCAAGGTCCTCAGCCGCATCCACCGGCTCAACGTAGACTTCGACGGCCCCGAGCCGCGGCTCGACGACACCAGCATGATACCCGAGCTGACGCTGAGGTCGCAGGCCGACCCTGCTCTCGCCCCGAAGATCGATGTGGTAGCGCGCCGCATGGTCGCGTCGCTCTTCTACTTGGAGCTCGACGACGCTGCGCTCCCGCAGTGGCGCAACGGTAGGTACGCGTTCCGTGGGTACGTCCGATGCTCGATACGACGCGGCGATGCTGCGCTCGCGGCGCTGCTGCGCAAGCTGTCCAGCAGCCACGGTAGGTTTCTTGTCGGCGACTGGGCCGTCTCAGACGCCTCAGACGCGTCCTGTATTGGTGTAGATGGCAACTTCTGCCTACCACTCGACGTAGAGACAAAGGACAGGTTCGCCATCACCCTGCAGCTGGCGGACGAGGAAGACGGCAGCGACATCAGCGGCTCGCCGTTCTCGGTGCGAAAGCTCGTCGCCGCGCAGGGGCTTGATGCGGCGTTTGGCCGGCCCGACCACCGCAAGCGCAAGAGAGCAGGTGAGGAGTGGTCGTCGAACAAGAGGCGGCGCATGTAGCGCCCATGACTCCGTCTGTCGCATCGTCTTGCTGCTGCGTCCCTGTCTATCGGTACCTTTGCACTCAGGCGATGTACTGGGGATCCTGGTCGCCTACCTTTTCCGATGTTCGAGACTTTGCGATAGTCGTGGGTTTCAGTATGTATGCAAGATCGACTGCTTGTTGCTTGCATTGTTATGTCTCTCGTCTTGCATGCATCCCGCTCGATCTGTCGCGGTGACGCATTGTTGCAGATAGACCACACCGCGCACGCTTTGCCTTGCATTCTGGACACTCTGTTGTACGACCTTTAGTGACCCGACGACTCCTACTGCGAAGCATCGAGTTCAGTTCGGTAGGCTCAGACCTGAGCCATTTCGTCGCTCGAGGCTTCCTGTCCCTTGCACTGTGCAGAAATCTTCCGACAATTCCCTCCTGATGCACTTATTGAACGCCTCATGGTCTTGACCAAGATTCATCGCTGACCATAGAGTAAAAGCGACATGCCATCCTCCGTGGGCTCTGGAGCTGAGAAGACCCAGCCTCGCTACGTCCAAGAAAACATCCAGGACAGACCTGCTGTAGTCCACTACGAGATTGCGCTTCCATTGCGGTACCAGCTCACGAAGTCCATACACCTTATCCCTGTGATCTTTGCACTCGTGGTGTTGAGCGTATAGCTCGATCGCCTCATCGAGCATCACGACGTCGCCTCGATCTGGCAACCCGGTGTTCATCGCAATACTCTCCCCGGCCACGCTCCAGCTTGGCTCTCTGCGTCGTCGATGTCCACGAATAGCTTGAATGGTGTTCCAGCCCTGCACGTGTGGCGTGACCTTCCGATGATTCGCGGCGTCAAACCCTTGCTCAAACGAGCCCCAGTCGGGGCTGAGCCCATATATGTCGTCAAAACTGATGAACTTGTCCCCACAGCAGACGATGACACTCTTGGCCAGAATGAGCTCTTGCACTATCCAGACACGCCGCCAGTAGCAACGGTCAAACAACGGCCGAAGCCAGTTGATCTCCTCGTACAACGCAGCGTCATCGAGACTGCCTCTTTCGGGAAGATGTCCAGCCCTTTCCTGGAATATACCGCAGAACAGCTGCCTGTAGCAGTGGAGTTGCTCAGCAGCGTCAAAGTGCGCGGGGATGAGTGTTTCTCTCTTGCGCGTTTGGAACTCCTGCAGGACGTCGAAGACGCAGTCATCCGCGTCAGACGCTTCTCCCAGCCACGCGCAGACTGCTACAGCTTTGTTGTATATCTCTCCCATCATGGCCACCTGCTTTGATCTCTCGTTGTAATCCTTCTGGTCAATGCAAATTGCGTCGACCCACAGTACTCTCGCACTCTGCTTGCTTCGCAGGTGCCGCAACGCACACTCCAGATTCTTCGTAATTGGGAAAGAAGTCCCATTGAGGGTCATTGTGTGGCAGTCGTTGTCATCTCCCCAGACGTATGACAAGGCTTCGTAGGCGGGCTGGGCATCAAAGGAAACTTGGTGAAGCTGACCGTGGATGTGGTCCTGGAATGAACCTGGACCGAGAACCAGAAGACGAATCTCATTTTCGCCTAGAGGTAGGTAAAATCGCTCCTCTGATGTGGCGCCCATGTTACCGATTGATGGGGGCAAGCCGTGAAGTTGGGACGCGGCAAGACCATGGCCGAGCCCATCTAGTCGTAGGTGTTCCGTCGCTGAGACGAGTGCGCACGAGAAGAACAATGGCGTGACGCTGACGGTACTCCAAAGGGGACAGCGCTTCCGCGCTGCTCAAACAGTATCAATGTCCGCATTGAAACGGGTAATTAGGTTGTCTCATCGCGGGATCTTGCCTGATTAATTTGCATGTGCCCTAATTAGTGTTTTGCGATCCCCAGTGCCGCCAGCATGCAAATCGGAACTGCGCGCCTAATAGTGCGCTGAGCATAGTCGATGGTGATCAACACTGTCTGCGGGCCGGTTGGCTGCGCCGGCTGCGCCTAGCACCAGCGCCCACCTGCTTTACGACGGATGCGCTTGATCAAGAGCATAATTGCTTGACCTTGGTTAGGTCCCATGGACAATCGTCCAATGTAATTAGCTAATTTTATGCTTTCCTCCGGCTGCGACGAATGTACTAATTGCCCTTATCTTAGATGTATTCTACCGCTTCCTAGGCATCAACGAATGCCGATTTTTATGCACTTGGGGCCATTTAAGTATACCTGTAGCCGGCACTGACAGCGAGGCATCGCTGCAAGGTGGTTTGCAGCTAAAGTTGACTGGGCGATTGTCTCTCCGACTGCACTGCTGCTGTACCTAGTCGCGTCGGCATAGCCTTGTTCTGCTCCAGCAAATCAATCTCAAACTTTGTGAGTGGGTAGTCGCTGATCTAACCGCTGTCAGCCTGTTACCCGCCAGTTTAGCACATGCTGTCAACGGCTTCCGCTTGAGGCTTAGCAGGCGATAGCGAGCCGCTGGTCTGGTCAAAGCCACCACTCTTGGCTGGGGCTATCCTGGTCTGCTTTCAACTAGCGAATTTCGCATAAGCGATGTCGCCTTTCTTATCCCCAACTCAACGGTAGAAAGATGACAGAACAGCAGGCCACCGCATCGGTCTTCCCAATCACTGTTATCACAAGCGCCAACCAGCTGTCTACGGGAGAACGATGCGTCTCTTGTACTACGGAAAAGGTGGGGAGCTCAAAGTCACCGCCGATTTGGTTGACGCAGGCACGGTCCCACCGTACGCGGTTTTGTCTCACACATGGGGAGCAGACGACGAAGAAGTGACATTCGAGGACCTCGCCAGGAACGTCGGCAAGGACAAACCCGGCTACAAGAAAATTGAGCTGTGCGGAGACCAGGCGAATCGCGATGGATTACAGTACTTCTGGATCGATACCTGCTGCATCAACAAGGCGAACAACGCAGAGCTCTCGCTGGCTATCCGGTCGATGTTCCGCTGGTACCGCAACGCATCGCGATGCTACGTCTACTTACTAGATGTACCAGCTTCACCTCTTTCAGCTGGGGAAGAAGCGCAATTGCCGCCATGGAACACAGACTTCCGACAAAGCAAGTGGTTTACCCGCGGCTGGACGCTGCAAGAGCTTCTCGCCCCCAGCGTTGTGGAATTCTTCTCTCACGAATGGCATAAGCTTGGTGACAGAGCTTCGCTCAAACAACTGATCTACGAAGCCACTACCATACCATGTGGAGTGCTTGAAGGCGCCCCTCTATCTCAATTTAGCATTGACGAACGGTTTCGATGGAGGCAAAGTCGGGTGACAAAGCTCAAAGAGGACGCGGCATACTGTTTGTTTGGCATCCTCGACGTTGATATGGCACCTGTCTACGGTGAAGGCACAGAAGAAGCTTTCGGGCGGCTTCATGGTGAGCTTCGGAAGCAAGAGGACTGCCTTCGTGACTTACGCCCCACCGATCCTCGCGACGATAAGAAGCGCATCGAAGATACGAAGGGCGGCCTGTCGGAGGCCCTATACCGCTGGGTGCTCGAGAATAGTATCTTCCGGCAATGGTATAACGATCCACAAAGCCAGCTGCTGTGGATTAACGGCGACCCTGGCAAAGGCAAAACAATGCTGCTCTGCGGTGTCATCGACGAGCTCCAGTCGACACTTGCTAAAACGGCTTCTGTGTCCTACTTCTTCTGTCAGGCCACTGACTCGCGTATCAATAATGCCGTAGCTGTGCTGCGTGGCTTGTTGTACTTGCTTATCATTCAGCAGCCGCCGCTCATTGCGCACGTTCGCAAGAAGTACGACCAGGCAGGCAGAGGCATGTTTGAGGATACCAATGCATGGGTTGCCTTAACAGATATCTTCGCGAACATCCTGCAGGAGTTGTACGACTCAAATTCGGGTACTACATACATGCTCATTGACGGACTAGATGAGTGCATCGTGGATCGGGTAAAGCTACTCCAACTTATCTCAAGACAATCATCCACATCCTCACGTGTCAAGTGGATTGGCACGAGCCGCAACTGGCCAGACATTGAAGCACACTTGAGAAACGGAGCGCACAAACTCAGTCTCGAGCTTAACGTGGAGTCCGTCAGAGTAGCAGTTGAACTCTATGTCGAGCAAAAAGTTGATCAGTTGGCACAGGCAAGGCACTATAATGCAGAACTACGGTCCGCCGTGCTCCAGCATATGACGTCGAACGCCGAAGGTACCTTTCTCTGGGTATCGCTGGTATGCCAAGACCTCCAGACAACGTCAAGGTGGAACGTGCTCAAGAAGCTGGCGCTTTTCCCGCCTGGGCTCGACTCGTTGTATAAGCGGATGATGCATCAGATAAGCAAGTCAGATGATGCCGAGGTCTGTCAGCAGGTCTTGTCGATAGCCGCTGTCTTATACCGACCTGTCACGATCCATGAGTTGACTGTGCTTGTTGAGTCGCTCGAGTACCTTGTCGATGACCTAGATTCAGTACGGGAGGTCGTCGGCTTCTGTGGATCGTTTCTCACTATGCGTGAAGATACGGTCTACTTCGTGCATCAGTCTGCACGAGATTTTCTCTTCTTGGGAGCGTCCGATGCAGTCTTTCCATATGGTATAGAACATGCACATCGATCTGTCTTTTCGAGGTCATTAGAAGTACTAAAGAGGACATTGCACAGGAATGTATGCGACCTTGAAACGTCGGGGGTTTCTGTCGACGACGTCAAGCCATTTACGCCGGACCCACTAGCAGCTTCGCGCTACCCGTGCGTCTACTGGATTGATCATCTTTACGATTCGAGACTTGGGTCCGAGGTAGCCAACCTCGGAATCCTGGAGGCCTTAAATGCCCTTGAGGAATTTATGAAGAAGAATTTTCTTTACTGGCTGGAAGGACTCAGTTTGTGCAAGAGCGTGGCGAAGGGTGTGGTTGCGATGGGAAAACTACTACGCTTGGTCCAGGTATGGCATGGAAAAACATCATAGCTGGATGGTTTGGTCGACGTACTTACTAACACGACCAGGGAATACACGACGTCGACCAGCTTATGGAGCTTGTCAAAGACGGGCGCCGTTTCATAATGTACCACAAAGGGGCGATCGAGAGCTACCCGCTACAGACATATGCGTCCGCATTGTTGTTTAGTCCGACAGGGAGCATGATCAGGAGGTTGTTCCAACACGAAGAGTCAGAGCAGATCATCATCAAGCCAGCTATGTGCGTCAGCTGGAGTGCATGCCTGCAGACGCTAGAGCGTCACGGCGATAATGTCAACTGCGTGACGTTCTCACACGACTCGACCAAGCTGGTATCGGCATCAGCCGACTATACCCTCATGCTATGGGATGTCATCAGTGGCGCGTGCCTGCAGACGCTCACAGGTCATAGCGCTAATGTCAGCTCCGCAGCCTTCTCGCACGATTCGTCCGAACTAATATCGGCATCATGGGACAACACTGTCAAGCTCTGGCGTGCAAGTGACGGAGTGTGCTTGCGGACGTTCACGGGGCATAAAGATTACGTCTGGCCAGTAGCCTACTCGCATGATTCGACTTGGCTGGCATCGGCTTCAGATGACAAGACTGTCAAGATCTGGAACGCAACCACTAGCGTGTGCCTTTGGACGCTTAGAGGTCATGATAGTTCTGTGAAGTCGATTTCTATTGCAGACGACTCGACTAAGCTAGCGTCAGCATCCTACGACATGACTATCAAGATCTGGGAAGCGAGTAGCGGTACGTGCCTGCTGACACTCAGAGGCCATTGCGACGAAGTTCGATCAATAGCCTTCTCATACGACTCAACGCGGCTAGCCTCAGCGTCTATCGATAAGACTGTCAAGATCTGGAATGTAACCGAAGGCACTTGTCTGCAGACGCTGAAAGGTCACAGCGACAAAGTCAGCTCTGTAGCCTTCTCGCGCGACATGACTAAGCTGGCGTCTGCATCCCACGACAAGACCGTCAAGATTTGGGACATGAGCAGTGGCGTGTGCATGCAGACGCTCAAGGGTCACAGCAATATTGTTAGATCAATCGCCTTCTCGCACAGCTCAACTCAGTTGGCATCAGCTTCCTTTGATAGGACTGTAAAGATCTGGGACATAAGCAGCAGTGTACGCTTGCGTACATTCGATAGTCACAGTGACGAAGTCAGTTCGGTAGTCTTTTCCAACAACCTGAGCCAGCTAGCATCGGCTTCAGCTGATCAGACTGTAAAGATTTGGGATGCTCACAGTGGTGCGTGTCTCCAGACACTGAAAGGTCATGAAGACGAAGTGATTCTAGTGGTCTTCTTGCATGACTCAAACCACATAGCATCCGCATCTCTTGATAAGACTGTCAAGATATGGAACATTGAGAATGGCAAGTGTTTACACACACTCCGGGGCTGCAACAGTTCTATCAGAATGATAGCTACTTCGCCTTGCTCAGATCGGCTTGCTTCCGTGTCTATTGACAAGGCCATCAAAGTCTGGGATGTTCACAGTGGCATATGCCTGCAGACACTTAAGGGCCATAGCAGTAATGTTAGGTCAGTCATTTTCTCGCACAACTCGACTTTGTTGGCATCAGCTGCCTATGACACGACCATCGAAATCTGGGAAGTAAGTAGTGGGGTATGCCTTAGGACGCTCGAAGGCCATGGTGGCTGCGTTAGGTCAGTAGCCTTCTCATACGACTCAACGCGGCTAGCCTCAGCGTCTATCGATAAGACTGTCAAGATCTGGAATGTAACCGAAGGCACTTGTCTGCAGACGCTGAAAGGTCACAGCGACAAAGTCAGCTCTGTAGCCTTCTCGCGCGACATGACTAAGCTGGCGTCTGCATCCCACGACAAGACCGTCAAGATTTGGGATTTGAGTACAGGCGTATGCATGTGGACATACAATACTGACAGATTGCCGAACCACTTGTTATTCGACCCTACTGGCTCTCTGCTATACACGGATATAGGCACTATCGCTGCTGCCGGACCAGTTGGTGGCGATGCAGTATATACGAGAGAGCAGCAGCAACCTCAACCTTGCGATGTGGCACTCAGTTCGGATGGCATATGGATCTTGCACGACGGCGAAAGAATGTTGTGGGTACCATCGGAGTATCGACCGTTATGCTCAACCGTGTGCAGGACTACGGTCGGCATGGGGGTCGGGTCGGGCAGAGTGTGGATGTGCACTGTTGATCGTTCTCACGCTCGCATCATTTCCCGCCAAGGATAGACACGACCTGTCCTTCTTCTTTCACCGCGATAAACATTTTGTACACGACTGGCAGTGGGTGCGTGCGGCAATCGTGAGATTCGAGGAAGTTGAAGTGGCGGCCCGATTGTTGAGGAGTTGCGGCGGTCCTGTAAACCTCAACATCCGCAGAGGATGAAGGTTGACGTGCAGATACGCCGGGATTCGCAGAGGACCTAGGCAAGAGCAAACTACCGCCTCAAAGCGAGCTGAGTTGGCACTGGAGTCAGTACGTTGACTTGCCATTACAGCATCATTCGTGCGAGTTTCTGCTCGTGGTAGGTGTTGGACGGTTGGGTGCGGAGATGCAAATATGGGATGTTCAAGAAGAGTGTGTAAGTTGTTGTATCGTTCCAGCGTCACAACCCAGGTTATATCTAAGCCCTTGTGCGGCACAATTTGTAACGCATTCAGATTCATGAAACCGCTCGGGCTGCGACAAAAGCGCAATCCAATGGCCGCCCTTCCCTGCCATAAGGTTTTAAAGGCAACCCACGGAATGCAAAGATGCACTTCCTTTTTCGCCGACACAAGGTTGACCATGGGACCCACGACTCTTGCTATGGGGCTCACTTTGATGTACAGAACCGTTCTGCCCAGTGGGCACATGGGTGAAACGGTCCTCGAAGGCGTTCGCACTGTCACGTGGTGCGCGCTAGACCCAGCCACAGACAAAGCCTGCGTGGCATTCATCAGCTGAAAAATGCGCCGACGAGTCGTTTGGGAATGTGCAATCCGTTTGCGTCCTCGGTCGCGCGGATCACGCCACGATATTTCGAGCAACTCGACTTGCCCAGAGGTAGGCATGACTGGCATCGACAAAGTTGGAATGTTACCTCCCAAGCTCTGTCCAGCGAACGTCGCACACGCTTTCGGAACCATACGGAGGTATGAGTGAGCCTTGCGTTGGACCTGACGGCCAGAGAGCGAGTGCGCCAGGCAGAGCTTCTTGCAGCTTGGCACGGAGGAGCGATATGTATCGACACTCCCTGCCGCAAAGGCGCTGAATAAGTGCCAGCAGGCGAAACACACACTCGTATATGCCGGGCGAACTGGCATGCTGCGGAGACCGCTGATGAGCTGCGGCATCAATTGAGCAGCAAGCGATGTCAAAGAGCTGTCTGGCCTGGCGGGTACGTCAGTCGGAGATGGTCGGGAGAGTGAACAGCAAGAGGCAAACCGGCAAGCAGACTATGCCACTCATACACAGGAAGTTCGCAAGGAAAGGCACGAGCAACAGACGTACACGTAGAAACGAAAGCATAGACAACATGGAATGAGACCTCTAGCGAGACTTACCACACCGTCGCCGTGCGTGTCAAAAGCAGCCGACGAGAACCCTCCGAGTGCGGCCTCGAGGTCCTTGGCAATGCGGATCGGACACAAGCGCGATATGGAGTCTCCGGTTAAACGATTCATGAGCCCTTGGGAGGCACACAGCTGCCCGAAGACCACACGCAGCCAGTGCTGCGTGACTTGATACTCAACGCCTTGGCTCTCAGTGCACGGGACATAACCCGGTACCACGCTGAGAAGACCCGCCTGCGTCTTGTGTAGCCACGAGAGATCCACGTGATGTTGGACGTTGTTCCAGAGGTCAACGAAAGTGCCGTCGATGCTCGTGTACAGTTCGACCATACACGCGAGCCCAGCGATGATCAATTGGTCGGGCCACACACCGTTCGGCGAGGGCGGGCAGATGCTTGCGTGAAGCGTTACTGGGCGGTGGAACTGAATGCTGTGCGTCCTGGAGACCGTCAGAGCTGTGTTGGACAGAGCGAATAGCGTACAGCCCTACCTTTCCGCAATGAAGAGCGACCAGAACAAGAGGCGCCTCTGAGCGGCATCGTGAGTGTGGAGCCGGTACGTTTCCTCGTCGTGCATTCCAAGCAAGTGCGCAAGTGTCGTTGCTTCGCGGAGCTGGCACCATGCTGCGTTCGAATCTCCCAGGTCTACATAGCACTGGTGGTGGAACCACAATGCCAGAACAGCTTCGTACGTAGGGTTTAGATGATAGCTCTGGTCTCTCCAGAGGCGGCAGGACTCTTCCAGCAGAAGACAACCTGTTCGGTGCAACTCAGACGGCCCAGGAGGGCTAGATGGAGACGCTGTGTCTGCGTGTATCATAGCACAGGCGCAGAGTGCGAGGACTGTGCAGCGTGCTCCGGCCGACCAGCTCATTGTCCTGGAGGCCTCGTCAACATATCGCCGCTCCAGAACGGGCCGCAAGGGGTGCATGTTGGCGAAGAAGAAGTCAACACACTGCTTCAGCAGCGCTGGTTTCAGCAGGTTCGGCACATGATGAGGAAGCGATGTCCCGTCGCCGCCCAGCTCTTGGAGCGTCTCGAAACCCAGAGACACGTTCCGTTGCTGGTTGCGCAGCTCACTCAACACCTTCGCTCTGGGCCCTTTCGGCCCCTTCTTCTGCGGTATGCTGTTGCGTGTGCACGCGAGGCCCACCGTCGCGCAGCTCCGACACGTGCTGGCTTCTCCGTCCACGCACCTGATCTTTCTTCGGTGACAGCTGTTGGCTGGGTCAGTGTCTGCGGAGTACAGACTTACGAAACGCGGATCTACCTATCACAAGCTCGCCTGGGCAGAGCGTTCGCAGGGGCTATAGAAGCCATGTCAAGCGTAGGTGAGTGCGTGAGAGACTTCGATGTGCGATGAGGCTGTCGCGCGGAGATATTGATGCACTGGAGCCAGTTATAGTGCGCTCTAGCTACGACCATGCTGGAAGAAGCCTGCCCCAGCTCGTTTCACCAAGCCAGCAGAAGACATACCAGAAGGGCAGTGGCGGGCAAGGGTGCCCTTGGTGTTGCGGCGCGGACGGGGTCCGAGCACATGCAGTGACTCGCGAGCGTGCAGCGCTCTCATCACGCAGGCAATCGATGAGGTCCAGGCCGGTACCACCACAGCTGAGCCTGGCTCGTCCTTGATGGTCTTCACGCCATCCGCGGCGGCGTCTGCTACTTCAGGAGACAGCGCACGGCAAACGACGACTTACGCCAACGGGTCGCCTTGTCGTCACACTGCTGTCTTGTCGGCACACTACTGCGTATGCGGGCTGCCGTCGTTGCCGTAACGCATGTTGCTGGCTGCATTCTCAACAGGCCAGGCGAGTATGCAGCTGCCCGCGACAAGAGTGACGGCGTCACGGAGTGTGGAGTCCAGAGAGTGTAAGCGAGGGAGCGCTGGATGGTGACCCGAAGAGTGGCTGCTTGTTTGGCGAGACACCGCAGCATCCTTTGCGGCGTTCGCAGAAGTCGCGCGAAAGTCTTGCGACCTTGAGGTCGGGCGATATGCATTTTATAGCCTCGAAGAGCGGGAAAAGGGCCGTCTACAAGACCATACCGGTAGAACAGGTAGGTGCGGCTGGGGAGCCGAGGTCATGCCGAGAGACGAAGGGCATGCGAGCCTGGGATATGCAAGACTTGGTGTCACAACAGGCGCACAGAATGCCGCGCTACCTCGCGTAATTCGTCGTCCAAAGGCCCGTATACGTATCATCGCGTGATCGATCGATCACAGGCGACTCTTGTGCGGGGTGTATGCAACAAGCCAGACTAGGCACTGTGCGGCTCGAAGATCCGCTCGAAGACGAAGGGCAAACGTGTGTGCCATTAGCTATGATTCTTGCTTTCTAGTGACGCACTACACGTAGCTACATCTGCCAACCCTTGTACTTCATGCTGAGGCTGACCTGACATCAATTGCAGCCGCCTGTTTCAACTTTGGCCGCACGCTTCAACAGCGGCACATCTATGGCTAGGCTCATCTTCGCAACAATGACCCAGTCTGTGAGGTAGGAGTCGTACTTCTCGTACCTCGAACACCGGAAGGCGAAGCCGTCGAAGACATGAGCGCCGCTATCTGTCACGTCGCCCGGTGCGACGTGCACAAGCGGCAGGACGCCCGTGTGGAAGCCTCCCCTCGAACACCCCCAAAGCCCCTGAGGACAGACTGCCTGTTTGGTTTTCTTGTGTTTTGAAAAGAGCAAGAGATACTATGGCAGTCGCTGTATCGGAGGGTCGATGCTCAGCAGAAAGAGCGCTCGATCTTTGTGGTCGGCCCACGGATGCCGCGAATGTCTTCGATGCGAGAGCCCTGATCTTGTTCCCTGGGTCTTTCCAGTAACAGCACTTGGTAAGAATCAGGTCGGCTGGAGTGAACAGGCTGCGAAAGTCTCCACCCAGTATCTCAGGCGCTCCGAGGCTCTCCACCATGAGTGTGAGGCGCTGCAGCTGATACTGTTTGGGGCCTTTGCAAGTTCCCCTCGCGCCACGCACGCTAGATTGGAAAAGGTGCTCTCACACTGACAGTCACCGAGAGGGTCAGACACAGCAAGAGCTAAGCAAGGGCTCGCTGGAGTATCCCATCTGTAGGCCTGGGCATCCAGGTCGACGCCAACCAGGACTGTATTTGCGCACTCAGTACCCACTCCCCCAAGCCAGCATCCTGATCTGACCACCGTGTGCCATATTCTGTCGTACGCGCTGAGCCGATCATCACCGAGATCCAGTCTGATAGGAGCTTCGGACATGCCCTCACCAAAAGAGCTGCATGCAAGGCGGTCGGCTCGGGGACAGGGACAACCATGATCGAGATCGACGACAAGACTGGGCTCACGACGGTCTTACTGTGAATTGGCGCCACCGGCCTGGCCAATGGAGGGAGAGCGGTACGTAGTCGGCAGCTTCGCTCCGTGTGATCCAGCATCAGCTTACGATAGAAACGGGCCACCGCCGACTTACTAAAGCGACTCGCGATGCGCACCGAAGGCTAACGTTGTGTTCTACTAAAGCAACCAGCAGAGGTCTTCCAGGAGACGAGCCTAAACCGGTAGTTCATACTGTGCAAAAGGCATCGAGCGCAGTCACTACATTCGGCGCGTCCTGTTTAATGCTCACATCTTCAGGCGTGGAACGAGCGACTCGGTTGAGATCACGAAGTCACGGAAGAGTGCACAGTCACGCTCGACAACGATCTGCCCCGTTTGCTTCTGACTACGTGCCCATCCCGACTTTGCTGTATGCGGCCTTCAAAGCGCCCCAGCGTCGGGCCATCGATCGATAATGTACGAATGCGCAGGGAAAAGCCAAAAAGCCATGTCTGGGCGACGCCACTCCGACAAGCTACTTGGGCAACCCTCTCGTCAGCACCGTTGGCGCGTGGCCAGCTGCGTAGAACCACCTGGGGAGATCCACCCGCAAACGAAGAGTGCAGCTGAAGGCCACAGCAGCCTGTTCTGTGCTGTCAGTCAGTGCATTGTGCAGGCTAGAAAAGGCGCTGTCACCTGGCGCGCACTCCACACGCCTTCACCCTCACACCCTCACACCTTCTCTTGCCTACTACGCCATGTCGCAGCACGAGCCGACGCTCTCACGCGACGCAATCCTACGACGGATCGCCCAAGGCGAGCTCATCGTCGTCTACGAAGGGTGCGCCTTGCAGCTCGGAGCCTGGATCGATCGTCACCCCGGCGGACGCCTCGCCATCCTGCACATGGTCGGCAGAGACGCGGCCGACGAGATCAACGCGTGAGTGACTGCGCTGCAATCCTGCTGTGTCTGGAAGGCGGAACGTCTCGGAGCTCGGGAGGAGCGAGTACGGCTGACTGACGCATGCAACGCAGGTACCACTCCAGCAAGGCGCTGCTCCTGCTCAAGCGCTACATCGTCGGTCGAGTGGTCAAGCCGTGGGTAAACATAGAGTCTCCGATTCGTTTCTCAAAGACTAATGGCAGGAGTGCCAGCGGTCAGAACGGCGTAAAGACGATGTCTGACGTGAAGGTAATGCCCAACGGTGCAGGCTGGCGGCTTTGATCTGGCGTTGATCTACTTACAAACTATTAGGGACTCAGTCGACTCCAGCTAGCCGCGGAGAAAGAAGAGCAGGAGCAACAGGCGTGCTTACGACACAGTCCACTCCTCGACGCACACACACAGCAAGCGATCGCTCGAGACTACCGAGCGCTGCACGAG
>SWKW01000051.1:0-188932 GCA_011058865.1 Didymella keratinophila
TCGCGTCGTTGAGTTGTGGTGTTGAGGATATTTCGTTGTTTTGGTGATCGCGTGCGGCACGCGGGGCCGTGCGTCACGGCGTGTGCCACGGTATGGCAGTAGCGCTGTGACGTGATTGGGTGTGAGCGCGCGTTCTGGGCTCGCGAAACGATAGGATGCGCATCTTCACGTCGCCATGATCTCCTGGTCGTGCCCTGGCGGTCGGCTTTCGAGGGGCGACCGACAGGGCAAGGATACCTGGGTACCCCACGATAGATATGAATGTCAAGTTTCGTGCACGCGCCAAGTCAAGCAAGATGACTTGTGCGGATGTGTGAGTTAGATCGAAGGGCTGCGATAGCTGCTCGCTCACGGACCGGTTACTCCGGAAATAAGCTGAGCGGCTCTTTCTTGAGCAGCGGTGAGTACTTGTTTGTAAACATTTTTGCAATTGTCGAAAGCTACCGGTGGCTACAGATCCATTACTTGTTGTCGCTGACTGTTGCGGCAATATGATAGACTTACCAAATATTGTGGGAGATGCGAGCGCATCGCGCATCGATGACGTAGACGACAAATTTAGGAACGTTTCTTTCATCGTGCATGGTAGTCACGACGCACACGGTGTAAACAATCGAACAAAGCCAACGTTGCATATTAATCAGATTGGGCCAAGCTTCTCAAACAGAGCGAGCCATCGAGTTCGTTACATTGCTAATGTGCTACTCATAACACGAGCGGACTGCACAATGCTATTGAGGACGCATGAGCTTGCACTCTCCTTCTACCTGCAGCTGCATGCCAATCCGTCAAGCGACGGTCTCCTGCGGCCCAATAGCAATGCACTTCGCGAGTCGGTCACCACAGCGGCGATCAACCCACGCCCCTTGTTTGCGTTCTTCGATTAATCATCTTCACCATGACCCTCAGCGATCTCGAACTCGTAAGGAATCGGAGCATCAGCGTTGGCTTCACTACCCTCGGCCTCAACCTCTTCGTCTTCGAAGTCGAACAGACTGCCACTGAACAATTCCGTCTTGCCTGCCAAGGTGTCAGCTTGTACATACTTAAACGCTCTAAGTCCAGTTGATTGTTGTACTTACGGGCGAGGTATCACCACTCGGGGCGAGTCCTCTGGTAGTAGCGGCAGTTCTTACGACATACACGGTCGGGCGGACTATGGAAGTGTCAGTACGTCGAATCTACAGAATCCCTTTGGTCGCAATGGTGTGCAGCATAGGCTCAATGAGTACTTACAGCTTGCTGGCAGGATTGGCGAAGATAGCATCAGTAGCGCTCTTGTAGTCGAACGAGTTGCGCTGCTGCAAGAGACGCATCCATTTGGCCTTCTGAGGCTTAGTGATGTACCCCGTCAAGCGAATGTCGTCGATGTGCTTGATGTTGGGAAACGCGATCGTCAAGATCCAGTCCCATGACTAAGGTCTGGCAGGTCGTCCACTCCACGAAGTCTCCGAATATATCGCCGGTCCAGCCATCACTAGGATCTCGGAACCTTAGATAGAGGTGCGTCGACCTGCCGAGCTTAAAGAGGTAGTGAGTTTGCGAGCTAGCTTCATCGTAGTGAAGGTGGGGAGCGGTTGTGTCACCGGACATACCAGGGAACTTGAACCAGCCCTTGTTGGCGAGGCTGAGCTCAATGCGTCCAAACAAAGATGTTGAAGCTCAGAGCTGCGCCAACCTGGGAGTCGGATACTGCCGTGAAGATTTGGTGGTCGATGAAGCAGCGCTTCACACCTTCCCATCCCGCCTGCAGTGCCTCTTGGTGAATCTGCTTATCAGAAAGCCATGTACGGGATCTTTCTGGAGCTTGCGAATGGCGCTGATCATGATCCTGATGGCGGGGTCATTCTGGCGCGGCGCGGGCTCGAAATCGTAGTTGACGTAACGGTTATTGAGTTCATCGGGGTCGACGGGCTGAACGCATAGTGTAAACTTGCGAGGGAAGCCATCTCTGATCGCGTACGCGCGCTCCTCGAGTCTGTCGCGACGAGGCATCTAGATGAACTTAGCAGGAGCCAGTGACTAAGTTCAGAGTCTACTTACTTTGAGCGGTTGAGATTTCAACGAAAAAATCGTTTGGGTATCGAGAGGTTAATGCCAAAGTGGTTAATGGTGTGACAGGAATATATAGAGAAGGGGAAAAGGCGCAGCGCACGGGCCCAGGCCGGAGAGAGAAGTGAAGCACTTCATTCCATTTGAGTAATGAAATTCATACCGGGCAGCAGTACTCAAAGCTTGAGGGTTTTCCAGGAAACATGAAACCGAATACCCAACTGAACGTAGGCTCTTGATGGTTTTCCTGATATCAACAGAAACATTATAGATTCATGCTTGTCCATCGGTTCGGTTGGGGTAAGAAAACCAAAGGTGGTAACCTTACAGGCACTCAGACCCTATAGATGGTAGCCCTGTGGTCAGCGTCAGCTCCCTTCTATGAATGCGGTAAGACAGAGTCTGGGTTGTACTTACATAGCACCGTAAGCTTGCTCTACGTATCCCTATAGCAATTGCAACCCCCGATCGCAAGCAATCGCCAAGTGACAGCATATGCCCCGGCGGCTAACAGCATCCTTCACATTTACAACTGAGCCACTTCCATGTCTGAGAAATCATCTTATCGATGGCTTTGACATATCCTGAAGGACCTCAGTGTTTATGCACATGCCCATGTCCATTCAAATCCCTCTTCCCCACCCATTCACTCCCCGCCTTCCTCAACTTCTCCGTGACCTTCTTCATACTGACTTTAAGCACACCCTCAATATACCCAGGCAGCTGCGTGTTATCCCAATTCCCCGTCATATCTGCCCTCAGATTTCCGCCTCGCCACCCAGCGCCGTACCCAAAGAGCGTGATATCGCTCGCCGTGTGTCCACCAGTCGACCAGTTAACACCCGCCTTCTTACTCAAACGGCTCGAGAGGTCAGAAGTAAGCTTATTGTTCTTGAAAATGGTGTCGACCTCCGCCTCGCCCAAGTCACCCAGTCCATAGCCAGGCAGGATAGTGCCCTTAAGGTACGCGCGCTTATCAGTACCATTATGGTTCTTCCAGAGCTCAGCAGCCCGCTCAGTAGTCATACTTGCGCCCTTGAGAGGGAGCGGGTCAAATCCATTGAGCGTCAGGCCGCCGCATTCGTGGTCAGCCGCGGACAACATCATGGTGTCTTGGTGCTTGTCGATCCATTCGCGGACGAATTTCAGCACGTCGTTGTACATGATGGTGTCGTGCAGGTGGCCTACGGGGTCGTTGGCGTGACCGGCGTGGTCGATGCGGCTCGCTTCTTATCGTTGTTAGTAGTGGTAGTGTATTGAATCAGGTAGTTCTTACCGATCATAAGGAAGTAGCCTTTGAAACCCCACTTTGTTGCTCGGTCGAGCGAGTTCAGGGCAGTTTCGACCATTTCCAGTAGACTTGGTTCCTGCTGGGGGTTTTGTTGGCGATCGATTTCGTACATCATCTGGTCTGCAATTTCGTCAGCCTATATCCAGAGCATCGGTTCAAGTACTGACCATCGTTGAAGAGACCGATGTAAGGTAAATCGGCCGCCTCAGTAGTACCCTTCTTCAATTCATCAAACGCGGTGCGATTCTGCATAACGCGGTAGCCCTTTTCTCTCGCGTAGCCGAAGAGGTCGATGTCATCCTCGCGGCAGGAGGTGGGGTCTGATTTGGGTTTGAAGTAGCAGCGACCGCCGCCCATCAAGATGTCGACCTGAGGACCGAGTGGGTGTGAGTAACCAATCTCATGCTCAGCGATCTTCTCGTAGGAGTCGCGGTCAGCCACGTGAGCAGCGTAACACGCAGGCGTGGCGTGGTTGATGGTCGAAGTCACGACAAGACCGGTCTTGAAGCCCTCCATCTTGGCGGCTTCGAGGATTGAGCCCACAGGTTGGCCATCATCGTCGACAGCGATAGCTAGGAGAGATGTCAGGATCAATGTTCGTGTGCAGCAGACCGGGAGTCATCTCACCGTTGTTGTAAGTCTTAACGCCGCATCCGAACGCAGTCGCACTAGCAGCAGAGTCTGTGATCAAATTGTCGCTCGCCTGTGTCCTGACATTACCGATGACCATCTGATCCGCAGGCAGCTGGATCGAGACAGGTGCTTTGGGGTTCTCGCCATTTTGTAGCAGAGAGACGTAGTCTCGAGCCATAGTCTGTGAAGCTGGGCCATAGCCATCAGGTACAATGTAGATGAAGTTGCGAGCCGTGGGCAAAAGCCAGAGCGCAGAGGCGCCTTGCGCAAGTAGCGCTCCGGCAAGAGTGAGCGAGAGAGCATACTGCATCTTGTTGCTGATGTCGAACGACGAGCGGAAGATGCACTTTGTCGAAGCTACTGTTCGTGTTCAAGGTGTACAAGGTTCTTATACCAGGTAATCTTACGTCGTGAGTCGTCCTTAGCCCCTACTGCATGGTTCTGCCTGCATGCCAATGCCAACCAATACCTTCGTTTCTGTTGACGGCCTCGCGCGACCCGCCTTGCAAGATTGCGTCGCCCGAACGTGTTTGCAACGTCCACCATCTGTGGACAACGATTTCGCGAGGTCCCGAGTTGCCGCTTTCGATCATTGCGAGCTTCCGCTTTGGTCCACAAGGTGGTGAGGTCAAGAATAACGGATAGCTCTTGGCTCGCTTGGCTGCATCCTACGCGGCTCGCCTCAACGTACGGTTCGCAGGCCTCGCGCACACGTGGGTGCGACAAGGAAAATATGCAGATTGCGCTCCTGTGACATGCGCATTTGGTGCCAGCATCTTTCGGCTGGGCGTGATGTACGTCGCAAGGTCGGGCGAACATCAATGCTCATCAGCCTTGGTGACTGAACCGTCCTTGCCTCTCACCTCACCTGGGAGCAGGATCTCATGACCATCCCCTTCTCTTACCCATTGCGCAGCCAGAACGCCAGCCGTAGCAACACTTGCCATAACCCACCAGCCTAAGCCCACAACACCCATGTTCAGACCCTTACCGAAGACCCAAGAGAACAGAATAGGACCAATGGTTCTTGTTCCGCTGGAAACAGACTGACCTATGCCGTGGACAGTACCAAGTACTGAAGGATGTGGACTGACGTTATTGACGAGAATTGAGGTGGCCGGCAATGCGAACGTTCGACCGACGACTTGGAGGAAGAGTATCACGATTATGGCTGTCCAGATCCATAGTCCACTTACACTATCCGGTGGCTTGCTGAAGCTCGGGACTCTACTCAAGAAAGGCGCGAGAACGTAGCATACCGGGAACAGTGCTACGAAGATGCGATAACTCTTTTCTGTGCCTAGGCGGTGCGAGAGCCGTGGGTAAATGAACAGTTGTAAAGAGATACCGATGAAACCTAGGATAGCCAGTGCGACTCCAATACGTGCTGGTGGTAGCGCGAGTCCGCCGGTGAAATGGATCAGTCCATGTGGCTTGAAGCCAGGAGGGTGCGGGTTGGCAGGGTCAAAGCGTGGTGTCGACAGATAGATGAACCACAGAGAGTTGAATCCGCCCACATGCATGGCCAGAAAACCGTGCGCAATCAGGGTGAGGAGGAGGTTGCGCGTGAAAATGCGGCGGAAAGGGAGTTTTTGACGGAGTACCTTGTTGGCCTTGTTACTCGTTGCGGGAGTATCCGGATGAGCAGAGGTGGGCGTTGGCTGGAGCTCGAGGCTGTTCGAGGCTGCGTATTCGTCCTCCGCCACTGCCATATATCCGCTCTCGCTTGCAACCTTCTGAAAAAAGACGTAGCGGCGAATCATTCGCCCGATGCGCAGACCAGGATCTGGCTTGTCTTTGCACAGCTCGTTAGTCTCTTCCAGGAAGAAGATAACGGCCAAGGCCGAGAGGAGCAGGAAGCACGCGCTCATAATGTTTGGCAGTGCGTACGGCCAACGCGTCATCCAGTACACTCCATCTTTGCCACCGAAGAATGAGCCAGGGCCGAACATCGAGGGATAGCTGCTCACCGGATCAGCTAAGATACCACCTATCAAGGCGTCAGCAAGGCTGTCACATCATCTCTCAGGCAACACGCACCTAGAATTGGTCCAATGATGACTCCAATGTTGAACGTCATTGGCAGAATCAAGAAAGCCCTGCTCTGATACTTCTTCTCCTTGATGATCTCACTGATCATAGTCCTCATAACGCCGATGTTGCCGTTGAGCATCCCGCCCAGACACCGACATGCGACTGCCATTGGAAAGCTTTGGGAGAAGCCAAAGCCAATGATGCTGCACATGGTGCCAAGCAGACCGATGTAAAGAACTCGTTTGCGCCCGCCGTGCTCCGCATCTGCGATACGGCCCCAGAACATGGCCGTGAGGAACTGCGCAAAAGGGAATGCAGCTTGGATGATACCCGCCTGGTACGAGATAGTGGCTTCAGGCAGGCTTTTGTCGAATGACTGGAGCTGGTAGTACAGGTATGATCCAAGTGATGTCTGCGTCAAAGGTTCGGACAGCCGTGCCAACGTGATTACGACGAGCTGGTCCTTGCGGGGGAGTGCCATCCATGATATTGGCTTCTCTCTGGCGGCTTCTGCTTGCTCGGTGTCGTCGATCTGCGGTAGGCCTGTACCAGCGCGAACGTTCGTTACTATCGATAGCTGCCGTTGTGGATGAGACCGCTTTGCAGCCAGAAGACTGCGCCCACGCTCATCATCGCTCTTGGCGTCCTCTGAGGAGCATTCATTGTCAGTGCTGGACGCGTCGGTATCGTCGGCGTTTGATCGTTCGCGAGTCCGAGGAACGCGAGTTTCCAATGGTTGCGCTGAGTTATTCCCGGATGCGACAATGACGCCGGCTTCACAGTTCGAATTTAAGCTCATCAGCGTCTCGAACTCCCTCTACGAAGCCAGTTTAGTTCCTCCTGGATTGTTGCAAATGAACAATTGATGTACACGCGACATTGAACCCATCGAAATTGATGACTCCGGTGCGATGACTGGTGCTAATGCACGAAGGTCGCGCTGCCGCCGTGTAAAGATATTTCCGGGGCTCTCATTGGCAACAGGTGTTTGGCAAGCAGCCGCTGCATTGCCACCGGAACGGATGCGGATCAAAGACGGATAAGAAGTGATTGGTTGAAGGTGTGGTGTTCGGGGTAAGAATGTCCGGGCGTCGGAGGTGAGCCAGCCCGCTCACGTGCGTTTGGCCACAATCAACGCGCCTGCTGCTGCAGAGTCACAACGCTATTCAATAGGTTACATATCAAGAATTTGCGACAGGCTAAAGCTGGGCTTGAACTGCTGATTACCCGAACACAGGGGTTGAAAACCGAAGGTCGAAGGTGTGGGGGTTTTTTGAAAAGTTCAACGTGAATGTTGAAACACAAAACATGCCACCATGAACTGCAAATCAACATGGCTAGGGCCACAGAAATTCAGAACACCGCGTTCCTGTTGATGGAGGTTATGATCCACCTCGACCTCGCTCAAGGACTTAATACTTTTCCTGCTTATCGAGTGTTTGTGCATAGGTATAGAAACGGGAATCATCAAAGGGTTGAATGGAAGCATTTTGACCTTTGCAAGCAGATAGAGTGATTCGTAATAGCAGATGTACTGAATTCAGTTTTGGATCATTGTTGAGTTGTTTTTATCCCTCATTCATTCATCGTCAGCATGTGCATTACTACAACCAACTAGCCTTTCGCCTACTTGCTCTCCTCAGGCGAAAAGTTGATGCTCACACCGTTTACGCAATGCCTCTCATCCTTCGGGTTTCCAAACCTCTCGCCCTTGAAGATGTGTCCCAGATGCCCGCCGCAGTTGTTGCATACAATCTCAGTCCTCATCATGCCCAGACCGGGGTCAGGCTTCTGTCCGACCGCGTTGGGGAACGCATCCCAAAACGCAGGCCATCCACACCCGGAGTCGAACTTGTGGTTTGCCTTGTAGAGCGGCGCGTCGCAGCCGGCGCACTTGTACACGCCAGCATCCGGGTAGTGCTTGTCGAGCTTGCTGGAGCCGGGCATCTCAGTGCCCTTCTTGCGGAGAACGCGGAATTGCTCTGGAATTTCATTAGCATTCGTCCCAACACTAGTGTGGTTCCTCTCGAGACTGCCCTCCACATACCTGGCGAAAGCTGAGCTTGCCACTCGCCCTCAGGCTTTGAGACGGGGAAGTTGTCCGACATTGTGCTGCTAGAAGATCCGAAAAGTGCGCCCAAGAAGGGAATGTTTGGCATGGAACGCTGCAGGGTTGCGCGCTGTGGGCTGGCGTAAAAGCTGCGGCCGAGTGCACCTGCGGGGTTCGTGCGGATGAATGCGCTGGTAGTGTTGCTGATCGTGTGGAAGGCGCGTACGAATTGCGGGAAAGATGGGAAGCGCATGAGGTGGTGATCTGTGTAGAGCCTTTCGCGAAGAGAGGTTTGGTCAGCGTCTATGTCGCTGATGCTGATGCTGGTGGCGCATAGCTTCAGTGGCGGGGACCTCGGGAAGGAGCTTTGACAATTGCGTCACCACTCGAAGCTTCCATCTTCGAACGAACTGAAGTAAGCAATGACATCTCAAATTGAGGCCAATGCATAGCGAGTCGCATGCTGACGAGCAGGCGCAAGACAATCAATATTGGGTTGAGTAGCCTGGAGCTGCCGTTGACGTAGCGGTTCATGATGCTACGAGCGAGCGTGTGAGCATTTTGCAAGCTGAGCAGCGTTGAGAAGGCAGAACGAGGAAACGAGACGACTGCTGGCGAAGCAGCACTGGTTGCGAGATTCTTGAACTTCTTCTGTAGAGAGACCGAGACAAGCTCCCAGACTTTGTATATACTCGTGAGCACCTCAATGGCTGACAAGACGTCATTCCCTCAGGTGTCGGTGTTGATACAAATTCGGGACAACACCTTCTACAGCAGGCTCCGATCGTGGTGCTCCAGGGTTAGCCTCCACAACTCCCCTATCACGATGTCGAGACATTGTCGAGCCGAAGAGAAGAGATGGCGAAGCTTGGCGAGCTCATGCAGGCCACGTGTGGTCGCAGCGGTCGGTGGTTTCGAATCCATCGTTTCGTTCACGGACCCTATTTCCGGCGGTCGGTCTCGCGGTCGCATTTGAGATTACATCTGTGACATTGGAATTGCGGTCCATGGCGCTCCGCTATCTGTTGATTGCGCAGGCTGCTTCGAATGTTTACTGTCGTGAAGCTATAGTGGCGGCCTAACGACTGTCTATGGCGTGCCGCAATGGACTGGGGGATGCAGTAGGCTTCTTTGTGGCTGTCATGCTGCATCCATTGTGTCTGTTGTTCACCCAGGAGTGGATGCCTGTACAGCTAATCGCAGTAGCCGCGCAGTTGAACAGCTATACGAGCCCGTCCCACATTCCACGATCTCCAGGGCGAACAAATGCAGCTCATGGTCGGTCAAAGTCACGCCGGATTCTTCTATTCATGGTCGGTGATAAGATGAAGGGGCAGGCCATGCAGCGGGTTGTAGATGACTCGTGTGTACCTGCCAAGCCAGCCTTCAGCTTGGCGAATCCGGCAGACACGTCTGGACCTTTCACCAACACAGCAATCTCCACCCCCGTCAAGCTTGTCATAGCTTATCGCTCAAAGCGATCGTACAGCCTTGCACTACCTACTATCACCTACATGATGTGCGACACGCGATACAGAGTGATGTGATGACCTTGTAATGGTGGTTTCGACTACACAGTCTAGCTGTGACTCACAGCATTGGCCCGCGCAACTAACATCGAGAGAAGTTCAGCATTGAGCATCTCGGGCAATTACAGATCTTTCTTCCTTCCAGAACTTCGCCCCTGGTCACAGATCATGCCTTGTCTCGACTCAACTGATCCTCCTTTTCGAGTGGACACGAGAACTTCGGGACGCTGCGGTACTTGGTGTTGTGAGCCAGCAATCAATCGGCGCAAGAGCTAGGAGATTTTTACAGTCATCGAATGTACAACACCCCACTGTTCTAATTCACGCATCAGATCCTTCGAAATTGCCGTGACTATCTTCGGCATAGCTTTGGATACAGACAGGTGGAAACGGCGGCCTGCTGACAGCTGTCAAAACTCCTCACAAAAAACGACCAAAGCCAAGCTTCTGCCGAAACATGCCAAGATGTCTTGGTGTATCCTGCGGATCAGTGCAGCGCATTGGATTCTGCGCGATTCCTTTCGATTGGAGGAGAATCTCGAAATAGCCTCTTGAAACAATCGTCGACCTTGTCTTGTCCAATCTACATGTATCGAACCGATACGCGACAATGTAATGCGGCATCACATCGAACATCTACAATCACCATAGACCTTGGCGTGCACAGACGAGGAAACAATCTTGGAGGTGATGTCCCGGCCAGGCGCGGACTCTGAAAGGAGCGGATGATCTCACCGCTCTCGCTCGGTTGTTTCCATCCCAAATGCGGGCAATTTACGGTTTCAGCCCTGACTTGCAGGGCCTTGCCGCAGTGTAGCGCCGGGATGTCAATCTGCATGGAGCTCTAGTCTACCGCCCATACAATCCTACACAGAGCGGGATGCCTCGGTGGCATACCAGCGACAGGGAGTATAAAGCTCATGGCTTCCGCATCCTAAGAAGAGCAGTTCATTTTCTTACTACAGTCTCTCGTTTGCTTGAAGCAACCCACTCTCTTTACATTTCTATTCAATTCACATACTTGCCAACAAGCTCTACTTTCGACTTTCAAAGTATCACCAACCAACCGACAACATGAAGTTCACCATCCTCGCCGCTGTTGCCGCCTTCGTGGCCCCCATCGCCGCCGGCCCTGCCGCTTCCGCTCCTGCTGAGGCTTTCGCCATGCAGAAGCGTGCCAGCGTTCCTATCCCCAGCTCCAAGGGCACTGTCAAGTTCTCCAAGCCCCAGACCGTCAAGGGCACTTTCGACGGTGGCCTCAAGACTTACGGCCGTGGTGTTTCCTGCACTGGTCAGGCTGAGGGTGGCGACTCTGACGCCGTCTTCATCATCGAGAACGGCGGTACCCTCAAGAACGCCATCATTGGCAAGGACCAGATCGAGGGCGTCCACTGCAAGGGCTCCTGCACCATCGAGAACGTCTGGTGGGTCGACGTCTGCGAGGACGCTCTCAGCCTGAAGGGTGACGGTAACGCCCTCGTCAAGGGCGGAGGTGCCCAGTCTGCCTCCGACAAGGTCATTCAGCACAACGGCAAGGGAACCGTCACCATCGACGGTTTCCAGGTTGCCGACTTCGGCAAGCTCTACCGTGCTTGCGGTAACTGCAAGAACTCTGTCTCCCGCTCCGTTGTCATCAAGAACGTCAAGGTAAACAACACTCACCGATGATCACAGACGGAGGTTTTCTAACCACTCAATAGGCCTACTCTGGCAAGCTCCTCGCCGGTATCAACCCCAACTTCGGCGGCACTGCCACCATCTCCTCCACCTGCGCTTCTTCCGTCAAGACGATCTGCGAGGAGTTCAAGGGTACCACCCCCGGCCACGAGCCCAGCTCCGTCTCCAAGGGCCCCTCCAGCTACTGCAAGTACACCGCCTCGGCCATCAAGTCCTGCTAAGCGCTTTCGCTTTGCTAGACAGATTGTCTTGGTCGTGCTACCACGTCGCGCAATGGGACCACAGACGCTTGATGCAGCATGGCATGATTTGATGCATTCGATACATTGGAAGCTTTGAAAGCGGATTCTTGTTTGTGTGTATATATTTATTCGAACTCAATACTAGAAGAAGGCACATGCCGTGCATGGAATATTCCGTTCTCCACACTTCGCAATCTATGCTGCCAAATTCGTAACAGCAGTGCGGGAATTTAGATGAGCTGGTACAATGTCAATCGAGGCCTCGTTCCCACCATCGGTCTCGATGCAAGACTATACGCCTCTGTCGAGTATCGAATCGCAATGCGCAAAGGGTGAGGTTCAAGCTGAGAACATGGTCGCAAATTTTCTAAGGACATTGCGGTCTGAGTCGGTGCTTGAACTCATTTTCGATTCGTCAGCGTGGCTTGCGAGCCACTGTGGCTGGAGAAGAGTACCTGCTTGGATGATAGTGTATACCTCGAACTTCACCTCACCTCTTTGCCATCTGTCTCTCACAAATTTAATGCGCATACACAGCACACTCGGTGTTGCTTGCGAACCAGCGCACGCGCCTACAGCATTCCAGACCTACCTGTACACCCACGGCAACTTCCACAACAAGGGTTCATTCGCAAGGTTCTACAACAGATCGGGATCGTCAGGCTTGCACCTATCGCTGAAGGGCAAATGCGGCTTTACATGGCGCTTCACAGCAGCCGTTGAGGTTGGAATAGCCTTGTGGTGTGATCCGCGGATGTGGAGGTGTCTCATCGCGGAGCCATTTTGCCGGCGGATCTCGAAATCATCCGCTTGGAAGGCTCGAACGATTAAGGACTGCCGTTTCTGGGAATGTATGTATTGAGGTTGGCTTAGCTTTCAGGCCCACCTTGTTTGGGGTAGGCTAGCTGGTGCTAACGGGGGAAGAGCCAGGAACAGCACTGCGCCAGAGAGCGGAGCGGAGTGGAAAGACATGAGACTGATGCAGCATTGAGCTCACAGCTCGTCAGACGTCTGTGCTTTGACGTTGTTCTGTTCGGCAGCTTACCGACTGAGAGCAAAGGGGACCACACAGCTTGCTCAGCTCAAGCATAGCGGAGCGGAACAGCTAGCATGCAAGAAAGAAAGACCTGGTGCTAATCAATGATGGTCTTATTTCGTCGACATCTTTGGTTTTTTGGGCAGCAGTAGTGTCGAGCTTCTTCTGGACGACTGGCGGATTCATGTAGTCAGGGCTGGCTGGGTCTTCTACTGACCTTAATCAACAAGACTGCTTGACAACATATCACTTCGGAGTACTGTGACAGCACGAGCATGTTTCATTCAGTTGCATTCGTTGTTGATCTTGAGCCTCCCGATGTGTGGGGAGTACGACTGTACGCTGCCGTCTTTGCCGTAGGCGAGGTCTCTTGTATCGTCTTGCCGTATTCCCGAAGAAGTGGCTCTGTGCTTCTTCCACCATCACGTCTAGACTCTGTCTCGCCGATAATGGGCAGCGGAGCGGAGCGGAGATTGGGAACGTCAAAACAACCGGAACTGAGATCTTCCATGTTACATATGGGTGATCAACGCTCATGTGTCGAACTGTTTCGTTTAGCGCATTGCATGAAGAGCAGGTCAAGGGACATAACCTACCTCCCACTTCTTGAAACCAGTATTTCTGTCCGTCGTCTTTGGTACTGATCTACTGGCCATCTTGGGCTCGTTGTTCTTGACATATTCCTGGGCAAGTGATGCGCACACCTTCTTGTGCGTCTTGAAGTGCGCTTTCTGACAATCCTTGCCGCAGTACGGTGTAGTGTGGCATTTGTTGCAAGGCTTGAGGGCAGCATCAGTCTTTCCGCACTGTGCGCAAGCTTCTGGCGTCTGGGTGGATGATGAAGCTTCCGCCTGTGCCTCTAGGTGATTGTCAGCTGGATGGTGTTGGTGATAACGCGGAAGGAAGTACCGGTGGCGGTGTTTGAAGCCTCAGCCATTGCGAATGAGGATCACGAGATCTGTGCGACGAGACGGTATTATTGGAATGGACAATTTCAAAGTGCTACTTTCAACTCACGTGAGCGTGTACGTGTGCGCAACGTCTTTGTTTGCATCGCAGACCTTCACGATTTTGCAAATACAGGGGTCATGTCCGAAGCGAGTGAGCCTTGCCCGATTTGGACTAGTTTTCGAACATGAGGCTGAGAATCACTCCAGGGCTCGCAGCAGGCGGCAGACACTCTCTACTTCCAAGGACGCGATGTATGTGTATTGAGAAGACATAATATTGCGCTTTCTGAAAGATAAGCGCTGAATTTCCAGCTACTGCCGTCAGCTGTGCAACATGCTTGCCACGTGGGCGCACCGTTGCCACTTCCCACAACACGGTAGACCGCGGCGAAAACCCTGACGCCTCAACACCATGAAAGTAGGTATGAAACCAGTCTACGATGCTACACATGGAAGGTAGCTCGTGATATTTTGGGCAATTCTCTCCGCTAGATTACCACGTCTGCAATACTCTTATCTGGGGAGGGTCCACTTTCGCGAGTCGAGCATGACGTGACGGTAAAAAGCCCCGCCAAGGTAGCCTTCAAGCACTCTCGAAGCCCAAACGCTGCTGAGTGTTCTACGACCTGATCTTCTCTTGCTGTCGACTACCGTTCAAGATGTCCACTCAGACAGCTCTTGAACTCATCCAAACAACTGGCGAGCGACGACGCTCATTCATTGCTACTGGACAAGATGATCAAACCCCACTGTCTACCCCGAAAGCGGCAAGCATCTCTGCGCGATCTTCGTACTTCCCAGATCTACCCGGGGGACCAGGGTCAGGTAAAAGAGTTGGATTCTCCGAGCTACCTCCTACCAGCTCGTTCGCAATTACACCGGCAGGCGCACAAACATCTGCTGGCGCATCGACTCCAGGATGGACCACACCTGGAACACAGACACCGGGCGCAGGATGGATGAGCCCTACCGGCCAAGCTACACCGGGATGGGCGACTCCAAAATCCTCGCAGATGCGCCCGCTGATGTTCCCTGAGACGGCTTATCCGGAAATCGGCTCCATGCACACATGGGCGGGCGTCCTGGTCTTGATGATCACCTGCGGTGCACAGCTCATGGACAACGTTTTCATGACTGCTGTCAACCTCTCGCTGCCAGAGGTTCAATCCGAGTTCGGTGTTACATCTGGCGACCTTCAATGGCTCCTTTCTGCGTATACGCTCACATTTGGAGGATTCCTGCTGTTCTCTGGCGTTCTTGCCGATAGATATGGCCGGAGATTCATTTTCAGCGCCGGTATGATCTGGCTTTCCATTTGGACGCTCGCGAACGGATTCGCAACCTCGTTCATCCAGATTGCTATATTCCGTTCGTTGCAGGGTATTGGCGCGGCGATGACTGTACCTTCCGCTATCGGCATCATCAGCTCCTACTTCGTCGCCAGCGAGCGAGTAGTAGCTCTTACATTCTTTGGAGCAAGCGGTGCTGTTGGCTTCTGCGCGGGTCTGCTGTTTGGTGGCTTCGTCACAGAAGCCTTGGGCTGGCGCTACATCTTCCGCATTGCAGTCGCAGTGACAGGTCCATTGGGGCTCATCGGCTGCTTCTACTTACCGAAAGATCGCAAGGAAGGTAGTGCAAAGCCGAGTCTTGACTTTCTCGGTGCGGGATTGTCAACTTCTGGACTGATCCTGCTCTCCTTCGTACTATCCAGCGGCGGCGAATACGGCTGGAACAAAGCCTTTATTATCGTTCTGCTCGTGGTCTCGGTCGTCATGTTGGGTGTGTTCACGTACGTCGAGAAGAAAGTGCGGAACCCTATCATGCCGACGTCACTCTGGAAGATCAAGAACTTTGCACCCTTGTGGATCACCGGTTTTGTCGTCTACGGCGCCTACCAGACAGTGATCTATTATGTGGTGCTTCAAGCGCAAGAGGTCGCCAAGCTGTCTGCCGGCGCGACTGCGCTACGTTTCCTCCCAATGGGTGCTGCTGGTTTCCTAACAAACATGGTCCTTGCCAAGTGGATGAAGTACATGGACATTCGGTACCTCATGACACTTGGAATGGTCATCACCCTCATCTCGCCCGTTCCGGCAAGCTTAATGCCAGCAGAAGATCCCAACTTCTGGCGCTACATCCTACCTACCTCGATCATGGTCGTAGTCGGTGTTAGCATTTGCTACATCTGCATTACGAACATCATGCTCGAATCGGTGCCCACGAATGTTAAATCTCTTTGCGGCGGCCTAGTCAATACTGCTTTTCAGATTGGATCGGGTGTCAGTCTTGCACTTGCTGCAGCTGTTGTCAATGCGGTCGATATCAAGAAAGGACACACGGAAGCGAAGCAATACCAGACTGGCTTGTTCTGCTGCGCAGGTTTGAGCCTACTGGGGCTTCTTGTCTCGTTGGGCGGCATGAGAGGCCTGCGCAAGAATCTTGGTGGTGCTCAGGTACATTAAGATTATGTATGCAAGAGATCAACAGCATGGCAGAAGCGGGTCGACGATGACAGCTGGCCAGTACCTTCTGCCTTTGCCTCCATTGTTCACTGCCGTCTTTGACCGTCGAAACGTTTCTACCAACTCGAATGCGCTGTTTCTTCTGCACATACGTTGGCATGATACGCGTATAATCAGTCCTGACTGTGCGTGGTGATTCGCGTGACTCCGGCAGATTTTGGTATATAACGTCCTGCACCCGCAACACCGCATCGCTGCTCCTCAGACCCTGTTCAGACACACTTTTATCTCACTGCGACACTGCTTAGGTCATCAGCACGTTTTGTCCAAATTTGGTCTAGGGCGCTGTTATCGCTGCCGTCCTCCGGTGCTCGCGAAACATTGCAATCAACAACCCCTGCCTTCTTTTTACCGTCCTCCAACAACATGCGCATCCCAGTCGAGATACTTGCTTGTATCGTCGGGCATCTGCAGAGCGACATTCCTATCCAAGAGCTACTTGAGCTTCGGCCTGTTTCCAGTAAGACCTGTTTGCTTTCTCGCATGACTTGCTTTCTTACACGTTTTAGACACATTCAATAAGGAAGTCCTCAGAGCATTAACTCGGTCTGATCATATTTACCCTCGCGATGTCGAAAAGCTGTTAGAGCTTGGCTGAATCCCATTTGGTCCGCGGAAGATTGTCGAGCAGGTCTCGCGCTACAATAAGCGCAAAACACCCACAACGGCATTGCTGCCTCAGAAGAGATGGATGTTGGTCTTCTCATGTTATAGGGGCCGATATAGTGATGTCGACGATTCCGAAGACGATGAGCAAGGCGTCAACACCATGACGAGGATCGCGGACGCAAGAGCATCGCCTCGAAGTTTATTGAAGCCGTGTCTGGTGGCTCGGATGGAAGACTCCGAAAACCGACCATGCCTACTATCGTGGTTCATCGAAAGATCCGTCGATCCTATCCTTGAACACCGAGCCAGGTGGACAGCTTCAGATCGACAGCGTATGTTCATGAACATGGTCGATGCCTCCAGCATTGGCCTTATTGGACTCCGTTTCATCCACGATAATTTCTCTACTCTGTTCGACTCGCAAAGTCTACAGTACTGGCTTCAACTGCATGATGCCGCTAGTCTGAACGTCTATCCAAACGCTGAGTATACGCTGCGTATGTTCTACCTATCCAGGATCACTCATTGCAGCGCTCAACTACAGTGTCACGATGCAGATGTAGTGCATCAAGACCTTGTCATCGAAGTCCTGGCCGACCCTCCAAGTACGCCGGAATACGCGCGTCTCTTCATCATCGACGCATTCAACCTAGCGATGAGCAGTAAGAGCGAGAACATCATTGATGCGTTCATCACATCCGAGACTGGAAAGATATCTGGATATTTGACAGAATGACAGATTCCGAGCAGATCTGGTGTGCAGCAAGGCAAGGCAAGCGAAATCTCGCCATTATCTCCTTGACTAGCGCTCTGGCTGTGCGAGATGCTCGTCACGACAAGATGGTACAAGTGGTCTTCCTGGTTCTGCAGGGCCTTGTAGAGTCAGGTCAACCAACACACTTTGGTCGTGCTGTGATTGATCAGCTGATCAAGTGTAAATGCGTGAAAGATGTCATCGATCTGTGCAGGAATATGGACGTGGAAGACTGTTTTCAGATTTGGCCAAGAACTTGTGCAGCGGACCTTGACCTCTGGGAACTAGCTTATGGATGAGCGAGTGTAGATGCATAAGTTTCGTTAGTGAAGATCTATCTTTGTATACGTAAGAGTCCATCTGTACGACTGTAGCGATCAACTCATATATGAGGCCCGGATAGACGTTTTTGCAGAGTCATCAAGTCTTACTGAAAGACACCATTCCGTCTGCGAGATGGACTCAGTCGGTATAGGGACTAAAAGGACTGGCATTTGAGGATGAGCGAAACGACGATCCATCAGTGTTGTAGTACGTTGGTATCTAAAGTCGTAAGCATTAGTCTGGTGAGTAATCTGCTGTTACTTACGTCCCAAACTCCTTCCAAGCCATTCAGAAGATCATTATCCACCCGAAACTCATATTTTCGATCAAGGACGAACCTCAGGCGAAAACCTGCGAGTGCTGCTACTTGCATTCTTGGGAACAAGACTGGCAGCGCACCGACAAAGAGCTCTCTTCTCTCCTCCACACACTTGGCTTCTGTCGAAAATTGGATGCAGACATGCGAACCGGACATCAGCTCCTCGAGTCCTTCCAGGGCTGCGCGTAATCTCTCCGGTGGCTTAGGGACACCAAAGATGTACGCGCGAAAAGATCCACGGTCGTACGTTATTGCACTCAAGCGTATCTCAATGCTAGAAACTAGCTCTTTCGGCGGAAATCCGAGTCCCAATTGGTCAGTGCTCAAGAACTTGCTAATTAAGCCTTGCCCATCACCGAATACGAAGGTCGATGTGCGGTAGTAGTTCTCGCTGAGTTCTCTCACGAATTGCGAGTCAACATAGTCTGTACTCCAAAAGTGCTCAGGGAAGTGCAAGGTCCTCCAGCGTCCCCGGTCGTAGGTGTGACACTTGGTGATTGGGTCTTGAGTGGAACGGAAGTAATCGCTGTCGATACGTTGCTCCTTGGTGCTCAGATGGCGATAGACCATGTCGCGTAGCTCACGTGGGAGCTTGAGCATGAAAAGATCCGTCAAGGTACGGCATTCTGATTTGGCGAATGCTTCGAGGTTGAGCCGAGTTTCGGCTGCTTCAATAGCAAGGTCATGTTCCAAAGCGTTGAGGCGCTGTAGTAGTGCGTCGATATGAGCTCTGCGCGCATTCTCGACGGACAGGCATCTGCATAGGGGTGTTAGTACTCAATTTTTACGGGGGAAGGCTGGTTTCCATACTCGAATGCTCGTTTGCGTAGTATCTGTGGTGAATCAGGACGGATGAGAATTGCCATACTGATCTTGTGGTTATGGATATGGAGTGATGAAGGTCAACATCTCAACTGCTCTTGCATGACGGTCCATCTGAGTACTGTTGGTGGCCCACTCAGGTGCTCAGCCCGGCGTTGCAGACAACGAGACCGAAACGGCGTAGGCGCCTTCGGTCGACCCAATTAGAGCTTCAAGGAAAGTGGGTCGATGCATTGCAAACATTCGAAATAACGACGACGTGACGGAACCTTCTAAGAAACGTCCTAACACTAATGCATCTCCTGCAAAACAATTCGTGCAGCGAACGCCTTGCTTCGACTTCGTGCATCACGTAGGCATGTCCGGTTAGACATAGCCTCAATGCAGCAGAGGGGGCCAGCGAACTCGGCGGGAGTATCTAAGTAGAAGAGACCTCGCTCTCGTTATCATGTCAAGCCCCGCGTGCTTTATCTGAGAGAAGGGCGTTATGTCCGCAATACACAATGCGTAAGGTGCGTGTTGTGGTTTTAGTGCGGCAGCAGCGAGACGCGTCAAAGCTCTTTCCCCGCCAGAACACGTGATGGCTCAACGAGACTCTGCACTTAGCCAGCAGCACTTCAGTCCATACATACGCAGGTTTCCAGCAGCTTCTGAGAGTTTCGCGCGATTGCCGCCCTTGATCTGTGTCTCATTTGTACCGATGCCTCTTGATGCGCCACCGCGGTTTTGTGACGTGGGCCCCTGTCGCAGTAGGAGACCACATCAACGCGCAACAGCCTCAACACAGGTCTCTCAAGTCTACGGTTTGCTCACTACCAAGGCATTATCAAGCATTCCGCGACCCGCATCACATGGCATTTCGAAAATCCACGGACAAGCGCCATGCAGACACAGGAAGAGCAATGTAATGAGCATTATCGTCAATACTTGAGCACAACAGTTGCTTGTCAGATTCACTATCTAGCCAAGTGCAAGGCAACGCGTTGACCAGCCAAGCAACAACCCGTCCCCAGTCGAAAGCAGACCAAAATCAGAGCGAAACCAAAACTGAAGACAGACGCTTTAACGAAAGTGTTTCCACCACCGATACATTTCGACCTTTTCCGGGCAACCCCACTCCGGTATGCAACTTTGCTGACCGTTTGCCCGTGCTACAAGATCGCCGAGCGCTCGATGCTACAGTCCATTTGTCAATCAAACGAATAGAGCGGCCAAAGTGGAGAGGAAGACTATGAACCTACTCCTGGCCTTGAAGCTTGAAAATGACGGGCTGAGCAAGGAAGGCAGCGAATCCGCAGTTCTGGGTCTAAAAGTTGAAGAAGCGCTGTTAGCGATGCTCGGTAAAACAGATGACATGCTTGCCGATGGCTTTAGAGGTGCCGAGGTGGGTAGAGTTATCGTCTCTGCAGAACCTGCATTTGAAGTCGCAGTAGGAGCCGAGAAGATCATGGCAGTCAAGATACTGCAGGATTGGCCCTGAAAGGGTTGATCCATGACACGTATCGCCATGTTGGGGAAAGTGGACAGTGTAGAATGGCGCAAACTCACAGACGGAGCAGTTCCCTGCTGAAGGTTGTTGCAGCAAATGGAGACAGTGTTGCAAGTGCTGGCACCAGCCACGCAGGTGGTTCCGGCCTTGGTGTTGCCACTGCTTGAATCACCACTGTTGGTAGCTCCAGTTGGGGAGCAGCAGTAGGCGGGACCGGACTGGCAGGTGTTCTGTGATATGGTCAGTCGATTGTGTAACATAAGCTGTGGCGATTGGTGGCAGCGCACTGTAATGGTGCCGGTGTTCTTGTTGATCACCGGGGGATCAACCTTCGGGGGAGCGGGCTTGGAAACAACGATGTTAAGGGGTCCCGGAGCAGGAGCTGCTGCTGTGACGGCAGTCAGAGCGAAGAGAGCGAGGACGTTGGTGAGCTGCATGCTGATTGTTGTAGTGATCGAAGTAGCGATCGAGGAGTGGATGTGAGAAGTGATTGTTGCTGGGCTGGATGATGCACTTGAGGGCGTGAAGGGGCCTCTACTTATAGGTGATCTGGATCCCAGTTGCGTCGCTCTGGGACGAGGCTTGCCTGAGATTGACAAAAGACAGCTCATCAGCTCAGGTAGCCACCAACAGCCCTTGACCCAAACACTCGCTAACTCCATCCCTCTACAGTCTGCATGAAGGCTCCCGAGAAATCGAAACCAACTACGGCATGCATGACGCTCGAGTCCAGGCTCACCCTGCGCGACAAAGTCAGCTCTTCGCTACGGTTGAAGCGGCTGCGACACGGGAATGTTGCAGAGTACAGTGACAAAGAATGATACTGTAGGGCGCCCCGATGAAGAGTCTGTGTTGCGCTTCCATTCGCTTACTGCAGTGAGGAAGACGACGGCAAGTCTCAGACTAAATCTTCCGACGACAGACGACCAGTCCTGCTACATTGAGCCAGCCATCGGTTGGCACATTCGGAGATACAAGGACGATACATCGAGAGCTTGAGAAATATCTCCAAAGCGGCTCTCCCTCCCTCTCAAGACGGCTGTGTGAAGTATGCCCACGGATTCTTTGCGCGTTCTGAGTTGACCCAAAGTAACTCAGACCTTACTCAAGAGGCAAATCGCCGGCCTGAGCAAGCGAGGTTAGACCTTGAAGCGAGCTGAACGCAGCGCATAAGGCCCAGCAGAAGCCACGACTCCACCCCCAGATCCCGGAAAGTTTCCCATGGATCTTGAAGAGTGCTCAGAGGCTTGACGACTGGTTCTCACTGCGCTGGAAGTTAGCTGTATTGACACTGGACCGACCTGACGTGCTTTCAGCTCGGTCTTCTTCCAGATCTCACCAAGACTCGTTCCCCGTCGACTTGGTGGCTAGCTGGAGCTGCCGGCTCCTCAGATCTAAAGTCGAGTG
The DNA here is from genome assembly GCA_011058865.1 of Didymella keratinophila. Lineage (NCBI taxonomy): Eukaryota > Fungi > Ascomycota > Dothideomycetes > Pleosporales > Didymellaceae > Didymella > Didymella keratinophila. Next base: position 21,741 of record SWKW01000051.1, read on the forward strand.
AAGCACTGCTGAATGTACACCGCCGCAACTAGGGTCTCACGCAGGGCGTTCTACATCTAGTTTGAACCGCATGTCACAACACATTACCCATTGCTATGCACTTCAGTAGCAGCCGTTTGGGCATCTCGGGCAGACAGCACAAACACCCAGGTCCGGACAACGCGACGGCTGGCTCGGGACATCGGCTTTGAACGAGTTCTAAAGTCAGATAGAACGGATGGCGCTTTGTAGCACCATTATCTCAGGCCTGATCTATGCAGGGAGGGCGCTAGGCTGACAGGTAACGCGTCGCTCAGTGGTTACACAACATTACTCAGACATTGTAGTCACTCCTTGCCACCGAAAACAGAAACAGTCACAGAAGCACGTCTATAGGCCTTCTAGAATCGACCTAGATATTCGGCATACCAGAAGCTGCAGTCCGTGCAGCCTCGTTAAGCAAGTATCCGGTACCCGCGACGCTTGGGGCTGTAGCTTCCCTACATTTGCGCTATCAGCTCGCTTGTATACCCCACCTCACGACGCTGAACAACAGGCGAGCGGACAGTGTAAAGGTATCGGCATGAGCGACAACCTGCATGTAGAACTCAATGATACACTCTAATTCTCTGGCGTCCACAACGGCAGGCTCAATATTGTGGCTTCAATCCGTCGGCAATTGCATTCCGTTCTGTAAGATGCACGTAATTGCCACTCCAGCTCTTCTCTCCAAGGCAAGATCCAGACCCGCGGTTCTCACACTGAGAACGTTTCTGAGACGCAAAAGCGAAGGTCTTCAATATGACAAAGAACACTTGGCAGCTGGATGATTAAGGCCGTATAAAGGCTCGATAGCCTAGCATCGTATTGCTCCAGACCGGTGTATGATTCTCTGGAGGTCTTTTTGCCAGTTCGAATCATTCAGACAGTACTTGTGTCCAACATGCGTTCCAGCATCCCAATCCTGTCTCTGCTGCTCATGTCCAACGCACTCGCAATTCCTCTCGCAGATCCATCTCCAGACGTCTCGTCCCTCGTTTCTTCGCTACTTGGTCCCAATAACCTTTCGAGCGAACTTGACAAGCGCAAGGCGGATTCTCCAGGGAAGAACGGCAATTGCCCGAAGACAGTCTCTCAAAACGTTTGCACGTCAGGAGCGCCGTACTGCTGCTCCGGCAGCGGTGCCTCGCAAGTTTGTGGACCTGCTAGCAGCGTTGCTTGCTCCTCCATGACAATCTGCTGTATCAATACCAACGGAGTGAGTATGTTTGCGAAAGTTGGTGGAAGTGTACTGACATGGACTTTTCAAGATGCAAATCTGCGCCGGAGAGATCGACTTCACGGGTCCCGTCACGATCAACATCAACAAATGAGGCGTAGCAGATGTGAAGGTTGGCATGAGTAAGAGGAGAGTGTAACTTAGTCAAGCATTAATACAGACTGTGAGGACAGCTTCATGTCACTTTAACATTTGGCGCTCTTTCGCTGCACAGATCCAATCTGCACGCCTTCAGTGATGCAAAGTGACGTGCATGATAACGAAGCAATGTAGAAACTTCGCTAGACGAATTCCATTTAGACAGCGACTGTGCTTGCTGGTCTTGAATGGCGCTGTTCCCTGTTGGCGAGCGATCAGAGATCATGGTGCCCGAGCTTGGCCATTGGCCATGAGGCCGGAACAAGCGTGAGCTGGTCCAGTAAATTAGTGTCACTCATAGAGACAAACGGAAGTCCTGTGAGAACAAGAAGCTAAGACCTAGGTGACACCGGAATGCCCGTCGGAGCCACTGTTCGCTCACGGTAGAGTCTTATGACCAAAGAAATGCTTCTCTTATTGGCGGCTTGGAAAGGAAGTTCAATATATTCTGCAAGATTCAGCTGTGTCGCAGGCACTGGCAACGTTAGCTCCGGTGCTAGTGCACGTGTAGTCGTGCACTACCAGCCTTCCCTTTTCACCTCGCTTTCAATCTCGGATCCGCCACACTCACTTCGACATCTCAGACTCAACGGATGATGCCAATTCAACCAGGGAGGTAAGTGAGCAGTACAAAAGCAATAACATCAGGGTGACATCTAAGAAGGTGTGTTCTCTACATCAGGTAGTCGTGGATGCAGGCCGTGTATAGGACCCGGAAATACCGTAGGGGAATATCTCCGCGCCTAAGCTTCATGCAAAGCATGCCGGAAGCTTAATTGCACCTTCCGGCAGCTGTTGCACCATAGAAACAGAATGCCGACATGTGGCTGAGTCTGGATGCGGATGCGCCACTATCAAATGCGGCAAGACTGGTGCGGGGTACATAGCGGCAAACCAGAAACTCACGACCGGCATTGCAGCCTATGCCCCATAAACTGGTACCGAGAGCGGCCGACGACTCTAGCTTGAAGAGAACTTAGATCAGAAGAGACATATCGCCGTGCAGCCACTCCTTGAAGGCTGGCTTTGAACGTTCCAGCGGTCATCACAGGGCCAGCACCCACGAGGCGTCGTCAGCCCTTCAACATGGAGCTCTTCCACTGAGGCATACGCGGGTGTTGGCGCGCAAGCCAGCCATAGGCTACAGCCTGTCTCTCTGTGCTTGCTCCTCGAAGAGCTTCCAGGCGATTTCTCTTGGATAGTCTGTGCAGTAGCTTCCCCGTTTCGACAGCGAGACCCTTACCAGGTCACGATTCAGCTGTAGGTGCGATCTGACGGTCGATCGGGGTTCTCGAGGAAGCGACCGCCTGCCATCTGACCCTCAGCACGTTTTTCCAAGATGGTGGATGAAGAAGCCGGATTACTTCAGCTGTACACTTCTCGGTAAGCCGTGTATCTAAAATCAGGTCATGAGAGGCTTGAGAGAGTCTAATCAGAAGTCAGACTCGAGTTTCGTCCACGGCCCATGTATCGAAGTGACGAGAGCCATGTAAACGTCTATGTCTGCAGGTCGTTCCAATTGACCTTGTAGCCCATCACTTTCCAAAGTGCCCAAATGTTGCCCGCAAGCTGTTCCAAAACCCTGGAAACTGGAAGGAACTGCATGAAGAAAGTGCACATGAAGAAAGTGCACATTCTTACAGCACCGACGCGTCCTAGCCGAGCACAACTGTCTTCAGCTGCCATTGCCAATCACTCGTCAGGATGTGCGACTTAGACCTCATCTTCCTCATATTCCTCCTCGTCGTCACTCTCAGCAGCAGCCGCTTCGGCCTCGGCTTCACTCTGCATCTTGATGGCTTTTGCTTGATACTAGACTTATGAGCTTAAATATCGCGCATGACGCCTAGTTTGAGCTTAAACTCAGAAAGCTGTCCTTACACGACTCCGCCGACACGTCACCAACAATGATGAAGTCGCTGGCGAAGTTGGCCCAGAACGGAGCACTGACGATGACACTAGTCTGGATCCCAGAAGCTCTCAGACGAGCTACGACTGGATTCAGAAGAGGGATCATGTCATTGTGTGCTTGTGCCTGAAACTCCCACTCCTCGTTCCTGTGGTGTTTCCTGTGTTTGAAGTCAGGGCTCACGATGATCGTGATTCTAGACCCAGAAGCAAATCCTCCAGAATCATCAAAAGCTATGGCGCGACTTGGGGTGCTCGTCCTCGGATGAAACCCATCCGCCACCGCCGGCACCCCAGCCGAAGTTGCGATAGGCACCGTTGCAGCACGCACAATTGACCTCGCATTCTTCGATCTCGATCTTGCAAGAAGTCGCCTTCTTCCATGTCTCTTCTTTGTGAATATCATAGTCTCGACACCGGATGTTGACCTCAACATTTGTGGCAAGTCAGTCGGCACATATCCAACGTTCCACTGATCGATAAGCCGGAGTTCGGCGAGCGAATCGAAGTTGTCAAGGGCATTGAAGGAACCTGATCGGAAGAAGTGCTTGCAGAGCTCACGATGCATGTCTACACCGATCATCTGCGGCTTCTACAGGTGAGCTGGCGCAGTACATCCATTTGGAATTGCGTGGGTCTCGAAGTATGAAGGGCTGACCTTGGTGATGGCACTCTGCTATAGATAGCCGTAGGTGATGTCACGTACTTCGCGAGGGAACTTTCTGTGGACCGACTCGCAGGATGTACGGCACACAGTACTTGCATAGTGATCGAAAGCCAGGTTGGCGACCGTCTCGGCGGTGGCTGCGATCTCACGGAGGCCGTTTCGTTCGCGGCACAAGGCCTTGAGCTTGGCTTCTACGGTATCGATATTTATGTCAGCGATCGTCTGCTCTTTCATAGCCTTAGGATTTCATTAGCAGACATCCGCTCGCAGCTAATCGTTGCAGACATACTGTACAAGCGCGCGAGCACGCTCGCAAGCATCAGGAACCGCTGGACTCGTCATCGTACTGCTGTGGCGGTTGGCTGGAACTCAATGCGAGGTTGTAGTGGGAAAGATTGGAAATTACTTGTTTGGTTCTGATGCGTTGGTGATTGCCGTTTCCGCGCACGTGCCGCTCAAGAGCTGCCTTCACCTTGCTAGCAGCTCTCCGCGTCAGTAACATAGAGGTGAGACTATCACTGCCCAGGAGAAAAATTCGAAATCAGTTACTCAAAGGCTCCAGCGTTGCCACCTGCCAACGTTCACTATACCAGAACTTGCAACTCCATCACCGATCTTCTCTCCGAGCATGCTGAGGTCAAGTCGACAACAGTTGACTAGCTCGATCGTGCTGGCTGGGTTCTGATTTATGCTTTCAGTATCTCATTCAGGAACTGTACTTGTCAGCGAAGCATCCTGCAGGGGCAGTTCCGCACAGCTTACATTGGTAAGAGCCTGCCTGGCTTTTTCAAACGAGAAAGTACCTCCTACCTTGAAGGAATGTTTAGTATCCTCCTCACAGTAGATCTGGAAGGAAACTCGACTTATCAAACCCTTCATCTCAGCACACTGTGTGATAGGGTGAAGAAGAGGCTGAATCTTTTCGACAGCATCGTGGAGGTCCACGAGCTCGTAGCTAAGAGAAAACCTGCATTCCTTGACATGGACGTCGATCTTTGTCCCAGGCGCGAACTCAGCAATATGTTCCAAGTCTGACTGTACCCAAGTATACCATGGGTTAGCCTTGGGAATTATGTGCGCAACAGTTGGGATCCAACAGACCATGGTATTTTGGCGGAGTACGACGATCTTCTTTGTGAAGGCCGTATCGATTGCAGTTGAAGGCGATTTGCAGGTGCGTAAGACTGTGCATAGGCATATAGCCCACACGTCGGTGGTAATCACTCATGGTATGAAACATTGCATCCTCTTCTAAATCGCCATCAAACACAAAGACAGTCGAGCAAAAGAAGTGCTCCTGCAATTCGTTGTATGTGGCGTCGCCCGTATAGCTTTTGTCCCAGTAGTGTGAGTGTAAGTCCCACCTGCCTTCATTGTACAGGTGCTGATGAAGCCAGTGCGGGAGCGTACGTAGGCTTCGATTGCCACGTTAGACAAACTTCTGGGGCGGCTCGAGAACTGTATATACCATGCTGCAGATTTCGGACGGAAGTCGGGCCTGCACTGCCGAGCAGAAGGCTAGACAGGCGCTGCGTGCATAAGCTTTACTTTTAGCTTCCACGTCGAGAATCTCATTGTGGTCTCGACTCGTCCGTTGTACGGAAGCTCGGAAGTCGCTGAAGACCCTAAAGGCCGTCCTCGAACGTGAAAGTCTCGCGACGAAAGAAGTGCTCCCCTAGCTCTTGATGCATAATTCCCCCAACAAAGGCTGCGTAGCGCTAGCGAGGCAGCTTTGTTGAAGGCCGGTTGGCGCTGTCGAGTAGCTTTTGGTGATGATTGACTGGGTATGATCTGCAGATTGCATGCAGTTGCACATCATATCGCGTACTTCACGCGGGAACCTTGCGTGGACTTCCTCGCAGAAAGCACGGCATTGTACTCTGGCGAAATCGTCGAAAGTCTTTGCAGTGCTCTTTCTAGCCGCTTCGGCACGCTTCTGCAAAGCATTGCGCCTGCGTTCAATCGCTCTGGCTTTCTTCTCTGTAAGCTCGAGGTCCTTGCAAGTCGCGACTTGTGTTCTCAAAACTCTTTGGTCATGTCAGCACTCAATGCAGCTGAGTTCCTAAGTCGTCTTAGGGACTCATAACATTAGATCTGCTCGAAGTCGCTCTTCCTCGGTGTGGGGCATTGAAGCGGTGATGTTGGGGTGAGCCATGTCTGTTGTGGTGACGGTGTTGTTGAGGAATCGCAGAGTGAGTAACGGTATCGATCGAATAGCAGTGTGAGGCAGTCGCATCGTCAGTAGGTGAGTGCGAAGGCGCGTTGCGCTAAGGTGAGACGGGCAAGCGCGTGGTCAGTGGCAGCACCTTCACCTTACGCGACAAGTGAGGTGCACATGGAAGTTAGACGGCAGATGACTTGCAAGGATCTTTAATTATTCGGCTATGTTGTGTCGAAAGCGCATCACTAAGAGCCTCTGTGCGCTGAGGCTGCCGTATGCACCTTCTTTTTTGTACTGCATTGCCATGTCACACTCATTATTATCAAATGCCCGGACACAACTCACAAACCGCACACCTTTGACCGATCGCTCATGTGAGACGTATTTCACCTCCTCCGGATTTGATGGTCACCGTGTGACCACGAATTCTGAACTCTCGTAACAGCTGGTGCAATTGCTCACCTGTCCCGTGCATCTTGCACCACGCAGGCTGTCGTGACTTATCGAGCAACCAAGGTAAGTCCAAGCTCACTGTGATATGTGCGCCTGGTCTTAGTTTTGTGAGGTTAAGGTCTTCCAGAAGATCACTAGCGAGAGATCTGCACACGCTCTCATCCCATTGGATGAAGGCGGAGCGCCGTACCTTCCAAATGCAGTCGAAGCGAAGAAGCAGACCATGGAATATCTTTTCATCCAGCAGCCCAGGTATCAAGCACGTGAAGCGAGCGAAACAGAAGGTTTTTGATGAGTACAAGTAGCTTAGTAGCTCCGTAGATATCTCGACTCCCACGCATGCAGGATCCCAAAAGTATGGCATTACCCTTCAAGGAGCGTTCTTGGGCGTCTTTGTTGATACGAAAGACATAGGGCTTTATCTGTGCAACGAATTGTATACATAGTCCACAGGATCGGAGATCGAGTCCCAGTCGAGAACTCAAATGACGAGAAGCTCATAGAGGTGGGGATCCTCGGGGTGGGCTCCTCTAGAAGATGTTGATAGACATTGTCGCGGAGCTCTTGCGGTAGACTTGCTAACATGGTGTCGCACCACGATCGAATCAGTGCCTTCCATACAGCTTTGAGATATCTGTCACGCTTCGATTCGTTCTTGAGAAAGAGTTTCGGCGCGATACAGTCTCTTTGCGTGCTCAGGCGTTCAGCCTGCGCATGCGTAAGCTTACGATCTAGCTTGGCTAGTCGCTTCTCGCATCTCTGCACTTCTCTATCGAAGCTGCGATTCGTCAGATCAGATTGGGATAGGATTTGAAAGGTGTACTTGCAACTGTGCACGACGAAGATGTCGTTCGGTAGTATGTGCTTCATCAGTGAGCCAACACTGGCTACACGGGTATATCGGTGATGGTCCCGTGGTCTGAAGCATGACGGAAGGTTGTGAGGGAGCGTGTAACGGCGAATCCAGATATTCGTCGAACGTAAGCATAGAAGAAGATGTGGAGATACCTATATAAGACGACTGCTGTGCGCCATAGCATTCGTCTCGACTCCAGAATCTAACCTCTTTGACGCTAGCGTAGAACCTGTCCTACTGACGCGTCGCGTCTTTCAGGTAAACAATCGACGGGACATTCCGTCATGTCAATACCATTATGCCAGTGTAAGGATCATTGAACGCATCTGTAACGATTCTCGAAGCCTAAAATTCGATGCACCAAAATATAATATGCTAAGAAGTAAAACATGCAGTCCCAATCCTTTCCCGCGCAAGCACGCGTCAGTAACGCGCTTTGGCCCTCCTCAACATCCGGTCTCGATCCTACGAGCACTTGGTAACGCTGGGAACGTTGGTGCAGCTACCGTAGGTCTTACCACCGGTGATAGCAACGTTCGACCAAGTCCAGCCCGTGCAAGACGAGCTGCTACCGCAGGTGATGACGACATCGTAGCCAGAGCTGGAGACAGCGCCAGTACCGGTGATGGGAATACCGGTGCCAGCTGTGCCTTTCAGGTCACCACCGTCGTAGTTCTGCTCGATGAGAGCACCATACCTGGAATTGACAGTTAGCAATGAGACCAAGGACAGAGGACAAATGCTTACTTGGAGATGTTCTTGAGAGTGATCTTGTTGTAAGTCACCTTGTTGATCTTGCCGGTGTCACCAACGGAAGCCTTGACACGGAGACCGTTGACAGAGTTCTGGATGACGTTGTTGTAGAAGGTGACAGTGTCGACAACGTTGTTAGAGCGACCACCAACAGAGCCAATCGACAAACCGTGGCCGCCGGAGCAGAGGCCGTTCTGGAAAGTGATGCTCTACACGCAAGGTCAGCAGCTGATCAGGTGGAGTTTTGGAGGTACTCACGGTTCCCGAGTTGACAGCAACGCAGTCGTCTTGATTGTACACCTTGACAAACGTTAGCAGCTGGTCAGGGGGATCTTCGATGCACAAACCTTGGCGCCGTCGATAACAACGTTGTTGCTGGATCCAATGTCGAAGCCATCGGTGTTGTGGCCAAGGCTGCCAGTATCACCGGCGGAGGAGTCGATGGTCATGTCGGTAATGGTCAGTCCATCGCAGCTGGCAATGCTGACAGCCTGAACAGGAGTGTTCTTGATGAAGATGCCAGTGACGGTAGAACTTGTCAGGCTATGGAGCGAGAGGAACTGCGATAGTCAGCATTGATTGATGTGCATCGCTGAAGAGCATCACATACCTTCGGCTTGGTCTTGCCGCCGTTGCCACCCTCACCATCCCACCAACGAGCACCATCAGGGTTGAGGACCGCGCCAGAAGCAGCCTTGACAGTAATCTTGTTGCCACCAATGTTCAGGAGAGGGCCGGCCCATTCCTTGTAGCCCCATGTTGTAGTGCCCTCGAAGATCACAGTGGTGTCATCGGCAAGCTTGGAGAGATCAAACGTGGTACCAGAAGGAACAGCCACATTATTTAGAACAATGGTGGCGCAGGCAGTCTGCGACTTGGAGGCAGATGCAGCACCAGCAGAGCCCGAGAAAGTGCAAGAGGTGGCTCGCTTAACGACAGCCGCTTCAGGGGCAGGGGTGATGGCTGGAGCAGCCGGGGCCGCGATCGCAGACGCGGCGAGCGATGCGGTCAACGCAACAACAGACAAGAACTGCATTTTGATGGGAAATGAAAGCTCAATGATCGTAAGAGGAGGCTTGGCTGCTTGGCTCAAATGCTTGGTTTCCAGCGATCATTATATAGGCCTTGGTGAGAGAGCAACCTCATTCGTCTACGCAGTCATAGACGCGTCGTCGCAATCTATCTGGGACCAGATTCTCCAGTGCGCAAATGAGGCGGGTCTCCAAGTCCCTCCAATTAGTTCTCATTGCGTTGTCCGCGGTGCCTCCTGAACATGAGTTCGGTCGAACTGTGATGGACGCATGACTCTGGAAACGAACGTGTAGGAGGAAACGATACAAGTGGCAGTGCTATAGGGTGTAGTGTTGTGGGGTAACTCAGTCCCACCAATCATCAATCCTCCGTGCAAGAAAGCACCCGATATTACGAATACGAGTCTGGGGAGAATCTGGGGATTGCCGATAGCGGAATGTCATCTTGGCCTGCTCCACATGCGCAATTACTAGAACGGTGGTTGTGTACAGGTGCTTGCGTACTCAACTCCACTGAGTGATGAAAGATGTGCTGACTATGGAGGAAGTATTGAAATGGACATTGGATTTATTCCCGCTAGCTCCGTTGCTCGGGCGCCATGATTTAACGTGTTTCACACAACGGACGCTGCGAGAGTGTTTACCCGAAGTGCGCGCGACAGTATGTATCTGTAACTCAACACTATAGAATGTCATCGCATGAAAAGGTACGCCAACCTAGACTCCGCGCTATGTCTGAAAAGAAAGAAGAAGAGCGCAATGAACAGCTACAAATAGCTTGCATTCGCGACCGGTATAATAGTTGAAGGAGGTGCATGTAGACGCGGCGTCGTGCTGAACTTGGGATGCAATCGTGAGCTTGCTGACCGGGCAGGGTGGGCGAAGTCATCAAAGCTGTGCGAAATCGCAGGTTTTGGCAGGGTTTGCCGCGACGTGACGGGGGTCACATCATCTCCGGTCGCCGCGCGATCACTCAGGGCAAAATGTGGGACGGACAACGAGCTTCGCTGTGATGTGGATTGCAGACGCGTGTAGGAAGGTGTGCTTTGAGGAAACAACGAGAACCTAGGATTTGTTTCAGACCTTGTAGGCGATGCAGCACGGCTAGAGTAGCATGAACTTGAGTTCAACGGATCTGGGCTACCCAACAGGGCGAAGTACTCGAAGGGCTCTGATGCGTCCATTGTGACTGCGCTCGCAAGACGTGCTTGTGCTGGCGTCTCAATGGGTGACGGTGCAAAGCACATTGCAGTTTGTAAACTGACCATGTCGAAGACTTCATCAGAGTCGTGGTCGTAGATAGTTCCTACAACGCTCATGGTCCTTGCCTCTCGTGGCTCCGGTACCTCGGTCGTGGCTGACGGCATCTGAAACGTCGAGACGGGCGGTGGCAGGAACGGGCTGATCGGACCAGGGCTTGGTATTCGTGGCGATATGATCGAGACTCTTTCAGGTTCCTTAGTCAAGTTGGTAAACAACTTTGGCGACTCGAAACGAATGTTGGCCTTGCGTTCTCGTAGTCGATTTGGTGACTGACCAAGTGGCTGGCTAGACCTAGATCTCGCAGCCCAGCTTGTTCTTGAGTACGATCGCCAGATGTTGCTCTGCAAACCCTTGAAAAAGGGCACCATGTAAGGGATGCACGCAGTACAGATACTGGCGCATACATGTACTTGAGTGCATACAGTGCTGATCCAAAGGTTATATTCGGGGCTTCCATGTGGTGTCACTTGGTATAGGAATACTGCGCGAACAAGAGCGGCTGCAACGACAAGCAAGCGCGGTGCGAAGCAGGCTACGACAGCGGCCTTTCGGGATGTGCGCACCCTGAGATGAGCGACCAGGTCCACGGAGAGCATAACGATGGATAGCTCTGTCGACATGTCAATTGCACAGTACACGACCCAGAAGATCCGCTATTATGGTCAGCAATGATCGGATATCAATGTAACAAATCATTGCCCACCGTATTGAAACATCTTAATGTCATTGTCTCCCAAGGCCGTGGGAGACTGCACTGGAAGGCAACTGCGGCAAGTGATGCCAAGCTCCACATGAAGATGCAGACGCCAAAGCTCAGGACAAACATGCGGTGAGTGCGCAGTACGACGACATTGTAGAAGAGCACAACGATCGACAGTTTCGAAAAGCACAACGAAGACATGTAGAGCAGTTCGGATGCGTAGTAGGCTTTCATGATGGCATTTGCTCTGTCGACGGACAAGAAGCCCAGAGCGCCGAAGCCCTTTGAGGTGAGCAGGAAGGTGGTGACTGATAAACCGACTGCAAACATCTGTCGTTGTCAGCTATTTCACTGTGATTGGTGCTCTTGCTTACTGTAGCTAGAAGAATGAAAAGATCATCCAGTGCCAATTTGCGGAATACAATCGCCTTCATGATCTGACGGGCGATGAAGAATAGCACAAGAGTCCCAGTAAGAGCATACGTCGCTATCTCAACAATGCCGGATCTGTCTTCAAGCGAACCATCCGTGCGCGAACCCATCGTTGCAAGGTTGGTACATCAAAGCCTGTGCGCCCAACGGTCTGCGTCAGGAGATATTGGAAAAGGGCGAGTCTGCGGCAAGGCTTGCAACGATGAAATGCATAAGAAGGATGGATCCCAGAACAAGTGGCAGCTGCAGCTCTTACAGTAGCCGTGGTGTCTGATCTGCCGTGCCTGTAATATTAGGGTTATCCTTAGCATCGAGTAGGAGACCGAATCGTAGTGAGCCGCAGCCATAGATCCCCGAAGGCGTCTCTCGGCAGGGCTGCTGCGGTTCTTGCGCCCGAAAATGAGGTTACTATCAATGTGTTCATCGCCGCGAAATGCAAGTCGAAAAAGGCTCAAAGTCTCAACCCGTTGCAGGAAGCAGCCAGCGCAAGGCTGAGTATGGGCGAGACGCTGAGGCACAGCACTCCCAGCGCTCAAACGCCTAGTTTGACTACCGGGCAACAAATGCGCTTAACAGCTCACCATTACTGGCGACTGGATACATAGTCCATGATTGTTTGATAATTTTCGTCTTCAGCGAGTCGCAACTCTGGCACCATGCTTTCTGTTGCACTGCAGCTCACTGGAAAGCAAGCTGGTGGAATTCGTTCTCGGTCACCGAACAAAGGGGCTGAGCTGAGACTTTCGCCGAAGCCTCATCGCGCGACAAAAGCCGCAATTTCGCAGCCAGAACGGACGACGGCGAGGAGTCTCCCCACGTAGGACTAGAGCTAGGAGTGCAATCGTGACGGAGATACGCGGGAAGCTCGCGTTGATGGTGAGCGACCGACGCGTCGAAGGGAAAGCGCGAAGCTGGTGGCGGCGTCAGCCAAGGCTCGGTTGTTGCGCGCACCTTCCCGCCCCGCGTGGGGTTGAGTTACCGAGCCTCACACCTCGGAACTTTAACCTTGCGTACCAAACGTTCAGTGCGATGTCTTTGTATCCTTTTCAAACGTAGTCGAATCACTGCTTTAACACACATCATGCACCTCAAATGCAGTTTAGTCTTGCTCGCATCGACCGTGGGGACTCCGATCGCTGCAGAAAATGCGTCAGCACCAGACCAATCAGCACCAACACCTCGATGCGGCTCGTCGACCTTCCTGGAAGGGCTCCAGGACCATGTTTCCGAGTCAGACATTGAGATAATCTCCGTCTCAGCGACGCCACAACACGACTTCACGAGCATCAAGGGCACACCCATGCAGCCTGCTTTGAGCGGGCTTAGTTTCTGTCAAGTCAAGACAAATATTACACATCGAGGCACCAATGACAGGGTCCTAGTTGAAGCATGGCTTCCTCTGACCCACGACGAGTGGAACGGCCGTTTTCAGGCTACGGGAGGTGCCGGTTTCGAGACTGGTATGTTCGGTGCCCATCTTGGGCAAGCTGTTCAAGATGGGTGGGCGGCTGTATCGACCAACGGAGGGTCTGGTAGCGACGACAAGACACGAGTCAAGGATGCAAGCTGGGTATTGAAGAACAGTACCGATGGTACTCTCGACTGGAATCTGCTGCACAACTTCGCATCGCGCAGTCTCGTCGATCAGATCAACGTTGGCAAGGCTGTCACGGAGCTCTACTTTGGCAAGGCACCACATCACTCATACTGGAATGGCTGCTCAACGGGCGGAAGACAAGGCTACATGATCGCCCAGAAATACCCGCACCTTTTGGACGGGATCCTCGCGGTGGCACCTGCAATCAACTTCGTCAACCTCGTCACTGGAGACTTCTGGCCTCAGCTGGTCATGCAGCAGCAAGACACGTTTTTGTCCAACTGCGAGTTTGAGTACTTTCGACAAAGGGCCATTGAGCAGTGTGACATGATAGACGGCGTACGCGACGGCATGCTCGAAAACCCTGACGCGTGCGAGTTTAATCCGTTTGCGGTTGTGGGAGATGAGATTGAGTGTGATGGGAAGCACGTCGATATTACGATGCAGATGGCCACTGTCGTTAATCACATATTCAAGGGACCGAAGCAAGTTCCATGGGGGCCAATCTTCCACGGGCTCAGCCCGGGTGTCCACTTCGAAGACCTGGCAGACATCGAGATTGATGAAGACGGCACAAGATCACAGAAGCCTTTTGGCATCACTCAGAGCTGGTTGAAGAACGCCGTCCTCAGAAACCCTTCTGCCAGGTTGGATCACCTCGACACTACCTCGTTCTTTGGTCACTGGGCACAGGCCAACTACGAGCTAGGTGGTTTGCTCAACACTGCTGATCCTGACTTGACGCTTCTAAAGGCTTCTGGGACCAAGCTGCTTACATGGCACGGCATCGATGATAGAGTCATCCCATACAAGAACACTATCGATTACCGCAAGAGGGTCGAGAGTGCCATGGGCGGTGCCCATGAAGTCGATCAATTCTATCGATTATTCCTTGCGCCTGGTGTTGAGCATTGCGGTAGCGGTGTCGGGCCTATTCCCTATTCTGCTTTATCGACGCTGGTCGATTGGGTTGAAAGTGGCGAAGAACCGGAGATCCTTGCAGCCGAAACAACGGACGCGAGAGGTGAGGCTGTGTCCCGAGATCTGTGTGCTTACCCAGGCGAGTCCAAATACATGGGTCTTGGAGACGCGAAGAGAGCCTCAAGCTGGAGCTGCGTTGGTGGAACAGAGAGGCCGGAGGCCGTGCTACAGGATCAGGCCAGCGAGCGCATAGGGAACCTTTTAGGTAGTCTTGCAGATCGCTTCGAGGGGCTGGGGCTTGGGCTGAGCGTCGGCTGAACAAACACCTTCTGTGCAACATTCACAACTGTGCGCCGCTTACTGCCTCATTCAAGTGGCCGTCAACAGTCGCAATGAGACACGATCAATCACCAGCTATTTTCTTATCGCATACCATCAAATGGCGCCGCGCTTTCCTTATACCATCATCACGGTACTTCCTGGTCCGACGTCCGGCAATTGTCGTTGCGGTGTGGGAGAGCCAGGGGTCGTGAAACATTTGTGATGTTTCAAGATCTTCGGCCCGCGCGCGGTGGCTCTCGGAATCCGAAAGCCTTGTCCAATCGCGCCATGCGGGCCAGCTGAGCCTCCTCCAAACTCTTTGTTGTCTGTGACGCGCGATCCTCAACATCCCTTTTGAGGATACACGGATCGTCAGACCGCCTGGCTGTCGTAATAGGAGACCAGCGCCGTGTTCACACGTCAACAGCTGAACGGGCCTCGCTTACGACGCATTGCGCACACAGTTTGTCTTTCATGCCGATCAAGAACTCCCAAACCATCCAGACGCCACATCCTCTCTGGGACCATAGCATCCGTGAAACATCATAAGCCGCTGTGCAGATCTGGCCAGATGCTTTCACATGCAATGTGCGCCCCATACCCACCCAGAACTTTGTTCCTGCCCAAGCACAACGTGTAAAAAGCTTGTGTGAGCTTGTCTCTCAGAATGAGACACCGTATTGGACAAGATCATGACGAGGCTCGTGGGTCAGACATCTCCAGTCACGGTACCCACACGGTGGGCGAGCTGACAACGCTCGGCATGTCCTCGTACACAGATACAACATGGCTCGTGTGGAAAGTATATGTATGGCAATGTGCAATGGGTTGCAAGGCAGGCAGGTCAACTCCGCTGCTTACGCCGCCTTGCTGGACGAGGCTGGACGAACACGCGCAGTCATTACTGACTTATGTTCTTCTTGGACTGTTTATTTCAACGACAATAATCCTAATTGCACGACTTACGACATGAACGCCTCAGCAACGATACGTGCCTCCTACGTGCGAGCCACTCGGATGAGCATGATGCCACCACCACTCCCACGTCCTGACTCGGTCACAAACACAGTTGCCGACCTTGAATCACGACCGGCGAACAGCGAGAAGCTGAAGGACTTCGTGCCCGTCAACCATCTGGAGCACCGCGAGAAGTGCGACCTCGAACGCAACAAGATCTACATCTACGACGAGCCATATTCGCCATCATACCTCGAGTGGGAGGAAGCCGGGTCCTTCAGCGCCCGCCTACGGAAGATGTACACCGTCTTTCCCTACCGCGACCCCATCTGGCTCGTCGCCGTCGTCTTTGCATTTGGCAGTCTCGACCTCGTCATCAACGCTTTCTTCGACCTCATTCCTCAGCTTGACGAGAAGCTGCAATTCAACACAAACGAGACGGTTGCCATACCTACCACTGTCCTTATTGGCTCGATGTTCTTCTTCGTGGCAGGCATCTTCGACACGTTTGGTGCGCTGAACGCTGACCGTGGCACCCTTGATACCAACAAGGAGACGCACAAAGTTACCTACCGCCCTGCTCTCGTGGGATCGCCAGAGTTCAAATGGGTCCCTTCATGGGTCAAGCTCTGGGATCTGACGATGACGAACCTCGCCTTTCAGGCTGGTCTCATTGTGCTTTTTGGTGGTGTGATCTTCATGTTTGCCGGCATTGTCGACTTCCCAGAGCTCGTGCCGGAAGAAGCGCCTTCGTTTGCGACGATTGTGTTTGGACCTCAAGTCATCCATGGCGCATTGTTCTTGATTGCTAATGCGATGCTGGCTATCTCGGAGCAGGAGAGGTGGTACAAGCCGAAGTGGTGGGATGCGGACTGGCAGGGTGCTTTCCTCAATACTCTTGGTGGATTTGGGTTCATGATGGCGGGGCTGTTTTTGTTTGGCAATGACAAGCTATCAGCTGCTATTGCAGCGTTGCTTGGAAGTTGGGCTTTCCTAATTGGAAGTGTAATCCGGTGGTATGTCGTGATGGAGATCTTTTAAATAGAAATGCCATGCATGACGAAGTTTTGTGTGTCCATATGCCTCCTCAGTGAAAATGTCCTAAAGAGCGCCCTATCAGCTTTTGAGTTGCGCTCATCTCCATTTCTGTCGGATAAGTCGAAAAACGGGAGCGAGATCATGCCCAATTGCGGCACAGCTGCATTAGCTTATCCAATTTGTAGGCTCCAAACGTTTCGTCGTTCATGCAGCGGCGCATAAGGCTGCCCCATAAGGTAGCACCGCCGTGAAACAGAGCATCATGATATGCAAGTCAGCCGTTGTGGAACTGGAAAATGTACGAGTTCTCGCGCGTAGGATTGTGGCTACCAGTGAGTGTGGAGGTATCTAACTTTTCGCGTGCTTGAGGCTCACAAGTCTCGACAACGAGTTCCGCAGTAGTTGTTGCGTAAGAAGCATCACAAAACCATCGCATGTACATTCGGTGTCGAGAAGCGCGATGGTTTTGTAGCGTGACGGGAGGCCTTATAGACGTGCGCGGATGTTCGCATGTTTCCCGACCGCTCGTGGCGAATGCTGAGGAATAGAGACCCTGCAATACCAGGCTCCCAGCATGCGCACGGCAGGAACAAGGCTGGGATCATCGGGGATGCTCCTTCCAATAGACGTTGATTTAGTTCCCGATCTACATGAATGGACCTGAGGAAAAGAAAAGGGCTTCTGACCCCGCACTGCTCTTCGCATCAAACATTCTATGTATGTAAACATGGACGAACACGTACCAGCCGAGTCCCAAGTCGCTATCATCACCGGTGCTACAGTATGTCTAGATCTACGATGCGGCTGATGCATCATTGATAACATGAACAGAGCGGCATCGGCCTATGGCTCGCGGAGCGTCTCTACAGACGAGGCTATCGAGTCGCGCTCTGTGGTCGACGCATGAAAGAAGGTACAGATGCTGCTAAAAGCCTGGATCCATCTAGCGGGTCGGCCATCTTCGTCCAATGCGATGTAACCTCGTATGAATCGCAAGCCGCCATGTTCCAAGCCGTCTGGACAAAATGGTCTCGATTGGATGTTTTGATCGCGAACGCTGGAGGCTTGGACGGAGACTCGAAGTACATCCTGCGCCATCGTGGCGTGGGTGTTGATGCACTGCCACCAAAGCCTGATACGACCTGCACAGACATCGATTTCAAGGGCGTCATGTACGGCACAACACTTGCTACGCACTTCATGCGCCACAATCCCAAGAGCAAGTGTGGTAAAATCATCGTGACGGGCAGCTTTCTCGGAGTTTACGGCTGCGCAACGTTCCCAGAGTACTGCGCAGCGAAAGCCGCAGCTCACCACTACGTTCGAACGGCGGCTCCTGTACTCCTGCAAAAGGAGAACATCACGATCAACTGCGTGATGCCAGGACCCATCGTTACAGACGTTGTAGCTGGTATCAGCGATGCGTTCGCGCCAGAACATCTGACTCTGAAGTCGGTACTCCTTTCTGCCTATGACCACTTCCTCGAGGACAAAGACAATGTCAAGACAGGTCAACTCGTTGGAACAGCGCACAAGGATCTGATCTTCTGGCCTCATCCCGGATACAAAAAAGGAGCCATATTCAAACGATATGAGCAGACCTTCGATCCCTGGTTCAACATGATCCACGGAGAGTCCAGTGAGCTCCCCGACGCCCTCTATGAACCCGTGGGATCTAGAGGTCCCAAGATCATTGCTGTGACGGGCGCCACTGGAGCCTAAGGTGGCGGTGTCGTCAGCGTGATGAAGAAGGTACCGGGTTGGAAGGTTAGGGCGCTGACGAGAAATCCGACAAGCGACGCGGCGAAGAAGCTCGCTGAGGGCGGCGTGGAGGTAGTCAGGGCCGATTTTGATGACGAGGGCTCACTGCGGCAAGCCTTCAAGGTATGTTTGAGCGTTTGAGCAAACTACGAGATAAGGTCAGCGACTGATACTCATCAGGACGTTCATGCCATTTTTGCAGTAACAAATTGGTGGGAACACTTGTTCCAAGGCAAGAGCCAAGACGAAGCGGGCGAGATCGAGGAAGAGCAGGGCATGAAGCTCGCTGAGGCTGCTGCAGCAACTCCTACGCTAGAACACTACATCTGGTCTACCACACCGAGTGCGAAGCGGAAGTCTAAGGGGAAGATTTTGACACCGCACATGGACTACAAAGCCAATGTCGACGCCCGCATCAAAGCAGAGCTACCAAATCTCGCTGCTATCACGACTTACTTGTACTTTGGGTACTACCCGCAGAACATGGCGTTTTTTCCGCTCATCAAACCTATCGAATACGTAAGTCCTCTCAAAGCTGCTTGGCTGTGCAAGCTGCCGGAAAGCTGACTGACCATCCTTGCGCTAGCCCGGCAGCGGCCAGTTCATCCAGACACTGCCTACTAAACCGAGCGCCATAGTTCTCAGCTCCGGTGACATGACCGTGAACCCCGGTATCTGGGTGCGACAAGTACTGGCCACGGGTGCCAAAGCTTACGGTAAGTACGCCAACGTCGCGCTCGAAAAGTTGACGTTCCAGGAGATGATCAATATTTGGTCTGAGGTCACAGGTAAGAAGGGTGTTCTGATCGAGACCACCATCGACGCCTGGACAAAGCTTTGGGGTCCGGCAGGTAACGAACTTGGGCAGCAGTTCAGATTTGGCGAGCTGTATGATCCTTGGGAGGTGAACGAGAGCTTTATCAGCCCCGAGGAACTATCGATCGATCAGAATGAGGTCGTGGGATTCAGAGGTACTATCGAGGGGCTGAAGCATCTGTTCTAGTCGCGATGTCGGGGAAGGGGCGCGTCGACCCAAAGGGATTGAGAGTAATTACGTCATAGCGCGTTTTCGGCAGCCACGACGAATCGCGTCCCACTTGTCTTGTCAACCATCTACACTTGATGGCCATCACACCTCGTTACAATGTCTGACGCCTTTCGTCTGTCATTGATTGTACTAATCTTGGTGATCGTGTCGTTGACCTAAGGCCTCGTTATTAGTCTCATTCCTCCGCTTCCTCGATGCCGCGCCAAGGCTCGTATGCCATCCATTTGTGGCCATAACCAATGTCAACATCGTAATGATGACTCCTCTCTGCCCCCAAACTTAAAGACTTGCCTTATTGTAATGTAGACACGGAAGGTTTCGAGAAACCTTGTCTTTGTCAGCCGCGTTCTGCCCAATACTAAGTTGGGCTGCAATAGGGGTCAAGTAGATTTTGCATAGCTCTTTGTGCTTGACCAAAAGAATCCCTTCCTGTCGCCAGGGCGCTGCTGAGGATTTTGCTCTCCACACATCTCCGGTTCAGTAGTTGCTCAAGATCCCAGTTACACAGCCACAAGACGGCCACGAGTAAACCCATGTTGCAATGCACGCGCCTTTCGAAACAGCAGAAGCAAGATACCATACTATGTAGACTCGAGAATCTTCGAACTGGTACTATCCGGCTTAGTCCGTTGTTGGTGGGCGGTTTACAACTTTCACTTCCCTTTACTGCCCCAGCTAAGCTTAGACCCCGCTTGCTTGTTTATGTTCCTCGCCAGAGTCATCCCATCTTTCCTCCTTACCATTTGGCTCACAACTTATGCGGTACCATCTGTACAAACCATTGTCAGTCAATCGCTTACACTATCTCAGGTTGTTCACAATGCTTTACCGTGCTCCAAAAGCTCTCCATGCTCGCCGCCGCAGTATCCTCGAATGTCGCCAATGCCAAATCCGTCGTCGCAAAGCCAGGCTCGCGGCCCAAACGACTCCAGACGGCCTCCTCAAGATCACCCGCGCGAGGCATTGCCTTGGCTATGCCTCGATACGCTCAGCCCACTCAGTCGGCCTCTTCAAGGACAACCTAGACAATCAATATGAGCAGAATCGCTGACATGCCGCAGATCCCTGTGATGCAGACTCGTACAAAACGACAGCGGTCACCACTGAGTGCCACCGCTTGGCTCCCCTCGAAGCGTGCCAGGATCTACACTGAGCGAGACTCTTTGAACCCCGCAGATTTGGACGAGCTGAGCTACATGCACCGAGATCTCGAACTCCTCAATCTTGAGCGCCGTGGTGGAATGATTGCTGCTTGCCCACGCTATGGCACCGCTGCTGGCCCTCTCATTCCCCGCGTGCGAGCGCACAGTACCGAACGGCGCACCTAGATGCTCCTCGTAGGAATATGGAAGATCCCAAGACAGGCTTTAGATGCAACAAGCAATGAGTCTCGCATGTGCGTCTGAATATCTTAGCTTACCAGTTCCCAGCGCGCAGCAAGCCGTTCTTGAGCAGGACCATGGGAACCAATATTCCTCTTTCGAAGGCCACAGCCCAGAAGCGCTCAGCTGCTCAGATCTCGCGCACCGCGCCGGAGCCCGTCGCCTCAATGACGGCCACCGGGTCAGTCACGAAAGTCGAAGCTTGCCCGGTGCCCGCTGTTGAGCGACCACCATCGAGCCCCAACACCACTGCAACCATCGCACCGAAGGCTGTCCGCTTTTCCGAAGAGCCCGTCATTCTACGTAATTTCGATTCTGAAGATATCCCCAGCTCAGTCAAATTTGAGTACACCGGGGAGTGGGACCGTCTAATGCCGCAGGCTGGAAGTACCTGGCGACCCTATCTTGGCAGATCCGCAGCGCGGGGCGGCAAAGCTGTGTGGGAACCCATACCAGGTGCTGAGAGAGCATGCACCCTGAAGAACACGTTTCTTACACGATACAAGGGCGTACAGAACTATGAGCAGCTCCGCGAGGCAGACGCAAAGATGCTGGGCCTGGAGCTGAGCGAGGTCCAGGTCGCTTACGGCACTATCGACTACAAGATCGACCTCTCAGCAACGGGTACCATCAAGGCGCGACAAAGACCCTTCACGTATGGGGAAGAGGGTGCCGATGAACATTGATCCGGGGGTTACGGTGCTGTGCGAGACCTACAGTACTTTCGAGAAAGTTGAGAACGTATCGTCCCGATGTGCGCAAGTGCCCGCTACCATTGTTCCTGCCTCCAAGAAGCCGCCACGCTGGCCTAAGCTCCAAACAGAGGATGTCCTCGAAAGATACGCGAAGAAGATCTGGCCGCGCAAAGCAGACAAAGAGAAGTGAGGAGAAGGACTGAAGCTGCTCGAACGAGAAAGAGGTGGACGTTGAACGTGTCGAACTTGTGCCTGAGTCGCAGAAAAGGGTCTCCATGCCTTCATCGCTGCGTTTTTTTGCAAAACATTAAGCCGGTAATGTACATCCCCATTTTCATTTCGCACACTGACTGGTCTTCAACAGGTAAACCGAACTGCAATAAAGTTGAGGCGTCCTTCTCGACAGGACGGGGTACGTGGTGGGACTTCAACTTTCATCTTCTCTTTTCGATAAGCCCTGATCACACTTCCAACAATGCTTGACGGAACCTTTGACAGCAGCGCGCAAACTAATACTGGTAGACGTATGTGCTGGTGCTTTTCACAGCCGTTTTCAATGTCTCTCTGGTCTCTTCTTTCCCCCTCTTTGATGGTGGTTATGTTCTCGATTACTAGGCTCTTGCCCTTACTGATTGCGCAGTGAACCTGTGTAGATTGTGAGTGCGATCTCGATATACATGATGTACCTTGACTACGACAGCGGGCCTTTCCTATCTCCACATTGAAGAGCCCCGGAGGACCTGACGCCTGAGTTAGTTGGGGCCTTGCCTCTTATAGCCCTGCGCCGGTTCAGCTGTTTCCTTTTGGCGAAACCTATCTCCGTACCGCGGACGCGTCTGACATCATCGTTGGTCTGCTTCATTGGACGCGTGCTCCGAAGAGGCAATATTGGTCTACAACGCGTCCAAGACCACGTGGATGGGTAACAGCAAGGTCGCCTCCATGCCACGGCAGGTCCGATACCCAGGTTTGTCCCCAATTCCTAAGTCTCATATGCAGGTATCGCACGTGTGCTGTATGATTGGATTCTTGTTATCAGGTACGCATCGAGTTTGCCCGCATGAGGAATGTGCGACGGTGGGCCAAGACACTTGCGCCGCCCGCCCAGCCTTTCACTTGGCAAGAGCGGCGGAGGTCTCCATCACAACTCCAACGACATAAGAAGCAGGGTCACGAACGAAGATCTCCCCCAGTATCTCCGCCTTTTTCGCGTATTGTTGATCAATCTCAAGAGTGTGAAGATGAAGTTCTCGACAAGAACGGGCGCAGTTGCCCTTTCGGCATTGGCTGTTAGCCAAGCCGCCGCGGAAGACGTCTTGTACAGCAGACATCTCGCAAAACGTCAGCTCAGCAGCGAGGGCGATTACAACATTAGTCAGTAGCTTGGACTAATAACCTGACACGCCGACTGACCGCATGATAGCATTCTTTCACGTCAACGATGTTCACGCTCATTTGGACGAATTCTCATCGTCAGGAACTGACTGCACTCGACCCGAGCGCGGCTGCTACGGCGGCTATGCTCGCATCAAGACCGTAGTCGAGGAGCAGCGCCCCAACTACAACAACAGCCTCTGGCTGAACGTTGGCGATGAGTTTCAGGGTACTCTGTTCTACTCCTTCTACGGTGGCGAGAAGATTGCCGAGACGTTGAACCAGATGAACTTCTCAGCTATGACACTTGGCAACCACGAGGTACGCACGCCAAACCTTGAATGAGAAAGCATCGATGCTAATGCAGAACAGTTCGATGGTGGTGATGAGGAGCTCGGACAATTCTTGGTCAACTTGACTTTCCCCATCATTTCCGCAAACATCCACTCGCAGAATGAGAAACTCAACAAAACCATCAAGCCTTACCACATCTTCGAGGAACACGATCTGGCTCTCATTGGCGTAACCACGGATGAGACACCGAGCATCGCGAACCCAGATGAGACGACTGTTTTCTCTGATGTCGTCGAGGCCGTTCAGGGTGCCATTGACGAGATCAAGTCCACCACCAACATCTCCAGGATTGCTGCTATTACTCACATTGGCTACGAGAAGGATCAGGAGCTTGCCAAGGCTACTAAGGGTCTTCAGCTGATCATGGGTGGTCACAGCCACACGCTGCTCGGCGATATGGAGGATGCTGAGGGCAAGTACCCCACCATCGTCGATAACGCGGACGGCGATGAGGTCTTCATTGTCACTGCTTACCGCTGGGGCGAGTACGTTGGTGACATTGAGGTCACTTACGATGCGCAGGGCAAGATCGTCGCCTACCACGGTGCACCCATCCACATCACCAACACCACCAAGCAGGATGAGGGTCTTCAGGCTCAGATCAAGTCGTGGCGCGGTCCGTTCGAGGAGTTTGCTGCTGAGGTGCTCGGCAATAGCGAGGTCGAGCTTGATCAAACCACTTGCCAACGCCAGGAGTGCCTGCTCGGTGACTTCATGGCTGATGCTATGCTTGCTTACCGCAAGAACAACACCCAGGACGTTGACTTTGCTATCATCAATGCTGGTGGTATTCGTGCTACCATCGACAAGGGCGACATCACTCGTGGCGAAGTCCTCACTTCATTCCCCTTCGGTAACGCCATTGTCCAAATTGAGGTCGACGGAAAGTACCTCTGGGAGGTTCTGGAGGGTATCGTGACGGGTGTCAACGTTGCCAACGGTGAGGAAGTGACTTCTTTCTTCCAGGTGTCCACCGGTATCAAGGTTGATTACAACCCCGAGAATAATAACGGCAGCAAGCTCGTTGCTGTCACTATTGGCGATCAGCCTCTCGACAACAGTACCAAGTACCAAGTCATCACTCTCGACTTCATCGCCGGTGGTGGTGATAACTTCTTCACCCCTACGACCGACTTTGTTACCCTCGACACCCAGGACGAGGTCCTCACTCAGTTCATTCAGGCACAGACGCCTGTCAACATCCAGCTCGACAAGCGCATTGAGATTGTCGATGGCCAGCGCAACACTACGGATGGAGGCAACGGAACCGCTAACAGCACAAGCCCTTCTGGTACCGGCAGCCCATCCCCCGAGTCCACTGGTGCTGGCGCTCACCTTGGCTCCGGCATTGTTGGTGCCACCATCCTCGCTACCATCGCTGGCCTGTTGATGCTCTAGATCATTGAGAAAATGTAAATATAAAAGTCGCGCGTAACTTAGCGTCGCATACAAATACAAACAGCATTCATCATCAGTCACCATCGGCTACTGACCCACTCATATGTGTTACTCGGTCTTAAGAACTTGCAAATTTGCTCAGGTTGAGAAGACAATGCTTGTATGTCACCCACTGGAATCTGTTCGAGCGCTCGCGATCAAACTCGACGTCGCTCTGTATCAGTAAAGGCAGCAATGTTGGTAACAAACATCCGCTTTTCTTTGACTGAGGTCAACACTCTTAGGGCCGTGAACTTTGCCTGTTGCTAACATCCGGCAGGTCGACCCTTCTCTTGTTTCGCTATTAGATCCCACCTTTCGCAAAAGTGTCTATATACAGCAGAAATTACATGTAACACCTGCTGTCGAAAGAGCGGAAGTCACATGGCATCTTTGCTGCACTTCACTCGCGTTTTTGCACGCAAGACATGCCATGAGACACCCATCGTTACCAGGACAAACCAAGCTTCCAGCTCAGGTAGAAACGCAATAGCCTGTGGCCTTTACGGCGACGAACCGTGTGACAACTCTAAATGAGCAAAGCAACGAATTGAGTTGCTGATCCCTAGCCGTAGCAAACAACACACGAAGATCTTTCGCCCTCCATGCCACAGTTTCTGGCTTGCAACATCTTCCGCGTGGCCGATACACGACCTGTTGGTACCACCCTGCACAGCCCTTCCCGTCTTCGAAAGGCCTGGGGGTGCAACGTTCTCAATGACGACAGTTGCGACAAACACAACGCCATCGCCAGAGAACGACCGCAATGCAAGTTCATCGACACCATCGACGCCCGCAACACTTAAATGGCAGCCCAACTTGATGCTCGCCGCAATGAGGCTCGCGCACGCTCACTCGATAAGCTTTGAGGTAGACCATTCGAGATGACCTTCGAGATGACCCCGCTCACCGAGATGAACCCGCTGGAGTACCTCGCACGCCCCGGCAGTTACTGTGTTCTGCAAGAGAAACGGCTCGAAAACGTCGAAAAGAAATTCTACAAACAGCATGAGGCTTCTAAGTATCTGCGCAATGCAGGACGCGAGGTAAATCTTCTTGTGACCCAGACATCCTTCCACCACTGACAGCATCTAGATCTACAACGCTTTTGTCGAACTCCATCAGGTCTATCCGGGCTCCGGCACCATCATTCCTGAAGTCATTGGCTCCGACTGTCTGGCGCTCGTGCTCAAATACCTGAACGACCGCATTCGGCCATCGTTGCTGCGCTTCAAACTCTTGCAGACAAATGGTCGCCGCCTTGTCCCCGAAGCCGATGTCTTCCTGTGTGAAGTTGGCTGGGATCCCCAGATCCTCCTTGCCCTGAACAAAGACTTGGTCGAGCTGCGAGAGAAGGATGACTTCGTCAATGGAGACAAGATCAGCATTGTCCATGACCACTTGGTCGATATCGCTGAAGCAGTGGATTTTAACATCTACGACGAATAGATGCACGGCATCGAGTGCGCATTCAAGTCCGCAGCCCTCGCCGAGTCCTGCACTGCAGCTTCCAAGCATGCAGGAGCAGGCCAATGCGAACATTGGATCCTTCCCTGCCATGAATAGCAACATCTCTCAGGCGACTGCATCATTGCCAACTGCGCCGCTGCTAACTGCGCCACTGCCAACTGCACCTTTTTCGTCTGCAGGTGCGTCGGCTCAAGGCACCGCTCCGGCTGCAACCGCGCCTGCACCTACACCTGTACTCCCCAGTCAAATAGCTCCACGGGTAGCTCGTCGCAGTCAAGCTCATCAACGACAAGCTTTGGCAGCTCTGCAACCTCCTTCAGCAGTTTTTTCCAATCGAATGCACAGGCGCCAACTACTCCGGCCCTGCTCGCGCCTGCGCCTACACGTGCGCTTGCACCTGCGACGACGTCTGCAGCATCTTCATCCACCGTCACACCTGCCGCTACAACAACATTAACTGCTGCAGCAGCTATGTCGGCATCTCAAGCATCTGCTTCTCCACCTCCTGCAACATAGCAGAGCCTGGTATCAGCAACCGCATCTTCAGGGCTTAGCCCGCCAACCCAAAACTCAGCGTCTTCAACACAGGCTCTTGCCAGAGTGATGCGCGGTGGCGTCAGCATTGTTGCAGCCGACGCCATTAACAGCTGGAGCGACTTTGTAACTGCTCTCACCGATTAATACCTTCAGACTGGCTCTGAGGCAGAGTGACAGAGGCTGAAGGCTTACCTCGATAACGCAAGCCCTGCTGATGCGCAGATGCAAGGCCAAATGGAGTTGCAGCTGTACGTCGCCGTATACTTCGCCAAGCATAGCCACTAGCCATGGTTCAATGGCAAGTTGATCGAGAAGCATCCCCAGCTGCAGAAGTGGAGAAGCCACTTCTGTGAAGTCAGCCGCACCATCTCTTCAACATGGTGTGAGAAGCATCACACACATTCTAAGGCTCTCGATGTGCTCATCGATGCGCATAAGGCCATAAATCGTGTCTTGAGTGGCTTTCAATTCGATGGCGGTCGACGACCGTCACGGCAGCCCAGGGGCCCCACTTTCTCCAGTAAGCATGTCCCAATATACGTCGTTTGTCTTCTAACCCGTGCAGCAGCTTCCACATGAGTCACCCTGCGACACTGTAGTCTATAGGGTATCCATATCGTGCGCAGTTTCTGCTGCCGTTTGGAACCTGGAGACTACAGCAAGCTCACGACTCACAATCGCATCCCGCAACGGCGCCCGGCTACTACGCTCCACGCCCTTCCTCGTAACGCCGCACAACGCAATGGCGACACGACCACGGTTCCATTGTCTTCTGCCTGCCGGGTTTGACGTTCTGCCACCAACGTTACTTCCTTCCATTCACGTCGTTTCCTCAAAGACCGGGTCAGCTCACGCCGGCTAAGTCCGAGGTTGCAGCAGGGGGAATGCGTTGACACCTTTTCTTCCATTCTCACCGCCTCCTCAGAGACCAGGTCAGCTCGCGCGAGGCTTAGTCCAAGGTTGTGGTGGAAGAAATGCGTTTGTGGTATTAAGTTATGCCCGCGCAGAAAGAAGACGATGATGTGCGTTTGGCGTGTTGCTCTTGCTGTTACTGTAGCAATGCAGAAAGTGTTTGAGCAGCGCCGGCGAAGGGTCGGAGGAAAACATCTTAGAAGGGAGAACAAAAACAGCAGGGAGATCAATCTCAAGGTGGAGCAGAAAGGGGGGTTTTACGAATATTTAGTCAGACAACATAGTCAGATCCGTGCGCTGAAGTTGATGGTGGAAAAAAAGCAATCAGAACGACGATATACATAATCCTCAAAGAGAGATCGGAACGCAGAGTTAGCTTACAGAATGAACTTCTTTAGCAAACTTGCAAGCCGCTCAGGCTGCTCAAGAGCCAAACTGTGACCACACTTTTCAAAGACTTCTGAGATAACGATGTTGTTCGCTGTACTCTGCATCTGCTGCTCTACAAGCGGGCCGAAGAATCTAGCAAGATCAGCACGCGTTCATCATAAATTGCAAAGACTCACTCTGGCGCGCCGACAGTCATGACCTTGCAGTCCAACTTCCCCTTGTCGATGATCTCCTGCTCAACATCCACATTCGCCCAATGCGCACGATACGTCTCCAGGATGCCCCTCAATCCACCCGGACTCTGCGAGCCTCTCACCCACTCATCAACCGCCTCTTGATCCAGCGCACTCGGATTGTAGCACTCGGCCTTCATGAAGTGCGTCCAGAACTCCCTCTCCTTACCCGTGATCAGCATCTCAGCCATATGTGGCATCCACAAGAAGGGAATATGCCAGTTCCACACTCCAGTCTGGTTGTACTGCGCTTTGATGTTCTCGCGCGTGAAGAATGATTGCTCGGTTAGTTGCTTGGACAACATCATCTCGCAGAAGCTCAGGTGTGTGACGCGGTCGCGGTAGAGACCTGCTGTGCAGAACCCGAATGTGGCGCCGCGGTCCTCGCAGTGGATGGAGAATTGTTTATGCCCGAGCTCGGTCATGAGTTCGGCCATGTCCTGCGCGTTGATCCGGCCGTCATAGCCGTCGCTGGCTGGGGGCTTGTCGGTCGCGCCGAAGCCACGAAGATCTGGGGCGATGACGCTGAAGTGTGGTGTCAGATACGGCAGGATGCGGTACCAGTAGTAGTGATTCTTCGGTGTGCCGTGAAGGAGAAGAAGCGGCGGCCCTGAGCCTGCCGTGATGTAGTGCATCCGGATACCGTTCACCCTGGCCATATGGTGTGCGGCTGGTTTGCCATCGTGGTCGAACAATTCTGGCATGGTGGGATGCGCTATCCTTCCGCGACTATCTCGAGCTGATCTGGGTGATTACTGAAATGTTCTCGGGGCTGAGAGTTAAGGTTCGCAAGATCAAACCATAATCTTCGATCTGCTGAAGTATGAAGTTCGGCTAGGCGTTCGTGAGGCTACCCCACAATTCTAGCAACGTCATCGTTCCTGTCTCGATGTTCCTCTGTCGGAACTGACTCCGTCCAGGCAAGAATTGTGAACAGGTCAATGTTCCGTTGACGATCTCCAAACTTCAATAGCGAACACTTATGTCAACTATGCGTCTGCAAGGTAAGCACGTCGGCACAGTTTCGCCGCGGTGATCAAAGGCGATGCAGCCCATTTTTCAGCTACAAAGCAACGTTGATGTCAGTCTCATTCGAACAAGGACCTGTGCCATCGTTCGTGTTGTTCTGATCTTGGGCCGCACGAGGGACAAAGGGGTGGGTAATCAAGTCGGCTATACGAGCCAAGCGTGGCGCTGGCACGTCGAACGCGTGCTTCTGAACAGAGCAACGAGTGACTCGGCCGGGGAGACAAGATGGAGGATTCGACTGAGTGCGGCGAGGATGATTTGGATGTTAGAGAATGCAAAATATCATGTTGAAGTCTTATAAGAAGTTTGAAGCTGGAAGTACCGCCGACGCGTCGGCTTGATTAGGTTAGCGTGCAAATCGCGTCATCGAATGCTGGCAGCACTGCATCACCAGGCCTCACGCCCATATGAGAACGTACTGCTGTTCATAATTCGTGTCTATTCGTCTCTATGTTTTCGTATAAAATCACGATCTATCTACCTCCAGGTATTGTGCCTGCCACCTCAGATGTGAATCCACCTGCCCATCCAGGTCTCAACAATCTGCTTAGCCTCATCGACCAGGCCCATGTCCAACAACAGCTGCGATGTACCGCGAACCGCTGAGTCAAGAGCACTGAAGATCCAGGCGTGCGTATACGAAGTGTGCTCACCAACGAAGATCGTCGACATCTCGGTCTTGTAGTACGCAGGGAGGTACAACTCCTGCTGGCCAACGGTGGGCGCGGCCCATGCACCTGCCTGGTGCTCATCGACCTCCCAGCACTGACGATCATACGCTCCGGTCCACTGCTCAGTAGCAATGTCGCCGTGGACCTGGACCATCGCGCGCTGCACGTACGCCACGTGGTCTTGGGTGCTGAGCGCTGCGAGAGAACGAGCGATGGTGCCAGAAGAGTAGGAGCCAAGGATGACACCAGGTCCGGTGGAGTTGATCTTGTATGCGGGGTAGCAGACCGAGCCAATGCCGGGGATATCGACCGAACCGCAACCACCGATGATGGGTGGCGAGAGCTTCTCCCAGAAACGGGTCTTGTAGTGCAGAGAGACCTTGCAAGATTGCTGGTAATTCATGCTGGAAATAGCGCGCGACAGAAGAGAAGAGTACTTGGGGAGCTCCCAAAGCCTGACCTTGGAGAACGGCACACCAACGACCGCGTAGTCGTACTCTTCGCTCTCAGGCTCCATTGCGAAAGGATCATTGCGCCACTGGACAGCAACCTTGCCAGTTTCGTCGTTGTACTTCAGTCCTGTAACCTTGCGGCCGAGAGTCAGACGGTCCTGGACGTGAGGGTAGAAGGCCTTGGGCAAAGACTCCAAGCCCTTGTCGATTGTGCGCCATGTTGTGGCACCAAAGTATGCGGTGTCATACTCCCACATGGGGCTGTTGTCAGCGCCTGCGATGAAGTCGACTTCGTCTGCAGTCAGATTTAGGGCGTATCTGAGATACGACTGCTCCGACCAGTGGAAAAGACCTTTCTCTACGGCTGCCTTGTGGGCCTGGTAGATGTTGGTCGAGATGTTCTTCAAAGTCTCCTCGTCGACACCCATAAATTCGCCAAGGGCTTCCTCCGCCTTATCCTCGGCCTCGGGATCTGGTCCCTTTGCTGCTGGCAGGACAAGAGAGCTGTTTGCCTTGATCTGGGCAGCACTTGGGATACGGCCATTGGGCAGACGATAGCCGTTCGAGTTGGCTGGAAGATTGGGGCTGCTCTGGATCCAAGGAATGAAGTTGACAGCAAGGTGGCTATCGTTGCCGTTCATATGGTTCAGCACATCTCCAAGCTGGAATACCATCTTATGATCCTGGATGTCGATGGTCTCGTTGGTATCCGGGTACTTGGTGGAGACAGGGAAGCGCATGGGTCCCATCTCCTGGTACTGATACATGTCCGGAGTGCTGCCAGCAAGATACTTGGTACGGATGCGACCACCAATGCGCTGCGAAGACTCCGTAATGTGCCAATCATGGATGCCTACGCAATGTCAGCTTAGTCTTCTACGCGATGGCGCGTTTCCACTACTTGCCTACGGAGTCGAGCAAAAGACTGGTCATCAAGCCTGACATTCCACCACCGAGGATGGCAATCTTCTTGCTCTTCGAGACGGCGACGAACGAAGCATTGTTCGATTTTGACTGCATGTACGCAACACCGTCGAACCAAGGCCCAGTGACATCTGCAACTTCTGAGATGTCTTCGCGCTTCCTAGTCGGCTGCTTGACGGTGATGGGCGCTGAACGACCGATCAAAGAAGGCCCGGAGTACGCATGTAAGCAGCCGCCGTGAGCGGTGTTGTCTGGTACGACCCAGACTAACCGCTCAGGTCGAGCATCGCGAGTTACTCGTGTAGAGCCGAGTTCGTGATGCCTGAAGTCAAGGCCCACCATGTCGCAGCTGCCGTACACAACCCGTACATCGCCTTCAAAAGACTCATCGTTGAAGCCGACATGCACATTGTGCACCGAATCAGTGGTGACAGATACAGGCTTGAAGAAGAGGAGATCGGTGCGAGGTGCTACTGGACCAGCGAGAGTACCGCTGGCCAGGGTCAAGGCTGCTGAAGAAGCTGAAAGAAAGCCCCTCATGTTGCTCTGGATGATGTTGAAGACTTGAGTGCCATTTCATCAAAGGCAGCACGGTTTCTTCATATACAACATGATGTTCCACAGCACTCGGACATCGATGTCTCGTTTTCGATTATCGTTGGTCACCACTTTCAACTATCAACGCCATGGTGATAGCCATAACTCATCAAAGACATTTAGCTATCGCAATCCCGCCGTAAACGGAGGAGCACCGCCGGCTCAGGTCCCCGCGATAAGGGTACGGTGCTGCTGCAGTGCGCGACTTTTGCGAATAGTTGCATTGAGTCGCGTTCAGCCATGCGTAGCCGTGCCGTTCTCAGGTGACTCAGGTTCCTGGATCCAATGTCAATTGCAGTAGCGGCAACCGATGTCACCCAGGGCGTGGAGGTGGAGCCTGCGGAGAGTTAACAGTGGTTCAACATGGATAGCAAGGACGTTGAGATAACGACTACAGGATAAGCCAGCCTCTTCTCCGCATTCGAGCACCACTCGGAGAATTCTCTGATCGACATCCTGGGATAGTCTGCGTGTGCCAACGAGGCGGCATCTGCAAGTCAAGGACATGCGACTTCATGATTGATTTTTCGGTCAGCAGCCTTGTAACACTGTGACCTTTACGGACTCTGTCGGGCTCACTTCGAAATGTCATGGCATCGAGGTCGTGGATTGTACAGGGCTCGCATAGATCCGAAGCCCCACATCGGCCGGCACTTTGGCAAGTCTACGAAAGTGGGACTCGGCTATTACCACACTTCTGTCAAAACACGCCGACGAAAACGCGACATCCGAGAGAAGAGCCTTGACGGCATGACAGACTGGAGATCCCGGTGCAACGTTGTTATTTTAGCAAGCGTACCCAATCGCAGAACGCGCTTGCGCGCCAAAAGTGGATCTGTCAGAACCGATTAGGCGGGCCCCGCATAAACCGCGGCTTCTTCAGTTTCTTATCTCCCCAGCTTCCGTCTATCTTGACTTACGTCAAAAACATCACCGCCCTCACGCCCTGTAGGTATCTTACTGCGTTAACGGCGCCCTACAAGTACAAGCAGTCTCGGCGCCAAGACTCAACGACCTCTTACACAGCAATTCGCTCTACACTTGACTCGCTTAGCTTCACTCCTGCCGCTTTGGGCCTCTCGAGAACATTCAGTGTACATTCGTCCGCACAGATAGGGTCCGCAGGTGCAGCATGGGAC
The DNA here is from genome assembly GCA_011058865.1 of Didymella keratinophila. Classification (NCBI taxonomy): domain Eukaryota; kingdom Fungi; phylum Ascomycota; class Dothideomycetes; order Pleosporales; family Didymellaceae; genus Didymella; species Didymella keratinophila. The sequence continues at coordinate 54,600 of SWKW01000051.1, forward strand.
TTCCAAGTCGAGCATAGTCGTCGTGGGGATGTCTGCTTCCTCGGTGTTCACGGTGTTCTACGGGATAGCAACCCTCTGGGCCGACGGTGTCAATGCTCTTACGAGAAGTTTGCAAACAGTGTCTATCAAGAGTGGGATCATCGAGTGAAGGTTGCATACACGAGCGCCTCTGGTCTTTGCACTGCGGCTGTACAGGAGGCCTTACCTGAAGTTCAACGACTGGAAGTCTTGGACTCTTGGAAGTCATGGCGGAGCGAACATCACATTGACCGAGCGATAACTTGAATGTTGGCGCTCGGTACATTTGATCGATCTCTATAAAACGCGAAGAGCCCGGTTGACGAATGTACTAGCAGCCTCAGTCGATCCACACGCTTTTGTGAACATCAATTGCCTCAAATTCGTCAACATGGTCTCCATCACATCTCTCCTCACCTGCGTCCTCGTACTCGCAGGCATTGCCAGCGCGAAGCCCGTGCCCAAGAGCGCTGAGGTACCCGTTGTCACATATCTGGGTACACAGGGATCCATCCTTTCGAGCGGCGCCTGGACATCCAAAGGCATAGTCTACACTTCTGGCACAGTCCCAACCTTCAATGGTAGCATCATCACTGGTGGCATCGAAGAGCAAACGGTATGTTACACCCCCAAAATCAGAAATGTCTCGCCCCAAACTACATGTTCTACAAGTACATATACATCGCTAACAATACTCAGGCTCAAGTCATCAAGAATATCGGCGTAGTACTTGAAGAGGCAGGCACATCCTGGGACTACGTCATGAAGACAACCGTCTTCCTTGCCAATATGAGCGACTACACCGCCATGAATGCAGTCTACGGCGCTATGCTTCCATCACCTAAGCCTGCACGTACCGCTGTTGAGGTCGGCAAGCTACCTGGCAACTTCCTAATTGAGATTGAGGCCATTGCTGCTATCCCAGACTCATGATGAATGTGCCTCTCAGGCAAATAGCCTTCTCGCTTCTTCTTTTAGACAGAGTACCTACGAAAACTTATGAATCTTGCCCTGTCAAAACTACCTGTCTCCGACATCAGTGTCTTTCTTTTGTTGATTCGCAACGCATGGATCTTTTGCATTTGCCCACAAGACATCTTTCGAGACGATCAGTCGTGTTGCTCCAAATTACAAACACTACCCAGCCAACACGACGTGAACATCTCCCGGTGCCAGCAGATCTCGCGCCCTGAGGATCGTTCACACAATCCGTTTCTTGGCTCCTGACCATAGTCTCTGATTGTTTCGGATCAAGCTCGCAGGTATCACTTCGTGCCGACTTCGATGAAAAGACAAATCCAGCTTGCTTCGTTGGCACATTCCAGCGATCTCTAAGACACATTGGACTAGCTTATATCTGATCCAGTGCAGCATTCGGTGCAGTGCACACCTCATATACACCGAAAGCATGGTCACCTACGGTATCGATTTGATCGGATCCGTCATCACTTTGATCTGCATTGCAGTCATTGTCTTCGCTGTCCTGACAACAGCAGACAGGTTGGAAACACGCGTTAGGGCGCGCATTGATGACTTGCAAGCAACCATTGTTCATCTCATTAACGAAAGCTGCAACAGCCATCCTCGCGTCAACTCGCAAGCCACACGTCCAAGGCAAAAATCACTGCTTTCTTACTATTATGCGCACAGTATCAATGCAAGAATAGCTTGTCTCCCACAGTACCTAACAGTGTCTCCGCAATCTCTTGTTTTATTGTCATCCATCGCAACTCTGTTTTTGTTGTCGCGACCTAGCGGCTTTGTCTCAGCTCCATCACCTACCCAGCAAGCAACGCCATGTGTATTCTGCAAAGCACATTCGCCCACCACATACCACGAAGTACTCTCGTACGACGCATCGGGAGAGATGTTTGACTCCCCAGACAAATCTTTAGACGAACACCTCCACGACTTGTGGCCCCTCGGCAACCAAATTTCAGAACGCTACGGCTCGGACGAGATCCTCTACTACCGCCCATCAATACTAGTATCCGACTCAGGTGAAGAAGAAGCACTAAAACTACCTAAGAGATTCGACACCGCCATGGCTGGAACCAAGCGACCCAGGACTGCGAGCTTTGAAGAGCGCCCAGCGAGCATGCAGAAGAAGATAGGCCAGACTGAAGAGGAACGGAGAGCAAATGCCAGGATAGAGATGCGGCAGTCCAAGCAGACAGGTAAAACCGTGCGCGGTCCCCCGGCGAACGAGAGTGCAAAAAATAGCAGTGACTCAGAAGACGACGATAGTGGCGACGACGACGGAAGAACCAAATACCAGACTTCCCGTACGCGGCGGCCGCCCGAAGCCTGACAGTCCAGAAGAGGGTGCTCAAGCTACATTAGTGGAGGCATGTAATGAGCCTGCCAACCAAGTTCAGGTTCCCGTCGGTAAACAAGTCGCGAAAAGTCTGAGAGACCTGAAGTGGAAAGCCATGATAGCTACATTTTCGGGTGTCACGATGGTCGCGAACGCACTTGGCCATCAAGAAGATGAAGCGGAGGCCGTCTATCCGTCACTTCCAAACGAGAAGGAACCTGAGATGCCTGACCTGCGGGGCAAATACCGCAGCTCTTCATCGGGCGAATACATAGAACCCGCGCGCAGACTCTCTAAAGAAAAGAAGGCGAAACGGCCCACTGTTGAAGACGGCGACGACTACGACTTGCCGCCGACAGTGAAGCCGTCAAGAGCTCAAGCACCGCAAACTGTCGCTCCGGTCATCTCTGAGAAACTAAGACCTGTGCAGCCACCATCCCATCACATCAACAAGACATCTCCGCCCTCAGACGAAACCCTCGTCAAAGACTACATAGCTTCGTTCACAACAAGGAGCGAGGACAAAGCCATATGCGCCTTACGCAAGAAAGGCTATACCGTGACCTCACCCAGCCGCAAACGTAGCCGTTCAGAACAGCGCGATGAGATCTGGCCGCAGGCACTGATTGAGGAGGAGGGGGTGACACGGCATTTGAGACCGTATGCATCTCTTGCTTGCGACGATGGAAGGCAGGGAAGCCGTTGACCTTTGCTAGAGACCTTGGGTTATACTTGTCCAGTAGACTGAAGCACGATGCGCTCTCGCAAGTGATTTGTCGCTCATCTGTTCCTTCCCGTTGAGTATTCGGTTCAGTCGTCCCGCCGGCCAATGAGAAGGCGCGAGGTCGACTCATCCTGAGCGCGCCTTGGCTCCACCTAGCTGTTCTGGGAAGCGAGCATCGCGTTTATGTAGCGACCGCGATGAAGAATAATATATGAGAGCCACTGCTCGAAAGTATGATCGGGATTGTTTCTGATCCCACTGTGACATTTTCTTACCTCATTACATCCCCCATTCGCAGACTCGCAACACGATAGAACCTTGGGATCTACTGGAATCCTACACTTACTTGCGATGGTCCGCAAAGGCAAGGACACTACTCCAGTTGTCGAGGAACACCCTGGAGGCGGTCACATAGTCGTAACCGCACAGCAGTCACGCTACGCACTTGACGCTGTCGACGCTCCTGCATCGATGGAAGTACAGTTCCTTGCTCAGTCTCCATTGCCATCACTTTTCTGACGAGAACAGATCCTGATCAAAGACCTATCCATCTCCGTAGCAAACAAAGAGCTGCTAAACCGCACAACCCTGCACCTCGTCGAAAGCAGACACTACGTGCTCGTCGGCCGCAACGGCACCGGGAAGTCCACGTTGCTGAAAGCCATCGGTGACGGCTTAATCCCCGGCATACCTTGGAGTACCCAGATCCTCTTGCTTGGCCAGACGCGAGAAGTCGATGTCGATGACCAGCTCGATGGGCTCAAGCCGGGAGATGAGACTGTTTTGCAGCACGTCGTGAGGAGTGACAGGATGCGCGAGCGGTATACGCGCGAAGCCAAGATCCTCAACAATGCAATGGAGAACGTCTCAGATGCTATGGCGCCCGTACGTGCATACCGGCGCATTCAAGCCGAGCGGCTAGCATCGAGATTAAAGGAAGCGCACCGCATTGCCGAGCGCCGAAGTGGTGCGCGGGGAAAGCTGGCGCGAAAGGAATTGCTCAAGCTCGAAGAGCAGTATGAGATCGCGAAGTGGAGTGTTGAAGAGGAGGAAGGGGACGTTGATCCTCAACAAGTCAGTGAGGATATACAAGCCGCTGCAGATATGCTGTCAGGGATCCAGGCCTCGCTTGAGCTGATGGATGTCGGAGCCGCAGAGGCGAAGGCGCGGAAGGTGTTGCTTGGACTCGGCTTCAAGGAAGACCGCATTGACCAGCCTATTTCGCAGCTGAGCGGCGGGTGGCAGACTCGGTGCGAACTCGCGTGTGCATTGACGCAGTATGCTGATGTGCTGTTGCTGGACGAGCCAACAAACTTCCTAGACCTGCCGAGTATCATCTGGCTGCAGGACTACATCAACAGCATGACGAACACCACGATCCTCATCACCACGCACGACCGCGATTTCGGCGATGCTGTGGCAGAGGAGCTGATCCTGCTGCGCGATCAAGTGCTCGAGACGTTCCGCGGCAACTTGAGCTTGTACGAGCGGGAGAAGTACAAGAAGATACTACACCTGACGAAGATGAAAGACGCGAAGGACAAGCAGAAGAAGCACATTGAGAAGTCGATCGCAGGCAACATCAAAGCCGCCAAGGACAAGGGAGACGACAAGAAGCTGAAGCAAGCTGCATCGAGGCAGAAGAAGCTCAACGAGCGATGGGGCATGGAGGTTGGACTCAAGGGCGGCCGCTTCAAGCTGAACCGCGATCTTGGCGGGTACCATACCACAGCCAGAGCTGATATCGAGATACCAGACTTCGACCCGCCGGTCAAGCTGACGTTTCCTCGACAGCCTCCAGACTTGAGGTTCCTAGGAGCGCTGGTAAGCATGGAGAAGGTGACGTTTGCGTATCCGGGCAAGAAGAAAGCTCCCACGTTGACGGATGTTTCGTTGACGATCCACCCTGGAACAAGGATAGGTCTGGCTGGATTGAATGGCTCTGGCAAGACGACGCTCGTCTCGTTGATTGCGGGGAATCTGGTGCCGACGTGTGGGACAATATCGAGGCATGCGAGAGTCAAGATCGGCCGCTTCTCGCAGCAGTCCGTCGAAGAAATTACTGCCATTGCTTCGTCAGATCCAAAGCTGACAGCACTGCGGCACGTGATGGAAGCTGAGGGTGCTGAGATGGAGGAGAAAGAGGCTCGCCAGATACTGGGCAGCTTGGGACTGCACGGTCAGACGGTGTCTGACGTCCCGTTGTTCCTGCTCTCAGGCGGTCAGAAGGTTAGAGTGGCGCTCGCGAAGCTTCTGTGGCCACCGCCTCAGCTGCTCATACTGGACGAGGTGACAACGCATCTCGATGCTGATACGATCCTGAGCCTTGTACTCGCGTTGAAGGAATACGACGGGGCGCTGCTGGTGATCACGCACGACAGGTTCTTCATGAGGTACGTTCGCGGCTCTCCCCACTTGCTGAGCGTGTCGTCCCGAGGCGCGCTCGAGCACCCGTAAGCCACTGCCACAAATAGGAACGATAGACTTCAGCCAAGGCGACTACAGGCTAACGAGTGGACAGAACCGTGGTTGAGGGAGCATCACCATACAAGCTAGCGCCTGGTCCAGGGGTTTGTGGCGGAGACGAGGCTGACGAAAGTGATTCGGACGGAAATGAAGTTGGGGCTTCCGCAGGAACGGTGTACCGCATCACCAAAGGCCAGCTGAGGAAGCTCGAGGGCGGTATGGAGCAGTACGCTGAGCTGGCAGCGCGAACCGCAGCGAGGTTGGGCAGTCGCTGAATGTGTAGATGGAGCGCAAACGATAGGCGCTGCTGTGCTGATGGGTGACGGTCTAAGGCGCCCGCGTTCCTGACAGGCTCAAGCGTCGGCTTCTCTTGTCTAGCGCTCCCGCAGGCTGCACAGCTCATCTCGCGACCCTCACGCGCAAATCGCAGGGGATGGAGCTCTGGACGGCGGGACCTCTGTCGCGAAACTTAGGGGCTGCAATTTCGTGCCAAGCACACGAAGAAGTCGTCCCACGCGTCTTCTGTTGTGTACTGACTCTCCCTCTGTGTAATCACTATTTGTTGTAGTATCCTCCCCTCTGTTCACTGTTTACGCCGCGTAAGCATGCGGTAATCTTGTTGTGTGCACAGCATATGCAGGGCGCGCTTGACACAGACGCACAAGCTCACACTGAAGCTTGAGCTTGGGGACCCTGAGAGCGTTTGGGGTCTGGGACTGGCATCATGGGCGAAGCCGACATCGACACACCGCGGTCCAATGCCGACCCGCCGCTGCTGAAGGCGCCGAAGGACAAGAACTGCCCCTTTTGCGGGCAGGCCTTCACGTCGAGCAGCCTGGGGCGGCACCTCGACCTGTACATCCGGCCGAAGAACCCGAAGGCGCCGGATGGCATCCATTTGGTGGACGAGATCAGGAAGCTCCGTGGTGGGATTACTAGGAGACAGGCCAAGGGCAGCATCAGCAAGAAGCGCGAGGACAGCAATGGGGACTGCACGCCGGTGCACGCCAAGCACAGCGTGGCCAGCGAGGGCAGCAGCACCATGGTGCAGAGCCCGGAGGACGACGACGACGACGGGCTGGGCATCGACCTGGGCAAGACGCGCGGGCAGTTCAAGGACGTGAGCTGGGGCAGCAGCAACCGCCAGCTCAGCCAGCGGCTGGGGACGAAGGCGCCCGAGATGCGACGGGATGCGAGCCGACAGATGCGCAAGGCGGAGCTGGACCAGCGACACCGGGGCAGCGACGAGATGGAGACGGCGAAGGCGGCCGAGCTGGCGCTGCGAGAGCTCTTGAGGAGCATGCGGGAAGCGAAGTGAGTGACGTCCCGACTGCTATGAGACGAGACCCTGCGTCCCTTGCCTGCATACTAACGACACCCCCAGCGTCAAGGCCACCGGCTGCGGCCTCTTCGACTTCGACCCCTACACGCTGTCCTTCCCCGCCCTGTGCCTGCACATCCTGCCCGCGCCGTCGACCCTCTTCTCGTCGCAGCCGTTCCCCACCGCCGAGTCGTGGTCCGTCGCGCCGCCGGGCCAGAAGCAGCTCGACGCCCTCAACCGCTGCGTGCGCGAACGGCTGCTCGCCCACCAGCGCCAGCGCCAGATCAACCAGGTCTACCCGCACGGCGGCCACTCCACCTCGCCCTCGGCCGCCAACTCGCCGCTGCCCACCCCGCCGCTGTTCGACCCCGACCCGCAGAAGCTGTTCAACCACATCGCCGACGCCTACAACCACTGGCAGCACCAGTCGGACAAGTCGCGCCAGGAGCTGTGGCAGATCGAGGTCCTGCGCTGCTATGCCCGCGCCAACGACGCGCGCCGGGAGAGCGAGGTGCAGCTGGAGAACGCCCGCCGCGAGATCGAGTACCTGAAGGCGAACAGATGGACGTCCGGCGCACCCGACCTGTCGCCCGTCAGCATCACACTCGGCGCAGACACGGCAAAGGAGCTGAGCAAGCAGGGCATGGACTTCCGCAACTGGGACTTTGACCGCCTGGTCGACAAGTGGCGAGCCGTCGTGCGCGAGAACAGGTCGTCCGCGTCGGGCATGGCCGCGCAGAAGCAGCTGCCCGACTCGAGGAGCTGCTCTCTGGCCAGTCTGCCGCCCCCGCCATTCGCCGCCGTCAACAGGCCCGGCCAGAGCAGCCCCATCAAGATGGACTCCGGCATGCCCTTCTCGGCACCAGCGACCGTCAACGGCGAGAGCGATCAGGTGGACGCCGAAGGCGACGACGATGACGATGACCTCGAGCTCGACCCCAGCCGTCTCCAGCAGGACGATGACTCCAAGTACCAGCAGCCGCAGCCGCCACTCTCCATGCCGCAGCACCACGGCATCCCACTCCAGCCGACGCCCATCCACCCTACGCAGCAGCTGCACTCGATGCAAGCCCCGATGCACGTCTCGCAAGCCCAAGCGCAGGCCTCGATACAGGCGCACGCACACGCTCAGGCCCAAGCCCACGCACAAGCTCAGGCATGGTCCGCCGCCCGCCAGCACATGAACCTGTCGCGGAACCAGAACTACAGCCCGCACCACCAACAGCAAATATCCCCACACCCACAACATACCCAGCATATGGGGTCCGCCGGCAACAGTCGTCGACCGTCTGTGGTCATGATGGACCCGCACGTCATGAACACCGGCGGCATGGCTGGCCCCATGGGGATGCCAACCGGTATGGAAGGCATCGAGGGCCATCAGGACCAGTACCTCAGGATGGACATTGGTCCCATGGCCGGCTTCGTCGGCTCCAACGACGGCGTGTCGATGGGCACATAACCACTACGTTCAACACTCACTTTCAACGGCCACCCGCAGGGTCGTGAAGCGTATGGGCGCTGCGGCATGCGGCTCGGCGCAGTTATAATCTCGCTGAAGCGACCTTTCCTTGCGCCTACTATCGTTGTCAACATTTACCTTTCTTTGTCTTGGATACCCATATACCCAGATCTGCTATCAGCATCATTACTACCGTGGCCTCTGCGTAAAGTATGTCAGTATATATACTATTGTATATCTAATTTCTATTAGTCTTTCATCTGTTCTTTTCTTTCTCAACTATACCCCAGACCCCAGCGGTCGCTTTCGTAGATTCTTCGGACCTTCGTTGGATTTGGTGTGGGAGGACTGTTCGTTTTGATCAGCATTTCCTTTGTACTTAACATCGTTGCGACACGCACGGCAGACGCTGCGTATGAGCAACGCACAAGCATACCCCTTATATCGCAATACCAATATCATCGAATGCACATTACACAACCACCCAGCATCCAGCATTATCACCGAATACGAGCGTACCAACTCCTGCGTGATACAATAGCGCCGCATAACATATTCGCCCACCTTAAGATTGACGTCACTCACGATGAAACGTTGCTCTAGCATCCCGCAGGGACGTCGATGCTTGTCATTCCCACGGACTTCCGCAGGAATATACCGGCACTCCCCAGATCAAAGCGAGTGACCAGAAGCAACCTGCACCCAGACAGTTGCCTTGCGCCATCAATAACCTCAATCTACCTCCTGTATTATTTGGCATAGCAACTTCCACCATCATCTCAGAAGTCACCGCCTCAGCCCTTACTGGCAGCTGACGTCCATCAATGTCAAGCACGCTTGCGCCAAAACTGACGAGTACATATCATGGTTCACAAGACTGCTCACAATGTCACGATGCGAAGCCATCTGTCTGGTGTCGTCTACCACATGTATGCTGGAACTCTACCGCAAATTGAGGTTACTATTGCTGGCCGAAGCGCCTCAATTACACAAGACAGTCCCCCCGCTACACTGTCTCTGACTGGCGAAGAGCGGTCAGCAATATGGTCGCGCTATCAATGTCTCAGTCATGGCTGTTTGTGTGCAACTACCACACTGTATTCTCACCACAGCCTACCTTCGAATAAATTGCTCGACGGTCAAATTTGGCCTTTTCCAGCGCGGAATTGAACAGACATGTATCTGTAAGTTCAATCGATAGTTCCCAGTGGTAGAAACGCGATATCTCATGATTCGCACTTCGATGCGCCGCCTTGTATTGTCACGTGCCCAGAGGTAACCCATACCTAACCCAACCCCAACCCCATTCAATCTACACTTTCCCAAGACTTGCCTGTTGAGGCAGGTACGCATTCCTCTACCTTTATCACAACAGCGATACATGATTATGCGACCCTATCATTCCGATCCTTTCTAGACTCCTATCTCGAATACTCCCACGTGCTGTATCACATATGCAGTACATTTATAGCATTCCAAAACACTTCCTTTAGTCGTCTGGACTCCAAGGTTCTGGTCGCTGGGACGAGGGTTGGTAGCAACATCCGCACTTCTGCCGGCTGCGGGACCCAATGTTTGCAAACTTCTAGTATCGCGATGGCGATGGCATGCATTGCCTACCGAATTGCATCTTCCGACGTTGATTTTGGGTCGGCATATGAATGGCGCAATCTCGACTGCACAGCTCGATGCTCTGGTTCCGATGCAAAGCTCCGACCGGGTTCTTGGTCTGCAGCTCAATCAATCTCGATGTATGGGAGTGCGCAATCTCAACTGCACATGCGCGATCACGCAGAAGCGCGCAATTTCTCTGTGCACGCGGGTCCAAATTGCCGCGCATCGAGCAAAGGATTCATAGCCGTGCAGCGGAACGGAAGCGCGCACTGAGAGCGCAGTGGACTCAGAACAGCACTGTGCTCGTGTGCGAGCTTTCTCCACGCCGGTACCGGCCGAGTACGAGTCGCTTTCAAGCGCAGACTCGGCTGCATGCGAGCGTTTCGAGTCCTCTAGCGGAGCCGGGTTACAAATTGTTGTGGGCCAGCATCTGCGTGGGCACTTGCTGGTCAAAACTCTGAACTTGCAAAGGGTCTTGTGGCGCGGCGTGAACTTTGCTCGGGCCGAGGAGCTGCTTGCAGCATGGTGGGACTGGGGAAGCGCGCGAAGTTTGATGCAACCTCGTCCTCTGCGCAAAGTGCACATCGTGCACCTCACCATTCCCTCACGCAAGGACTTGCTCCAAGGCCGCGAAGGCTTGGACGGGGAATGTTTTCGGCAGTCAATGTTTCTGAAAGGCAATGGGCACTGTGTGCTCCTTAGCGGAAGGATTTGTCTCGTAGCATTGTTTCGAGTAATGTTTCCAGCGCTTTGCGCACCCCTTGCCCTCGCTCAAAGTATCCTTCCCTCAGCGCAAGGCCGTGCTCGCAAGGCTCGAAGCTCATGTCGATTCATGTCCCTACCACGGCGCGAACAGACTACATCTTAAAACCCCTCGTGAGTCTGCTACGAGCAATGATTTGCATGTAAGAGCGCTTTGGGCAGGGCAGGCACAGGGCGAGGCTCAGAAGTGGCACGTGTGTGGACTGAAGGAATTGCCAGCCTTGCTGAAGGAAATGAGGGCGTCCGTATGCAGAAGGTGTCAGGCACCCTAGGCCAGTGATTCAATAGCATAACGGGTGTTAAGCGCTCATCGAGCATCGTGAGAATTCTCTGGCGTTGAGGGGCAGATTGAGCAATTATTGCGCTTAGTGGAGAGGCGGTTGTTTGGTTTTCACGATGCAAAAGGGGCAATATTGTTGCGAACATCTTCATTTCATCGCTACCGAACCAAGATGTTGTCGCGCGCTCGACTCTGCGTGCAGCGCTTGTGACTCGATATTGTGTAATCGCCTCCACCGTCAAAATCCACCAAGCAAAACAAAATGTAGTCCAATAGATACTGGATAACAAAGGGGTATTCCGTCAAATGGGGTATCACCAAACTCCAGCTCCACCAGAGAAAAGCGCGGTCGTTGCTGACAGACTGCGTGAAGTGAAGGAGGCGCATGCAAGCAGGTCTCTTGCAGGACGCCTCCGGTCTGAAAAGAACTCCGTCGCGGATGCGAAGCAGCGTCTTTGTTGCGCGCATAACGTAAGGGGTTGTTGTGAGGTCGTGCGACCAATGCGATTGTTGTGAAGGAAAGTATATATAGGCTCAACAAAGAACCATTGTACCGCGTCGTCAGTCGTTTCAAACAAATGAGATGTGATTACAATGGCGGTAGATAGTCGGCCCAAGTTGGGAACGTGTGTGCAACAGAAGTGAAGGTAAACAGTTGGTAAAGTTGCGCTCAAGAAAGGTAGGTCGTGACTCGTGAAAGCACTCGGCGTTGCCTGGCCAGCACTTGGAGTGTAGGCAACCAAGTGGTGGGTTTAGCAATGCAGAGATGCGTCTCACAGGACGAGGTAGGAGGCACCGGCGACGAGCGCAACGACAAGGGCGTTGGCGTTCAGGCTGGAGGCAGCGCCGGTGAACTCGGGGGTGGAGGGCTTGGTAGCACTGCCAGTGGGCTTGACGATTCCAGTGCCGTTGCCAGCAGGGTAGGAGCCAGTAACAGAGGGAGCGGCGTAGCTGGGCGCAGAGATGGTGCTGGTCTGGTTGGCGACCGAGTAGGCGGGGGAGCTCTGCATGGTGACAGTGTTGACGCGGTAGACAGTCGAGGTGATGTAGACGGTAGCGTCGTAGGACTCAGACTGAGCAGCGAAGACGCCGGCGACAAGCGCGAAGAGGAAGACAATGACGGCCTGGAAGGAGCGCATTTTGATTGATGTCGTGGTGTTGGTGTTGATATCAAGTCCCAAAGGCTTTCAAATGAGAAGGATGGTCTGAGATAGGTCTCGTGGACGGTGTAGAGTGATTTAGTTGGTGGTGATGATGCGCAAAAGGCGATGCGGCAGCAGTGATGTTATAGTCGTAGCGACAGTGTTGGAGCTAGCAATGAGCGTGGTGCGAGGCACAGCCTGACGGCGAAGTATATTGTGTTTTGAGAGAGTGGAGGCGTTTGGAGTAAAACGCAGGTGCGAGGAAGCGTGCCCAAGTTTAAAGGAAATTACGAGCCGCCTACGCCAGAATCTCATTTCACAGACCGGGCGACGCTAACGCAACAAGGATGGCCTACAAATGCCAAGCAAACACCGGCTGTGCCTGACAAGAAGCCAGTAAACCTGGCCTAGCCCACCCGATCTGCTGCGGGTTGGCGGGCGCACGGCAAATCTTCTGCAAGCTGCACGCTGGAATCTTTCCGGCCCAACCTGGCGCTGCTCTTGCGTGCGGCCTTGGAGTTGCAGCGGCGTGACCTCATCTCGCGCCCATTCTGCAAAGGTAGCCAGGACAACGCTGGAATGCGCGCAGTCGTCTCCTCACCAACACACACAGCGGTCCATCCTGGGCCGCTCATCAACGCTCTCATCCCCAGCTCTCACCCCAACCGTTGCACCATCACACCTGTGCTCAGGCACTGAAACATGGATGCGCGAATCGTGACCTGCACGGCCTCAGACACGGCGGCTCGTCCACATCGTGGGACTGCGACCCAAGCCAGCGATTCTCGCTCGACGTGGCATCGTGGAACGCTGTCCGTCGCGGTGCCTGGCTACGCCCTCACAGGCGCAGGTACAGCCGCGGCCACGACATGAGGGCGGCCAATCAGCGGGCGGTGCCTGGCACCCAGAGCGGCTACCAACGTGGTGCCTCGCTCGTGTCGTGCTCCCTGTCTCAGCCACTCAGGTACGCCGGCTCAGCTTCCATTCAGTCTCGTAATCTGGACGATGCTGAAGGTTCTCAGTTGTCCTGCCGGGAGTCTGTTTCTACTGGTCCTGCAGCAGCCACTTCCGCAATCACTTCGTGGAGACAGGGAAGAAAAGGCAAGGGCTCGGTCGACTTGACTTTGCGACTGACGTTGAGCTGGCGAGACTCCATCCCAGGCTACGTGGTAGGCTCACGGTAGGCTTGCCGACCCCGCTGCTTGTCCAAGATCCACTGCGTAGTCTTGCGCTGCTTTTCGTGGAGGTCGTCCAGACCGGCAGATCTTGAAGCAGCGTCGCATCGAGGTCTATTGACTGAACCCTAGCATTGTGCTGCTTTTTCAGCAACATGTGCCTGGCACACAACAGTAGGTATCCCATCGCTATTGCAGCGCTGCACAAAGAGCATGGAGAGCGTACTTAGGTCCACCAGGGTCTTACACGATACCACGCTCCAGACTACGATCCTCAACATGCGCAGTCTGCACAACGTCGCCAAGGGAAGCGAGAAGCCTGCCAACAGTCCAACCCACAGCGCTAGATTCTGCGCTTGTTTTGCGATTGGCCAGCTGGAATAGTGGAGTCGTCGTTGACTAGAAGGCCCTTACCGTGATGTCTCTGCAGTAGTACATCCGCCGTTCGGCAACGTGGGCAGTAGCAAGCCAGAGGAGGCCTCCGGTCAGGAACAGATCGCGTGTTCACCAGGCCTGCCAGGTTGTGACTGACGTGTACTCTTGCTCGAGGCTGACCGCCATGTGAGAGTGCGCAAGCCCTTACAGCAGCCCAGCGAAGTCATTCACTTCAGCAAGGCAGACACTGCGTGCGCAAAGATCTGATCCACAAAAGCTTTGCGATCGTGCGCTGATTGGCCATTCCTCGAGCCATGTGAAGCCCTTACCGTCGAAGTTCTCCCGCTCCCGCACCCCACCTGAAGCCGGTGTCAACCACGAGAACGAACGCGCAAGCAGTGGCAAGCAAGGACAAAAATGCACGCATGCGGAGTCAGAGTCTTGCAAAAGCCTTTACAGAATCTGCACTTGGCTGTGGAGTGTTCAAGACTCAACATTCAATGCAGATGGGACCTGCAGCCAACGTGCTCGCTTCGAGGTGATCTCCGTGCAGTAGCGCACGAACCAGCAACACCGCCAACTCTACCACGATGTTGCCATTGGGCGTGCAAAGAGACTACGAATCCTGCGCTGACTCTGCGGTACATATTCGAGAACCCTCACCGCGATCTTCCGTGCCTTGAGGCCGAGGTCGCCGCGAATCAGCATCAGTAGCCTACACGTTAGGCCGGTAGCGTAGGCTGACTGGTCCCATTGGAGTAACCTCCAGACTGCCGTCAAATTTTACACCGTCTTGCAAGATTTGCAAGGTATGAGTTGGCAAGGGAAACTCCGTGAGGGATTTGACGTCGTAGCCAATTATTGTGAGGTCGTAGGAAGGTCTTACTCTGCGAATACTGATTGGCTCACTGTCCTTACTCGACCTCATTTACTAAAGCGCTCAGCTCAGGCCGGTAAAATGCTCCCTTACCCATTGCCTTGCTCTCCGTGGTCTTAGAGATCCGCAGCCTTGCATCGGTTCTTATGACTATATCCCATCGTTTCGCCTAGGAAATTGGACCTTGGGACTTTGGCGACCTCTCGGCCGCTCTGTAACGTGTACTCTGGGCCTATTTGTCTTCCCATCTGTTTGTCTTGATTTGAAGTAACGGTAATTTCAACTTAATCCTCTCTCACACAAGGTCCTGGATGCGGGCCGCCATGTTGTCCTGATGCCGTGTCGATGTGATTGTACTCCTCGCCGTTCTCGCAAGACGCTTCGCCAATGTCGTCGTCGATGGCGTCTTCGTCTTCGCCCTCAATGCTCGCTTGTGAAAATGCAGTTAGGCAGAGAGACATGTCGGAGCGCAGCCAGATTGAGTGGTGGTTGAAGTGCCCTGCATACACATCATGTTCGTGGAGGAAATGCAGTGCGGTGAGTAGGTGTGGGAGAAAATGAAATTACCATTACTTCCTGCCGCTCTTGGCGCCTTGCTGCCTATTCGCATATTAGGCAGTAGGTGCCTTCTTACAGCGACTCTTGCGCGAACGCCGTCTTCCTCCATGTCGTTGCCCTTCCCAGCCGAACCATATGCATACCGTACAAACGTATACCAGTAAAAACAATATCGCCTGAGGAAACCGGGCCGGTTGCTCGCTACGCTGTCGTGCGTGTACAGATACGATAGGAGCATTGCAAGCGACAGAACAGATGCACATCAATCGCTCGCATGCTGAGTCCGTGTGAGCGCCTCTTTGTGTCGTTCCAGCATCGTGGTGGAAGGCCTAGATTTCGTTGGCACCGCATCCAATAATGCGGACTGCTGTGAGACCGTCATTTGAGGTGTGCCCGTGTCGTGCGCGGATCCAATCTCAAGTTCGAGTGATCGCTTTCGTGCGAGAATAGCGTGAAGTCGTCGATCGAGTATTCCCGTCCCCACCTCAATCACCACCCACAATCTCCGCACTATCCCACATGCGCCTACACAATTCCTCCGCCTCATTCCTTGACGCGTCCTCCCTCTCAACCTCCGAACTCGCCCTACTCCTACCCCCCGCCCCATCCATGTCCCCGTTCTCACCGAGACTGCTACTCAGCGTGTTTGTGCCCAGGCTGCTCGCTCCATTCGCCGCGCTCCCTGGCCTGCTGGCCCTCAACTTCCTTAGCATGCCAGGCATCTGCTGGATCCGGATGATGCTGTCAGCGAGCGGATTTCTATACCGCTGGACGACCTTGTACTCGATGCTGACGTGGTTGAACTGCTGCTGCAGGCGCGGGTCGATGCGGCCTTCGCCCGGGTACGAGAGGCCGATGTTGTGGAAGCTCGGGCCGCCTGTTCGTAGTATCGCTGGGACAGGGGCGTGGGGCTCGATTGCGCTGGCGGCGCGTTGGAGCATGAGTTTTTGCTGCGTGCGGTTCGAGTGGCTTGGGAATGCGTTGGGTGTGGTGGCGCCGGACTTTACGCTCTGCGGGCGGGTGGGCGTGTCGGCTTCTGCCTCTGGTGAGGCGTCGGCGTTGAAGTTCGGCATCGACTTATTGCGCTTGGACTTGTCGAGCTCGCCTTCTTGCCGCGCTTGAGAGGCTCGTCGGCCGGGCATGTAGTTTCCGTCGTGCGGCGTGCCCGCGCTGCCGTCACCATCCATGAAGCGAGACACGAGGTCTCGCCCGGGCGTGTCGACGAGGGTGCTGACAGACGTGCTGAGCTGGTGGCCGCTGCGTTCGTTGGACTGGACGGTCGCGGAGACGGAGGAGGGCTGCGGGGCGACGACGGTGTGCGAGGCGCTGCGCTGGAGGAGGCGCGAGGTGATCAGGTCGGCGTCGGGCGGGCGCGAGTGGTTCGAGGACGCGGCTCTGGTCGTTTGTTGTGTCGGGCGTGAGCGCTCAGGTAGGGTGTAGGTAGCGGTCGCGTTGGCCTGCTCCGCGGCGGGCCCTGGGGAGACGTCGCCTGCGTTTGCGCGCGTGTTGCTCTCGGTCGCGTCGTCGACGGCCCGCTGGGCTTCTGTTGCCACCGAGTTCGAGCGCGTATTCGAGCGCGTCGTGTTGGGCGACTGGCTGGCGCTCTCCTCGGTCCACCCGCCCTCTTCCTCGTCGTCGTTGTCGTCATTCCCGACGTCGAAGTGCACGATGGGCCGCTCCTCGGGCGAGGCTTGTCTTGACCTGCTCGGGTTGCCCAGCTTGCCCTTCACCTGCGCGAGGTCCTTGGACGACTTGCCGCCCTTCGCCTTCCCGACGAGGTGGCCGCTGCTGTGGTTCTTGCGCAGGCCGACGTGGGCGTGCGCATTCGGGTTGTGTCGCATGATGGCGCCCGACGAAGCGTTGCGCTTGAAGCCGGGGCGCGGGCTGCTCGGGGCTGATATCGACGTGCCCGACTGCGAGCGGCGGTGGTGACGCCCGCCCTCCTCGGTGGCTTGCGCCTGCGCCTGCGTGTGCTGCGTGGCTTTGGCGAACTTGCCCAGGTTTTTGCCCGTCGACAGCGTCCGCTGCATGCGCCCGCCCGCAACATGGCGGTGGGCGACCTTGTGCTGCTGCGGCCGGTGGTGCCCCTTCTCGCTCGGGCTCTGCGAAATGTGCGACTGGCTGCTGCTCTGCCTCGTCAGCGGCGCAGGCCGCTTGGGCCGGGACGAGGTTGCAGGCTGCTCGGGCGAGGCCATGCTGGATTCGGCCATTGGCTGCGAAGAGGAAGGCCTCCAATACGTGTCTTGGCCGTTGTTGTTGTTCGTCGTCGGCGGAGGTGGGGACGCGTGCAGGTGCTGCGTCAGAGCTGGCGGCACTCACGGCGGGTTCTCCATGTACCGCGAGGGCTCAATGGCTGCTGTTGGTCGACTGCGCGTGGTACAGCGTGTGCCACGTTGGTCCAATGAGGCTGTTGGAGGTGTTGCATGAGCGTCCAATTCCAAGAAGGAGCTGCCGAAAGCAGCCCTCGGTCAGCGGGCCGAACCATGGAACGTCACTCAGACCTCATGTGCATCAACTCCACCATCACTCCAGCATCTTCGTCGACGTCAGTGAGGATGAGTATCATCATGCTATGCTATCCGCGAAACTATGTGGTCCGATATATGCGTCTCCCTCTCATTGGGATATGCCAGCATATCCTCCTAACCGTTACCTCTTCGGCCCCGTGTAAGTATGGTCCTCTAGTAGATGCTTTGAAGCCATATGTCACGAGTCGTAATTCGTAAAGTCATTTCGTAGCCCTTGTTGCGTTGTTCACTCCTGCTGGAACCTCTTGCGCAGCTCCTTCACCCTACCTCTCACTCCCCGACTCCGCATGGCAGCGCGCTGCTGACTGATCTGTCGCTGGGCTGGACTCATGCCATCGACACAGCCGAAAGAGGAGGTGGTCATAATCGAAGCAGTGCGCGAGCGATACGATGGCGGCGGACGCCCGGACGAGTAAGTTGGAGCCTCTGACAAGGACAGGTTGCCGAGAGACTCGTCGCGGCTGAGGTGACCTCCAGCTGTGGAAGGACGTGTGCTCTCGCCACTCTTGTTGGTATGCCTCAGCAACCCGTACCTACGTCGTTCTCCAGGTCTCTCGATCTCACGGGTGTACGCGATGCTCGTCTGAGTGCTGCCTAGGACTGGAAGATCGAGCGAGGCGTGGCCCAGCAGTCCCTGCTCCTCAGTCGGTGTCTTCGAGATCGACATTCGCGCAGAGGCGAGCAAGAAAGACCTCGATCGTGTTAGGATCTTGGGCGGTGGCCCTTGCTGTGTTTGCTCATACGGCATAGCTAGCAGTGGCATTGAGTTTGAGCGTCGGTTCATCTGCTTGCGGCTCACCACGCGCTGTGAAGCAGTGCGTAAGAGAGCAGGCATCTTGGCCTGCACCTTCTTGGCGCCGCGGCGGCAGTATGACTTCATCTGCTGACCAGAAGGCGTCAGAGGTCGAGTAGGGCCCGGCTCTTGCACGATAGGGATGGCGTACTGCATGTCTGCAGAGTGTGTTGTAGGTATGGCAGACGCTGATCTCCAGTATGGCAGGCCGTCCATCAGTGGTGGAGTTGGCGAGTTCATGCTGGCATCAAGCCACGCATTGACGTCTCGCATCACGCCTGAGTCAGGACGCGGCGGGCGAGGTGGAGGGTGTATCGCGAGTCGTGGCGAGGGGAGCTCGATGTTGATGGGTATCTGTGGCATTGGAGGTATGGGTTCTGGTGTCACTCTGCCGCTGGCGGGTGCCGTCTGCGGTCGCTTGAGCGAGAACTTCCTCTTAAGTCCTCCAACATCGTCTGTCCTCAACAGTTGGCGCGATGCTGACTTCCAGAGCCGCTTGTGGAGCCATTTCCTCGCCGTGTCATGTTTGCTGGGCTGGGGTAACGTGTTGTTGCTAGTCGCTGCTAGCATTGTGGCTGTTGCTTCTCAGAATGTGGTGTTGAGGTATGCTGGGTGGTAAACACGTTATGGCAGGAAAAGGAGACGACGTGTGCAACGTGGATCAAGGATAGTCGTGGGCAGATGTGCCAGTAAAGCCATCACCTGGAGAAGGCGAGAGTGAGGTGACAGAAGCAAAGAGAAGGCGCGAGTTGAGAGAATCCGTTGTGGGCTCATGCTTGCTCAAACGGCAGTCACCATGAGCTGCAGGCAAGCGCGCACGAGGCACCCCACAAGGAGGCGTCACTTCACCACAGCATGGCAGGCACGCGACGAAAGCGAGGACAATCATATGCTCGCAATGTTGACCGAAGTTGTGCAGCTGGTTCAACTACTCGCGTGCAGTGTGGTCGGGATGTCTCTCACTCCATCACTCCGGTCAGTCAACTAATTACCTATATTTTCGGTCTATCTCAAATTTTCTCATCAATCAAGACGAGGACTTCCTGGCGCAATGGTAGCGCAATGGTAGCGCAACACATGGATGCTGAGGCTCCGGGCGCAGCGAAAACCGCTGCGCCGCAAAACCTCAAGAGGTGGAGATCCAGACTCGACTCCTGGGAAGGTAACTTTTCTGCTCGGTCCGCAAAGTCTATACCTTTGCGCGTTGCTTTTTTGTTGAGCAATAAATATAATAATTATGCGAGGATGTGGTCGCAAATGATTATATGTACTATTTGCCTTGTCTGCGTTCTACGTACAATCCCCAGCGCCGTAGCACGGCGCAGGCAGCACTGCTCTCATTCCCACTATCAGCTGCCTCCGGGTTCCCGCAAGCAAAAATTATGGACACAGAGAGGATCGAACCCACATTTCCTTACGCCGTACAACAGTAGCGCACCGCGGGCGGTTCTGCCATTCTTCCGCAGGTTGTTCTACCAGTTGAACTACACGACCTGTAGTCTGATGAGGCATCCAGGGGCTTGTCATACTATATCGCGATCGAGAATCGGGCAATAATGCTGGACTTAGGATTGAGGAGCCACGACCTTGAGTGCAGTTGTTGAAGGGATGTGATGCTCTTTGTTGTTTTGTTACTACAACTACTCTTTTCTCTAGTAATCAGGAACAGGCTCAGGCGCAACGCTCTCCAGCGTCGGCACGACAGGCTTGATCAACCCTTCGTCATCGAAGTACACGCGATCAATGGTGGTCTCCCTCTCTGTGCCGTTACCATTCGGAATGGCAAAGCGGTGGTACGCGATGTACCAATCATCTGTGCCAGGGACCTGGATGATACTGCTGTGCCCAGTCGCCAGTATGCCCTTCGACTCATCCTTCTGCAGGATAACACCACGGTATGTCCACGGCCCATCGATAGAAGACGATGTCGCGTAGCCAACGCGGTAATCCACGCTCCTCGTGTCGTCAATCGAGTAGGTCAAGTGATAGATGCCCTCGCGGTAGTTCATAAAGATGGCCTCCCTAAAATCGACCAATCCACTGAAAGACTTGAGCGTGCCATTCTTGAAGCCCAACATATCATCCTCGAACTCCGCATACAGCGGAACGCCATTACCCCAAAATAGATAATACTTCCCCGTCTCCGGATCCTGGAACGCCGCAGGATCAATCGCCTGATTCGTCTTCAGCGCCTCATTGTTTAAGATAAACGCTTTCTTCTGCGCAACCCACGGCCCCTCGGGACTGTCTGCGACAGCGGCGCCGATTGTTTTGGTGTTGTACTCTGCGTTCTGGCCGCTGAAGTAGTAGTAGAACTTGCCGGAGCGCTCGATTATGGTGGGCGCCCATGCGTTGCCGACTGCCCATGGGACGTTGCCGGATGTGCCGTTTAGTGTCAGGAAGGGCGTTGGGGAGCGTGTCCAGGTGACGAGGTCAAGGGACGACCACACGTAGAAGGTGTTGCCGCCCCAGCTGGGTGTGCCGTCGGTTGTGGCGTAGATGTAGTACGTGTTGCCGGAGACGAAGACGTTTGGGTCTGCGTAGTAGCCTGGAAGAACTGGGCTGCCGCGCGCCTGGAGCTTGGGAACACGGCGCGAGCGCTTTGGTGCTGCCGATGTTGTGGTAGTCAAAGACGCAAGCTCTGCAGCGGTGACAGGAATGACCGTGCCGTGACGCGGACTCTTGGGCAGTGTGTATGTGGCTGATACTTTCCAGGAAGGCTTGGAGATGTCGGCAGTCTCGAGCGGGATGTAACCGCGGCCGGTGTATTCGTCGACAAAAAGGTAGAACTTCTCACCATTGACGTCACCAGGGTTAGACTTGAAGACTGTAGGTCCTTCCACATTGGCGGTGCCGGCGTTCTTGCCGATGCAGGCAGCATCTTGGGTCCAGGACTCCAGGGTGGCACGCAGTGAGATTGAGTGCTCTTGGATGATGTCCGAGCAGCCAGTGCCGGAAGCGCCTTCGTCTTTGGTGAAGCGGTAGAAGGTGCTGCCCTCCTGAATAACAGTCGAGTCGATACGCGACACCCCGGCGTCCTGCCAAATCTGGCTCTCGCTGAAAGTCACGAAGTCCTTCGTAGTGGCATACAGCATCCTGTGGTATGTCGATCCTGTATGATCAGCGTCATCCTCCGCGTATAGCGAAGAAGCCCAGAACACTACGTATTCTTCAATCGTGGGATCGTAGTACGCCTCAGGTGCCCATGTATTTCCGGCAGTGTCTGGCGAAACCTTGACATGGCGTTGTGTTCCCCAGTTCTTGAGGTCGGTTGACTCCCAGATCTCCAAGTACAAGCTGCCCTTGCGAACGGAGTCTTCCCATGATGTACCAGATCCAATGCTCAGGTCCGTCGCAATGAGGAAAAACTTGCCACCATCAGGTGAGCGAATGAGGAAGGGGTCGCGCAATCCCTTTGTGCCCTGCGTCGATGTGATGATAGGTTGCCCGTTGTTCAGCTCTTTCCAGCTCATCGCATTGTTGCCATTGCTAGCTGCCAAGTAGATCTGCTCGCCAGCTTTTGTGTTGTTGGTGAAGTATGCGAACACATAGCCTTCGTATGGATCGTCTTGTGCTGCTCGATCCTTGACTACGATGGGGCTAGCACTGGCCAGAAGAGCCGCGGTGCAAACGGAGAAGAGCGTTGCGACTAGACGCATGGTCAGTGTGAGTTCGGGTTGCTGGGACTTGCTGAAGGGCAAGCTCAATGTACATCATAATCATCATATACCACATGCCGAGCCTCTTGCCAGGCACGAGTGATCAGTCGCGCCGACGAACCTCAGGAACGATGACCTGAACAGGCAACTGACGAGACTTTCAATCTAAGTTTGAGTCGCGTCACGAGATTCACAAGGGTACTTCTACGAATGCAGCAGTTCTGTTGTTGATCAGGAGCGTGAATGACGCAAAGTGCTCGGACTTAGAGCGGGAAATGCTACGGTGGGATCGCGGGGTACACGCTACTCGGCGGCGGCGCCGACGTTGAAATTGGAGTTGGTGCTCCGCACGGAGGCCATTTCTTGCGAGAACCGGGGAATATTGGGAAGATCCTGGCGATTTAGCCAAATCATGGTGACTGCCGAAGAGATGGTGCCTGGTCGGTGCATCATTTGCCGAATGCAAGGCTGTGGTCAGGTTTTCAAGATTCGAACACCAAGCTTGAAAACCGCACATGCCTAAAGAAAAGCTGCTAGCGCCGAACGGTCAGTTCTATGCAGTTGAAATGGTACCTTTGCCGCAGAGGCTGTCATCCCTATTTGCCAATTAACCTTCCTACATACTCAGCCACTGAGAGGATCTTCTCCTCCTGCAACCTTCTACCAACAAGCTGCAAACTGACATGTGCGCCGTCATAGATTTCCGGATCATCTGCGAAGTGGTTAGGGTTCAATGTCTGTCCCAAGTATACGATGTGAAGGCTTACAGTCATCCTGGATTTCCTGGTCCTTCTCGTCCACCGCTTTGAAGTCACTGCTCTTGACATCGATGCTCTTATCAACAATCGTAACTGGGAAGGCAACAGAGGTGTAGTCCAGCGCATTGACCCAAGTTGAGTAGCCGTAGTAGTTGTACCTCTCCCTCCTGGCAGCAGGCCATGGCGCAAGCGGTGAGATAACAGCATCCACTGGCTTGCCAGTGCTCGTCTTTTTGGCAGTGCTGTTCCAGTACTCCATGTACTCCTTCTTCAGCGCGCGCATGGCGACATTTGTCTCGGCGATCTCGGTCGCGCTAAACTCCTTCATCTCGTTCTGGTAGAGATGGACTTGAGGGGCCATGGGTTCGCCAGACAGAGCGAAGGCTTCGCGCACGTTGCGCCCGCCATCGAACACCCAAGACCTGAAGCCTGTATCGTTGAGTACCCTGTGAGACGGTGGCGACCAAGCGAGGATCTCGTGACCAGCAGCCTCCAACGCCTTTGACACAAGCTCGATGGCACGACGGATGGGTGCCGTAGGTGTCACGACGCCGTCAGTATGAAGTACGCCGAAGACCAGCCTCTTCTCTTTCGGTACTGATTCGCCAACAAACTGCAGAAGCTGCTGAATCTTGTCTTCCTCTTCGCTGCGCCACGGAATCTCGTGCACGAACGGATCGTGAAGCCACGGTTGTTGTGCAAGGAGCGCTTTCGAGACCAGGCGCAAGGATCCTGCGGTGGTACCGAGTGGGCCGACAACGGACAGCACGGTGTTCTGACCGTCCATAGAGTTCGCCATACCCTCGTAAGGTAGACGGCCAGTAGACGGTCGCAAACCGTAGAGTCCGTTGAAAGCTGCGGGAATCCGGATCGAGCCACCGATGTCAGTTCCAAAGCCGACTGTTGATCCACGGATACCAATCAGGGCTCCTTCGCCACCTGAGCTGCCACCGCTCGTGAGGTTGCGATTCTTCGGGTTCAGGGTATAGTCGATGATGTTGTTGACAGTCTCGCCGGACATGAGAGTGTGCGGTACGCTGGTCTTGCAGTATAGCACTGCACCACTTGCTCTCAGCTCGCGAACTATCTCGCTCTCAAAGACCTTCTCTTTGCCTGTGCCCTTTTTGCCTTCGAAGGTGCCGATCCAGCCCACATAGCCCATGGTGGTCTCGACATCTTTGACATGAAATTGATCTTTCAGTGAGATTGGCAGGCCATGGAGGGGACCTAGTGGCTTTCTGTGCTCTGCGAAGTATGCATCGAGCTTCTTTGCATCTGCAATGGCTGCATCGAAGAAGATCTCGTGGAGACAGTTGAGCTGACTTTATCAGTGTTCGGTCCATACGGTCTTCAACTGCATGTGTACGTACCAATTGGTGGGCGAGAGCTGCTCTGTGGCAGAAAGCACTTGTGACCTTCTCAGCTGTCCATTCTCCGGACGCTGTCTTCTCCACTATCTTCTCAGCGTCGCTTTCAGTAATGCTGAGCTCTTCCTCAGACAAGTGCTGCTTGACATAATCTGTGACATCAACCTGCTCTTTTACCGATGGCAAGCTGTCAACGCGCCATTCCTTAGGTATGAGTGCGGAGATCTCTTCGCGCTTTTTAGCCGCGGCATCCTGCCATGATGTCGTCATGGTGTTAATTTGACAACTCCGTTCTAAAAATTAGGGAATGTCTTGATAGTCAAAACACGAGAAGAGGAATAGACGGAGACCAAAAAGATATAAGTTAAGGAATTGGAGACATGATGTAGTTGATAGCCAGAACTCCAAGTGACTATCTTGGTAGCTATCAGTGGAGTAGAGAGGTGGGGTAAATTGGAGGCTAACAGCTTCCACATTTGTAATGGGATCGGAAGTGTGCTCGGAGGCAGCGGCCACAACGTCTATACCGCAACTGCCGATGAGTACCGTGGGGTGTTTAGCGTCCCTGCTTGTGAATGCAAAAAGAGAAGAGATTGGTGCCTAGGCAGGAAAAGACAAAAACATACAACAGCGGGTATTCGCTAGTGGTCACCCACCTAACTACTAATCCGCCGGTACGTTGCTTGAATAGGGCTGAGCGAACGGGAAGCCTTGTTTTCAACGTCCTATGGTCGTATGTGAAGAACATACGCAATGTGTATACTTATAACCTTGATCACGATTATACAAGGCTGCCAGTCTCAATGCGATGCCACGATCAGCCAACCGCACATAAGTCGTCTTCTGAGATCCTGTTCACTCCTAGACAAGTCAGAATATCAGTACTCTACGAATATCGCCCGTAGTTGAGCTCCGGAAAACGCAGCTGGCTTTCTATCGTCCATCGTGTGAGAGGTGGTAGGTGTGGCAGGTGCAGCTCAGCCCCGCCTGCTGCGAGCGTGCGAGGTGTGGCGCTACTTCCCACAATGACGAACGTAGGCATTTACAACAAACAACATACCTCATGCGCTGGCTCGCCACAGTCGTCGTACACTGCCTTTGATCAGCTCTCGGCCGCGCAATCTCACCATGTACTTCTATGCAGTGGCCAAGGTGTGAAGGAACAGGCTCTCGGCACGCGTTCAGGTGATGAGCGGACCTTAGCGGCAGCTCGCGCGTTCGTACTCAGCCACACCAAGTGCTGTCATCACACCTCGCGGTTCTCCACTGCTTAACAGAACGACAGCCGCCAGCCCTTCGTTCCCCGCAAACTCGTCCCTGACAGCCAAAGGTTCACAATGGGCTTCTCACTCAACAACCCGCTGCCCTCGTCCATGAGGAGTAAGTCATTGTCTCTTATCGCGCCCGGCTAGTTTCAGAAGTGGTGAGGCTGGCCGCACTGTGACGTCGCTGACAATCCGCTCTGCAGGCGAGTGCAGGAAAACGGGCAAGATTCTGGCATCCTTCGTCGACCCGCGACAAGCTTTCGGACCTGACAAGATCATCCCACCGTCCGTTCTTGCGAATGCAAAGGTGCGTCTCCTTCTTCCTCGAGCTTCCGGACTCCCCACGACGCCCAGTCCCGCCCAGAAGCATCCAAGCTCCAGAGTCGACGCACAACATATACTGACAGAAGCGCAATCCAGGGTCTTGCTATCCTCACAGTCTTCAAGGCTGGTTTTCTCGGTACAGCACGTTTCGGTTCCGGTGTTGTTGTCGCACGCCTCGCAGATGGATCATGGTCGGCGCCCTCGGCAATCGGCACAATCGGCGGTGGATTTGGTGGGCAGATCGGCTTCGAGCTGACTGACTTTGTCTTCATCTTGAATGACGCCTCAGCAGTGCGCACATTTGCACAGGCCGGCTCTTTGACACTCGGCGGCAATGTCTCAATCGCAGCCGGCCCGGTCGGTAGAAACGCGGAAGCTGCCGGAGTCGCGAGCTTGAAGGGCGTGGCTGGTGTCTTCAGTTATAGCAAGACCAAGGGATTGTTCGCCGGCGTCAGTTTGGAGGGCAGCGGTCTCATCGAGAGGAGAGACGCGAACGAGAAGCTCTACGGCCGGAGATGGACAGCGCGAGAGCTGCTGAGTGGTCAGGTCCCTCCGCCACCAGCCGCTGAGCCTTTGCTGCGCGTCTTGAACTCGAGAGTGTTCTCTGGTGTTGGTGGCGCAGCAGCAGCAGATGACAGGATGTACAACGACATTCCAGTCTACGACGACTCGCACGATAACGTCGTTTGGCAGGGGCGCAGCGGTTCCGCTATGGGCGAGGGCGTAAGGAGAGACCGCACAGGATCGCTCGGCCAAGGTAGTCAGCATGGTGGGAATGACGAGTACGAGTACCGCGACCGCCCACAGCGCTCATCGACATGGGCAGACGATGTCTACGACCGACAACCGAATACTGGAGGAGGCATCAACCGCTCTTTCTCAACACGCGCAAATCCCAACGAGACTTTCGACACCATGAACAGCCGCAGCCGTGCGTCCACGTTTGGTGACAACTACTCATACAGCGACCGCTCGCCGGCGCCAGGGCGACCGTCCGCGCCGAAGCCAGTGTTTGGACAAAAGAAGGCGGCTCTGGGCGCCGATCAAGCGATCGCCAAATTCACATTCGACCCCGATCAGCCTGGCGATCTCGGCTTCAAGAAGGGCGAGGTCATCACAATCCTCAAGAGGACAGACAACGAAACAGATTGGTGGACTGGAAGAGTGGGTGACAGGGAGGGCATCTTCCCTAGGTAAGTTGTGTTCACACCAGTGCAACGTTCTGTCTTTGTAACAGCGATACAGCAACTACGTCGAGACCGTGTAATCACGGCATGTCGAGCCCTCGGGTGAACTTTACTTCTCCTGCTTCCATCCTCTACTTTCGCGTCCAAAAGATACCTCCGTATATTTAGACTGCAACATACGGCTTCTCAGCAACCTCACTGACACATCTCGATCTTGTCAGGTACAGCAGGGCGTCAAGGACTTTCTGCTCTTCGTCAAGGACTCTGCATATGTTCACGTACCTACACAGTCCACCGTTATACCTATCAATCTTTTTCATCGTTCAAACACAGATTTCTCTGTTTGTGCCTGCCTACGACGCATGTAGTGATCATCTCAATAGGCGGTCGTAGCGGTGGCGTCCTTGTCGGCCGCAGACTGCGACACACCACCGTCGCCTCCTCTGCGCATTGTGAGAATGAGTCCAGTCCGCACACAACGTGGATCATATCACATCGCACTGTTCACGATGAGCAATTGAGCATGCTAATAGTCGAACAGTGCAAGCTCACACTCGACTCGACTGCTTCTTAATCGCGCCTCAAGCTTTGCGTAAAACAACAAAGACGTTGTTCAGCCCGAACAACAAGCGTGCACCTAACAGCTCTAGCGCCAGACAACGACATCGTGGCCACTTACACATCGTGTACCACCCTTTGTACGCCCATCCATATACCTTCCTCCTGCCTGTGCTCAGAGCAAGCCATATCGTGAGCTATACAGCACCTTCACGAAGACAAACGTCACCGACCAATGCACAAGTATCTGGCCGCTCACGTTCACCACCTGCATTGCGCCATTGATACTCAATCTAATTAATCACTTAGATAAGCCACCGATTGAAACCTCTAGTACCTCACTACCAATGCCACTCTATATTACCCACTGGTTCTCCGGCGCGAAAGCCCCAATCGCAAAATCGGGAGACCAGCAAAAGCCATTTGCTACAGAACTACGTGATGGAGATGCTGTCACATGAATAGCTGATGCCGCTGGCAAGGTCCACGGTAAGAAGCGACGTATCGATAAGGTGGTCACAGCAGACGAGGTTTGTGGTCCCGCGAACCGAAACTGGCAGCTTGTACTAAGGTTTCCATAGCAGAAGCTCGGCACGAAGCCGTCAAACAATGCGAAGGGATCAACCCCCAGAACGAAGGAGCCTGCTCTGAAGAAGCCATGAGTCACTTTCAACATGACTGAATATGCGGCTGTAGTCAAAGAAAGTCTACAAGAGTTATTCTGAGAAGTCGTGACCTAATGACCGCCAGTACTTGACACAAGCATGGATTCGTCATCATACATTCGAGCGCGGCAAATCAGGCAAGCATCCTCTTGGCCCCACTGAACGTGTCAGACTTGCTGTGGGTTTCGAGATCATCATTCAAAAGATGGCAAATTGCGGGCATGTCTTTGTTTCTGAATCGTTCGCCGCACGGATAAAAGATCTCAACGACAGCCTTTATGAGGTCAAGAGCAGAACAGGCAGCAAGATCCCAGCGACGACTGAATACCATGTGAGTCTGAGGGAGTTCTTGGACGAAAAGGCTCTCGAATTTCTGGATGGTCCTCTTTTGTTCCACGTCTTTCCCTCGTTGAAGGGCCATCTGCGGCAAAGACTTTTCGAGTTCACCCTACCGCTGAAAGAGATCTGTGACCTCAAACTTGAGCTTCGAATCGGTGAGCTTGACATCCTCGAGCCCTAATTTACCACGAAGGAGGAGGCAGAGACCGGGACTGCGAGGACTATCAACGAATTAGACATCTCATGTCACCAGCACCAGGCATCAGTGGAATAAGTTTAGTTATGCTATGCACATCCACAACATTAAGCAGTTGCGCACTAACGATGAAGTGTACATCGAGATAGCATCTTGCCCCCGAGAGGCGCACTGCATCATCTGGATGCTTTTGTATCATGGAGCAGTATGGACGGATGTTGCCGCAGCAGGATGAAACCTGGACCAGATGCGTGAACTGCAAGCCGCGATGGTTGATTGGTGAGTACCTGGTACCTGTTGCGTCATTGATATGTAAGAAAATGGACTGATCGTTACCAGATGATACGAACGCCAGGCTTGAGAATTACAGACAGAACATCAACGGCGAGGATATCTGGTCCGTGGACTACACCACCAAATATTCCGATACCTAGTGCGCATCCCTCATATCCAGGCCAAGCGCAAGGTGGCGCTATAGAGACATCAGTCTGGCAGAACGAAACAAAAGGAGCACGAGAAGAGGATTCGAGATTGACGCACACACTTGGTGGCGTAGATCAAGAGCAGAGTAGGTGATGAAAAACAAACAGAAATGGCTTACAGATGGCGGTGTACATGTATTTGGTGGTTTAAGGGAACTTTCTAATCCATTCGCACGCTACAAACGCCGCCGGGCCCAATATTGGACGGTCCATGCATACGCTGTAGCTTCCTTGAGATTGCAGCCTTTTCGCTCTTCTCTGAGATATCTTTGTTGCATACTAATTATAGGATTGCCTCTCTTGCAATAGTCTCCCGTGCTCTCCGCCATAGTCCGTCACCCCCCTTTTTGTTCGTCAGAGCGCTCCGTCTTTGCGCAGCTCGTGGAGCTGAGCAGCCAGCCCGTGATTGACGTGTATCAAAAGCCTAGCGAGCATTGTTAGCGGGGTACAGTTGTCAATACTCGGTGTCTAAACATACAAGCATTATCCAGAGCATCGAAGATGTTAACTTGCAATTGATTGCCTAGTCGCGCCACATTCACCAGGCGAGATCACCCCTAGAAGCGAGCCCTTGTGGACAAGCTCAATCGGAGGAATCTTAAACTTGGTGAAAGGTTAGGTTGGCGGCTTGAGCATACCGCGCTCATCTAGGTGAGACTTGGCGGTGCTTGCTTCAGCCAGAACTAGAGACGTACTGCAGTACTGCTGTGGCAGTCTAGTCGTCGTGGTAAGGGACGACATCCATCTGATTCTCTCCAACACGGCCCTTGATCTTGAATTCAAAGTCGATGCCCATCTGATCAGACCCAGCTGCGCCTTGCATGTGAAACTCAGCGTCCATAGGGTGGGGATCAGAGGCGTTGCCCGAAGAAGCGAAACCCCTGATCATCATGCCAACTTCGGGGTCATGGTGTCTGGGGACTGGAGGCCGTGAGCTGGCAGGCGGCTGCGGCGGCTGGATGTAGGGCGCGGTTGGAACTGACGCGGTTGGTGCCGGTGCCAGGAATGCTGCCGGTGTTGTGTAGCTAGACTGTTCTTTGCGGCGCTTGATCGTTGATGACGTCGGCTGTGTCGGCTCCTCAGTGTCATCCGAGTCGTCGCGAGGACGTTTCGAACTAGTCAGCTGTGGAACGTCACCGAGGCCCGCTGGTTGCTGTCCTGTAGGTCGAGGTGTGGGTGGGCTTGATGCAGTAGTAACCTTGGAGGCACCGCTAGGTGAGCGAGTAGCGAAGCCGTTGGCGTATTTCAATCGGCAGTCCGTTCAGGAACAGATCCCAGTGGCAATGAACTCTGGGCAATGAACAGTCTACAGGGCGTGCGAGAAGTTGCAGCGGTCGCCCCAAAGACATGCACCAGTCGTATTGATATTTCGGTAGAACGTCTTCCACCTAGACTTCTGGTCAATACTTTCGAGGATCTCGGTCAGGTTGGCTGGCGCATCGCTCTTTTCTGGTGTCCAGCTTCCATTTGAATGCTTGAAGTGACTATCTTTGGTGACACAAAGCATATTCTTGTAGGCATTGTCGCGGCACGGCTTTCTGCCGAAGTCGTAATCGAGGACGCAGTACTTGTGGCTGCACTGGCCAGCCTTGAAAGCAGTTCAGGGCGTTAATCTCCTGGCTGGCAGCGCTCGGTAAGCATAGTAAGCTTGCCGACAGTCTCTCTCCAGCAAGTCAAAATCAGAGGGTTCGATTCGCTCCTCGTGTCTCATCGTTCTCAGTTCTTTCTGGAGTAAAGAAATGCAATACTTCTTCATGATGCCAGCGTATTGCTCGGCTGGTTCCTGGAAGTATGCCTGAACTTCCGATTTGTAATATCACTTCTGGCTCTCGGTGTTGTAGTAGCGGAAGATGTCAAGGAACTGGCTGACGGGGAGTGGGTCCAGAACTCTTTTATCTCCGTAAGTGAGAACCTCCACATGGTCAACATGCCTGAGGTCGGGGAATTGTTGTACACGGCGGCGGATACCACCGTTAGCCGACAGCCTGTTGAGAACACTCTTGTCATCGGAGCCCTCGTCACTTTCAGACTTCGTCTCTGCCTTCTTTGCGTATCCATCGGGAGATGAGACGAGATGCTGCAGTTCATCAAGGCCGGGTGTATCACGACCTGACGTTGAACTCTGGGGCATGACAGCACCTTCAAGTTGCCACGAAACATCCGTAAACATGAGAACCTTGCGAATGATGCAGAGGAGCTTCTTGATCCGAATGATAAGAAAGTCTCAATCGTCGCCGTAGAGGAGGTGTTCAGCGTTGGCCATCATCTGCTCGAACATCGCCCACTTCAAGCCAATCTTTTTGCTGACAAAGTTGCGCAAGTTGTTCGACGTTTTGGCCTTTGAGATCTCTGCCTGTACCTGTGCAATTCCGGTGTCATCTCGACGCTTCTCCAGACCTAGCAGCATGACGCAGTACTTCCGAAGTTCGCTGACGATTTGTTGGTCGGCGTGTTCGATATCATCTTGCCATGGCTCGAATGCCATGTCCAAAAGGAGCAAGTAGCACAGCAACTTCTGCAAGTCTGCAACATTTTGCCATGCCAATGCGGGTCCTGAGATGTCTTTTTGTCGTGAAAAGGTATCGTTGAAGGGTTCGATGACGTCTCTAACGTCGCGTATGTTTCCTTTGATCGCGCGCAGACGCTTCGGCTTCGGCAAAATGCTGAGCTCGTCCATCTTATTCGAGATGAGGTCCAAGATATGGGGCATAAGTTCTTGATCAGATCGAATGAGATTGCCGAAGCAGATCACTTCTGGAAGAACAACGAACTTAGCGTACGTGCTACCCCCGGGTTCACCACCAATTTCTGGCTCAGCTGATTGAAGACCCTTTAGCGCAGACCCAGGTGTGGGGTTAGTGTCATCTAAAGAACTGTAGCCACTCTCAAAAGATGATAACTTCTGCCTGGTGTCCGAAGACTGATCTGTGACTCCAGATAGCTCGGAAGAGATAATTCGAGCGACATCTGTGGTTTTGAAGCTGCGTCCTTCGCTGCTCGGCTGAGAAGGGCCGATATCTGTGCACAGGACTTGTTCGCTCTGCGTCTCAGAAGTCTTAATGACGGTTGATGATGTGCGTTGAGTGACTGGGGCAGTAGGCAATTCACCTACATTGCCAAGATCCTGAGGAGCCTTGGTCATGGAGATAGCAGCTCCGCTTGCTGCACGAAGTATGGCATCTCCGCCAGTGGCACTGTCGGAATTTGTGACTGCTGCCAAATTTGGTGTAGATCTTGAATCCTTTGGCGGCAATTCAGGTGCTGGCTCTTGATTTGGATCCGTAATGATGGTAGAATTGTCCGTGGGGGCGAAGGGGAACGGCAGACTCTGTGCGATCGAGCACAGCGCCTCAGCTTTCTGAACCAATCCGGACTTTGGAGGTTGTTGGAATGATGTCCTTTGTGTTCTCTATGAACGGGACGCCCTCTCAGCCTGAGCTATCAGTCTGTTCCCGTGACGCTCTTGCTCTAGACGGATTATCTTTTGTCTCTGCTCTTCTTTGGAATTGGAATTTCGCTTCATCAACCCAGCCAAATACATCCGAAGCCTTCTGTCTGTACTCTTGAGGGTGGAGTTGTCGAGATAAATCATATTGCGTGTGCTACCGACAGTGGAGTCGGCTTTGCGCTTCCGCGAGTCGGCGACATGGTTTCGAACGGTAGTGAAGCCGTTGCTGGAATGATAGCTTCGGGGTACGCTCTCAGAGGCATAGCGGAGCTCTTCTCAGCCGTTCGATATTGTTCTGGGTTATAGCTGCAAGAGATCGAGACCAGAGCGACAACACGTACAGAAGCGGCATCGTTGACAATGGTCGTAGATTGCGCGGATGTTGGCGCTTGTTTACGGTATTACAGTTCGTTAAATCTGCAATCCGACTTGCGCGCCGAGCTCGTATACTCACGCGAGGTTCAAGACGTGGTCGCGCGTGATAAGCGGACTTGGTGCGTGCGGGCGGTCATCTAGTTAGTGGGCATGTCGCGACGCTGATCACTTTGTACTAACAATAGTGCTTAGCTGAATCGGGTGCGTATTCAAGCCCTTCTTCATCCACTCATTCCAAAATGCCATGTTGCAGATGTCGGCGCTAGTCGAGCGCCGGGATAGACGGGTCTGTGTGATCAGTCGACGGTGGAGTTGGGAAACTGGCGGCGCGGTGAACTATAAGGGATTGAGGGGCAACGCGAGGAGGAGTGCAAGTGAGTAGCCAAGGACCTAGATGGTGCTAGTCTCATGTGCTCGAATGAAGGAAGGAGCAGACACTGGGGTACCAGAGCGGGTAAAAAACACCGCACTCTTATCGTGTAAATAACACAGAAGAAAGTCTGTTGTTTACACCGCGTCAGGGGTGTATTTTACACTACATAAAAGTATATCTTATCTAAAATAAAGGTATTTTACACTGCTTAAAGACTTGTATTATTCTATCTATCTATTCTATCTTATATAAAGAAGTAAGGAGAAAGAGGAGGCAGAGAGAGAGGGGTGGCAGAGAGAGAGGCAAGAGAGAGAGAGGTTAGAGAGAGAGTATGTATACGTAAGAGGAGGGTTGATAACAAACTTTTGTAGCTGATCAGTTGCAGTGTAAAAAAGACAAAGTTCTGTGTAAATAGACTGTTTTACCTAGAGGTGTAGTATAAAAAAGATAAAGGTTCTGTGTAAATAGACTGTTTTACCTAAATATGCAGTGTAATCTCACTCTGGCGGTGTTTTTAACACTGCAGCGGTACCCCAGTGAGAGGACGTTGCATCGCAGAACCGAGGAACCCTTCAATTGCAGTCAAGCAACACCAAAGCCACGCTCGTACAATCACACACTTCCTGGGTTTAGAAGGAAATCATTTTGAGCAGCGGCATCCAGAGAGGACATTCTCAAATTTGGTTGGATACTACTGGTTAGACTTCAAGTTTACACCTCTCTTGAACAGCTAGGACTCCAAGGAAGAGCAGGGACCGCTCAGATAGATTTTTTTTGGGGAAACACAAAGGCGATCAGACTGTACCAGTGGACATCTGATAGCTTTAGAGAACTTCTGGTGGCTACAGTTGGGTTGTAAGTGGATCGTGATTTTCTCCCATCACCGAAGACTGGTGCCCTCCAGTTCCACGCTTCAAGAGACAAATTCAGATTTCTCTGGTCCTGTGTAATCATGACCATCATCGTTGCCGCTCACGCCCGCTCGCTTCACGTGAATTGTGCAGGCCTTTACCATTCCTCTGCCTTTTGTTCGGGCGACCATCTCGCTGTACCTCATTTGTGTCAACCTCGTTGTCATTGGGATAGTCACTAAAGTTCCCCATTGGTATTTCGTCTTCTCGCCTGTCGCGCAAGATGCGAGGCAACACTTCAACAATAGGGTGTCCATCCTCGGCTGTCATCCAGTCAACAAAATCCCCGCCTCTCCATGGTATACGTCCAGAAGAATGTCGGCGTTTGCGATCGACCTGAGATATGTTACCTTTGTCTGTGGCATGATTGAACGGAGGATGTTGCGCTCTTCCAGGCTGTGCGGCTTCACGCCAAATCTTTAGTCCTATAGGTGTTTGTGGATCGAGATGAACATCCTCTAGAGTCTGCGTGTGATCCATAGGCTCGAAACGTTGCGCATCTGACTGGAAGCGGTTGTTGGGCTGCACATCGTTCGTATCAGGCTTAGGATCGATGGTAAGATCGGGCCTCTTTGCACCCTTGCTAGATCTGCCAGGACCTGGAGGTACACTGTAGGGCTTTTTGAGGAGTAATACACAACAAGCCCCTAGAACAGTGACCTTCCAGGTATTCATCGCAAATGTAGCCTTCCAATGTATGGTTGTGGCCACATACCATATTTGTACACCCTGGGCGCTTATTGGCAAGGTGTAGACCTTGAAAGCCTTCGGATTGGCGAGCGCTTGAAGGAGGATCTGGGGAACACGAAGATCCAGAAGGGACTGATCTAGTCTCCCAACTGAGCCGCCTCGCGGTTGTGTCGGCGGAGATGGGACAGAGCCAGTGCCAGAAGTAGCACCATGGCGGAAGGCGCATCTCTCGGCACCAAGTGTGCAGTTATCGCCCTTTTTGCACACTTTGTTTGCGTTGGCATATTATTCCGCGCCGCAACTGTTCGGGTCAGGACATCCTCCAGGCTTGTTTACCTTCATGCAGAACTTGCTTCCTTTCTTGGGCGGGGTTTCGTTTCCTTGGATGGGCAAAATCAGCTCGATAGACGTCACTGATGCGTCCGACCCTTCAGTGCTGCTCCTTCTGCTGTCGTCTTGCAGACTCTCTACTCTTGCTTTGCGACGCATCTCCTCGCGAGCTTCTTCTTCGATCCGCAGGGATGCTGCCTTAGTATAATTCGCCATATCAGACCCATAGATTAGATTATAGAATGCCTCCCAATCTCGACTCATGCTCTCTGCCCTCTTGCCAATCTTGATCTTGCCGACCTCATCGTCTCTTTGCGCGGCAATTGTTCCCATCATAACGAAGGATAGTTCCTGATAGTACCCCTGCCTCATTGGAAGTTGCTGTCCAGCAACCTGAGAACCCGTTACACCCGTGCTGCTGAGTGTGGTAAGGCCGGCCGAGGGATGGTCGAAGATCTCTGGTCGATCTAATAGCTCGTAAGGGTAGTACATGTCATTAGGGTGGGTGATCTTGTGTGGTTGTTCAGGTTGCTCGATCGAGTCCCGTTCCGATAGACCTACTGGGGAAGTATAGGCGATAGTACTATAGATACGCCGCAAACCATCAACTAAGTTAAGTCATCTTGCTGACCATATTCGCGACCAAAGTCACGCCGGCACCGAATGTTCTCAGCTGAAGATAGCAAATTTTCGAATGTCGAGACATCAATGTCGATGTGCCCAAAAAGTTGTTGGCGCACCGGGTTAGAAGCCTTAATCTTGATCACGGAGTCGGTGAACCGCCGTGCAATCTTTTGATCTGTGATAGTCAAGGGCTCTCCACTGCGCACCTTAGACGGAACTCCGGTGGCCTCATGGTCGCGAACGGCTTGCTCAATGCGGGGCTGCAAGCTGGTTACATCTTCATGAATGACCGCTGCGCGGAATCGTGCGAGAAGTTTGTCCAACCATTTAATGGCTTCTGTTAGAAGTTTGAGTTCCACCTGGTTGTACCAAGCGTGACTGAACGTAGTCTTGATGGGTGGACCTGGCTTTGCGCGCTTGGGAGTAAAAGTCGTTGGAAGGTAGGCTTGTCTTCGCGAGAAGAAGTCGTTAAAACGAGCCGAGTTTTGCTTCAAGAGCTCATTGATTGGCGCAATTAGATCTGCCGTATCAAACTGCTCAATTGCTCGATAATGCAATGTCGTTGGTACAAGTCTTGGTTCTTGTGCAAAAACAATTGCTTCCTGCTGGAGAATGGGGGCCTCCGAGACCTCGTTCAGTTGTCCCTCTTCTCGTCGTGCTTCTTGATTTGCGTTAGTCTGAGTACTTCCGGGCCTCGGATCTCCGACTATTGTCGGAGCAAACACATAGGATAGTATCTCAGAAGTAGACGCACCCTGCGGATCGTCCACATGGTAGCGCAGAAGGTTGGATGGCCCTGAGCTGCAGTAGTAACCGCTGCGGTTCTCATCGTCGTCGTCATACTCACCACAATCATCTTCGCTACTACCTTCGCTAGTCGAATCAATGTCTTTGTCGCTATGATCACATGTGGAATCATATGTGGTATTTAGAAACTGATCATACGGGAACGTCTCATCCCCGTAATCATGTACGCTCGATGGCGATAGACTCCTCGCTTCCGAGTCATCTTCCGGGTCCGAGATTCCAGGTTCAGACCCTTCATCGCTTCTGCAATCTTGTTGGGCCGATGTGGGTGCGGACTGCAGGGACTTGTCTGTGATGTCTCCGCTCACGGTGGCCTGATGTTGACCATTACTAATTGTGGCAGTGCTCGATGGCAAAGTGTTATTGTAATTGTGAGTATTTACTTGGCCTAGAATGTCACGTATCGTAATTTTGGAGAGAGCGTACGGACTATCGTTGTCTGTCAAATCAGCGCAATGGCTTTGCCATATCGATCTTGACTCGGAACGGTTGCGACCGCCATGTTGGGCTGGGAGCTGATAGCTTGGTGGCAACGAGTTTGACCTCAGCTGAGTCAATCGATCCTTTGCAGATCGCGTAGCAAATGTCGATGGGGATAGCGAAGCAGGGTTGTTGATTGGTATGGTTCTCAGATTTTGGATTTGGGTAAGTATCCGGGGCGGAGGTGGGGGCGGCAGCGATTTCTTCCGAATTCGCCAAAAGCCGCCAATGCTCTCACGCCTGAGCATGGCTAACGCTAGGTACCGTACATAAGTGGCAGGGTCCGTGTGATTATGAGGCGGCTCCCTTAAAGGAGGCGTTGTGCCATCGTTCTTTGTTGCAGTCTGCTGACAACTCTGTGTTGAACAGCACACATCGCGCTCTTGGACAGGGTGCTGTGCGCACACAGCGTGTTTGGCCCACACAACGTCTTTGTTCACCACCTCGAAGAGATGAACAGTAGCAGGCGCTGTTTGAACCGTAGCATGACATGCTTAAGCAAATCGTGGTGCATGACGAAGCTTGCTAAGGAGCCACTATCGTCGCTCCTTTCTCTCAAAATCAAGCTTATCCTGGTCTCTCAAGCGCTTTGCTGGTGGCACATAGGGAGCCATCAGCTTCCGTGTTGTATGCAACGTACGGGTTACTGAGGTCTTCTTCACGCTGTCAGAAGCTGTCCGATTAGTCCCTTTCGCCACACCGGACGCCGGCGCCTGTAAATGTGTCTCTGTCGCTGCACCTTGGTTTGTTGAGACATATGGTTCGTCACTTGGGCCGGATATCTGATCAAGACTGCCCTCCCGGTGATGATGTCTGCCTATAATCTTAAGGGCTCGTTCTGTGTCTTGCTCGTCATCAATAGGCTCGGCACCAATCTCTTCAAATGACCGCTTCGATCGCCGCGAAGCAGGGTCCGCAGCCTTTACTCCCAAGTCCCGTCTTTTTGTCTCCGCCACGTCTAAAGGTACAGTCGGCTCAAAAGCTCCTTCCTCGAGTCGAGCTGACTCTGGCTTGTTGAGGGCTCTGGTAAGGTGACCGTGGTCTCTCGCTTTCGATGGACTGTTCAAATCCGCGTTTGCGACAATGCACTTGTCATCAAAGGGATGAAATCGTGACATTTTGCGCCAGGAATTTAATCCTCGTACTCTGGAAGTGTCTGTCGAAGTCGATATGTTGCTCTGGAACATGGACCTCGATGGAGTGCCAGTCTCGACCACGTTCAAAGTGCGATCTTGCGAGGAGTCTTCTGGTTGCATAGAACATGTTCTCGAGGGCGCTGGAGAAGTTTTGAGATCCGAATCTGGGGTCAAGGGAAGATCGCTACGATTCTGGTCCAGTTTACTTGGAGGTGTGACTGCGAGCGGCACGAGAGAGACACGAGGGCTTTGTGAACTAGCTTGCGCTGAAGGCTTGCATTTTTTTCTGGAAGATCGACCGTCTGCATCGCTGTCGTCCGCCTTGCGCTTTGCCTGAGACGTGTTCGTGCTGCCACGGGCGACCTTCAGTCCGTTATTCTCGGCGCCAGCATCGTAGACAACAAAATCGTCTGTAGCAGGCTCACCACTGCCGTACGCATTGTCGATAACTGACGTTGCACTAGTAATCTGCTCTATGGCGGCTGGTGCAAGGGCAGATACCGTTGCCGCCTTCTATCGCTTTGCTGTGAGCGCTTGGGAAGGCGCAAGAGGAGTATGCAAAGGAGACTGATACGAAGCATGGGAAGTCTGCACGCCGTGTTCAATGCAACACGGTTGCTTAGCAATACTTGCCATATGCTGTAGTGAGACCTCCCGAGTGACTGCCGCTTCTGATCGCTCGCCATTTCCCGTTGCGCCGTAGATGTTTGTCAGGCTCTTGGACTTGATATCGCCCTCAAGCAAGTTGCCTTCAGTATCAAGCTGTACGGCGCTCGAGCACCGCTCAGAATGCACGATCATCTCGTCTCGCGACTCTGCGCATATCACATATCCCGCTCTGGAGGCAGCGTTGCGATATTTGTTAGTCGTCATTGATGCTTCGACCTTTGCACGGGCCAACGCTTTTCTGCGCGTGTCATGACTCGCTGTCTGGAACCCAGAGTCTGCATACGGTTCTTTTCTCGCAGTCGTAGGAGCCAGGTACGCTGAGCCGTATATCAATTCGTAAGTGTTCATGCGAGGGTGATTCGTGAGGCGACCAATTTCAGCGCTGCCCATACTCCGCGCATAGTCGTTATGGGAGAGTTCGCAGCCGTCAAAGCCGTAAATAAGTCTGAAGACGTCACCATTCGCCGGTGGGAGGGTCTAAACGCCTGTATTGTGGTATGTGCGCGGAATAGCTTCTAATGCTGCAGTAGATTTCGAGTTGAGAGGCTTCTTGGAATGGTTCAGACATTCATGTGGGTACAGAGCTCGAATGATGCGCACTTCGCGAGCGCGGTCGTGCAGTGAGCGCGCAATGACAGCTTCGCCTTCGGTAGACATCTTAGAATTACCAACAGAGAAGATGTTGTAACGGCATGTGTGGGAGGAGCCGACTGCGCTGTGCTTGAGTTGTCGTAGACTAGGTGTGGAGTAGTGTGGCCGGGGAAGGCGCGGCTGGCTGCAGCAAACAAATAGAACTAGCGCCCCAGCAAGTGAAAGTTAATGACTACCAGAACATGCCATGCCGCTCTGCACGAAGGCGATAGCCAAATCGCGCAGGAGCTACTAATCTGCGAAACGCACATACGTGATCGACCTATGAAACTTGCGTACATTCGTCATCTACCTCTCAGGTGTCAGCCGTGGACCACAGTTGATACAACCTGAACCATACAAGCTTAGCAGTCTTGTGTCACTTCCATCTGCTGTACGTCCAACAGATCTTTCAGAGACACCGCTTGCTCCAGCGTGTCTCACGTCTCTTGCGCGGTGACACTAATGTGCACCAAACTCCGCGTCCACGATGTCGACCATGTCGAGCGACTCTCCTACCACCAGAGCCGCGACCACGATCGCAAAACTACGCGAATCGAGTAGGCCGATCGTGCATGTCACCATAACTTGACGATCCGCGGGGTCAAAGCGCACCTTGGGGGTGCTCTTGACAAGGTCTACGCCACCGAAGATGCCCTCAAGACTAAGAAGGTCCAGGGAACCCTTAGGGAACCCTTCTCGAGGAAACTGGTTGGTTGTACTGAGATAAGGAGCCGGTCGCGTTGACTGAGGCAGGCTCGCCCCGCTATGATGCATGGGCAGGAACGAGAGGTAGGCGCTGAACTACGACGCTTGAGCCGGGAGCTTCAATATCTTCAACTCCACCAGTCCCACGAAGCCATCGTCTTTGTCGTCGCATTACTATCCGCAAATCAATATGGCGAAGCCCAAGAAGCAGAAACTCTCAGTACAACTTCGCCCTCGCGAGAATGGGGGAGACGCAGCACCTGCTGCATGTACGAAACCACCATGTTCTTCTGGTCCGGGGTCGACAATCCCCAACGCCCCAAACATCTCAGATCTTACCGATTTGAAACTCGAAGGATACAAACCGTTCGACCTCAGCAGCACCCAGCAACAAGATCTGATTAGCGAGATCCGCGCCGAATTACCGCTTGTGGACGCCCACGAAGTTATAACTGGCTCCTCGACCCTCTCGCAAAACAGCTCTCGGCCTGCATCTTCCCAACTGCCAAGATGATGCACATCGATCCCGCCGCTGTGAAGCGCATTCTCGAAACGGAGTTCCGGAAGGCCTACGGACAGGACGTGCAGGCCAGCATCATCCAGCAGGAGCGGCAGCGAGCGAAACGAGGATGGACGAATGTCAGGTGTGACCTGTAGTCGTCAGTCAGTCAATGAGGAGTGTAATTATACAGCACACCAGGACAATGAGACATCAGCATGGCAGTCATGTTGTGACGTCACTTGCCTGTCCCATGCCAATAGATGCTGCTTCCATACCATAGCTGTACTCCATCGTGATCCCAATGCTTTTCAAATGAGCAGCAGCGCGTGGATCAATGCTGCAAGCCGCGCTGCAATGTGGGCTCCCTCATTGCTGTTGTTGTGACGTAAGTGCCATTCCTCAGAGGAAGCCGCAACCGCGCTAGCCTAAAATTATCACCCTCGCACTGCGTCCCACTGTTCACAGATCTCACCCCCATTGCAATGTCTCACACAGCCTTGCGCGAGAGCCTTGCATCGTGACTCGGGAGCACCAATATTCGACGGGTTACCCGCAGTACTCGGCACCGCTGTGTTTGCTGCCGTATCTCTATGCGTTTCGAGCCGTGCTTACTCCGTTCCGCACGTACGGCGTCAGCGAACCTCGGCGTACATGCGTTGCAACGTCGATTGCACAATGATCGAGCACCCTTTCTCGATTCCCAATCATGCCTCGAAACTTCAACATTTCTACGATCCTTCAGGAAGCCGGCGCGACAACATGATCTCATTGGCTCAGACTGGTAGGAGTTCGGCGAGATTTTAGCCAAAGGATCATGCACGACCGACTCATAGGGCTGAGTGTCCTCATGGCGACAAGGTCCGGATGGCACGGCCAGGATCCTGTTCAGCCTCTTGGGCGATGACAGCAGCGAACTAAACAACACGAAGCCGTTACCGCTACTTGACTCGACATGGGGGCTCAACGGTGGACGAACCGCAGCCGTTGCTGGCAATGCAGGCACAGCCCCGGTCGAATTCCTCGAGATGCAGCCCTGAATCCAGCA
Source organism: Didymella keratinophila (assembly GCA_011058865.1). NCBI lineage: Eukaryota > Fungi > Ascomycota > Dothideomycetes > Pleosporales > Didymellaceae > Didymella > Didymella keratinophila. The sequence goes on from SWKW01000051.1 coordinate 96,540, forward strand.
TTGTGGGCGGTCTGAGACATTTCCAATTCCTGGGAAGGATGGCTGCTGATGCAAGAAACGTTCGTGCTTGTGATTGGCAAGCGACACTGCCCCTGCCTATCGATAAGGTACGGCATACGGCATGTCGTGGGAGCCTCCAAACGACAGCATGCAGTATGCGTTCGCATAGCCTGTGCCTCTGAAACAACTTCGCAAGCCTCATGTTGTGCTCTTCTTCGCAGCAGAGGACAAGGCTGTGGAGAGAACAGCCCCCACCGATCTTCCAAATATGGCTCCAGTAGCAGTCGACCATCGACCACCAAACCGCTCGGCACGCTCCTCGCGCCAACGGCTAGCAAACGTCAGCCTCAGCACCGATCATATCGTACTCCGGATAGCCTCTTGCTGCCGTTTTCTGCATCATCTAGCATGCAGCGGTGTCATCTCGGTGCGCTTTCCCTTCCATTTCTGTCCCGATGCGCTCGTGTGCGTGCAGCGTCACGTCACAGGACGTACAGCAATGTCAATACACTCGACACCCTCACCTCCAGAGTGGAAGATGAATCGCTATCAACCGGCAACGCAGCTGCACGAGAAGTCGGTCAGTCTGGCAGCAGTAGCTCACCTAAATCAACTAGCGCGAAGCCCCCAAACCAATCTAGCAGGGTACTTGGATCATTCATCCCGCACAAGACGAACGACACCGCATCACAACACGCATGCGTCTTCTCATTCGTCCGCTGTGTGACTCGAGAGATGATGCTGCAGATACTGCAGGTCACTGCAGCTGGGCCGAGCTGGGAACATCTTTGCCTGGCCGCCTTTTCTTGCCTTGCGCGTCAACTCTCCGACGCGTTCGGGCGCTCCGCGGTAATCTGATTCGTAACTCGTGCTGAGCGGGGGCCCCGCGGCGTCTGACGGCCCCACTTGTTTTCTTACAGCTCTCGAAATACCTCTTCATGTGAGGTCACGACTGGGGGCTGAAAGAGCCGTCATCCTTCAGAGAATATTTATTAACTGTCCCAGAGCCCACAATGGACTCCAAACGCCAGTCAGAGCAACCGAGGCCCCTGGACTCTTCAGCTACGGCTTGGGAGTGACCATGGCATCGCAGATATCCCCCAACGACTTCATCAACATCACCAGACCTCAATCACGAGCTCCAAGCATGAACGGCGAAGCATCCGGCGCTGCGGCGTCGCGACCGCGCCTGCCGGTCAAGAAGCAGGCGCCACAGAAAAGCATTGACGAGTTCTGGGACAAGTTCACAACCAAACACCCGGGAAAGATCTTCACAATCCTACCGGACAATTTGTACGCCAAACGTGCCGCGGCGCATGCGCCCAAGGGTGCGATACCTGGCAAGAACGCCCTTGCATCTTACGAGGAAGCTGTCTTTGCCTGCAAGGCTAAGGTAGCTAAAATTGTCAAAGAGTGCCGGAGGCTGAATCAGAAGTACCGCGACCCTCACTTCGATATCGAGGCCGATTTCAAGAGGTCCCAAGCGTCTCCAGATATACCTCCTGATTGCTTAACAAGCCTGGATAAGGAAGTCTCTGAGTTCCAGCCCATGTCTGTCAAGAGGGTGGAGGTACGACATTGTCGTGGGTCCATTGGGTTGAGCGCGCAGCTGACAAGTGACAGGACATCTTCGAAAACCCTCGATTCTTCATTGAAGGCGCGACCGCGAACGATGTGCGACAAGGAAATGACGGCGATTGCTGGTTCATGTCAGCTCTGGCGACCATCAGCAACAAGGAGGAATTGATACAGAGGGTGTGCATCGCTCGCGACGAACAGGTCGGAGTATATGGATTTGTTTTCCACAGAGGTAGGTGCTCTGATCTGCATCCTTGCATAACATGCGCTCATGAGACACAGATGGCGAATGGATCTCGGAAGTTATTGACGACAAGCTATACCTGATCAAGGAGGACTTCGACGAGGCCAAGATCGAGCGCTATCATTGGCTGGAGCTGCAGAACCGCAAAAGCCCGGAAGAGGAGTACAGGACAGTCATGCAGACAGGCTCAAGAGCTCTGTACTTTGCACAATGCAGTGATTCGAACGAGACGTGGCTACCTCTTCTCGAGAAAGCTTTCGCGAAAGCTCACGGCGACTACTCGGCTATCAATGGCGGCTTCGTAGGCGAAGGAATCGAAGATCTGACAGGCGGTGTCACTTCGGAGGTCTTTGCTACCGACATTCTGGACAAGGACAAGTTCTGGCGCGAAGAGCTTATGAACGTCAACAAAACGTTCCTCTTCGGCTGTGGACAGATGGGTGGCGAGCGCAAAGGTATTCAAGAGAAGCATGCATACTCCATCATGGAGGCGCGCGAGATCGATAACCAGAAGCTGCTCAAGCTGCGCAATCCATGGGGTCGGACCGAATGGACCGGCCGTTGGAGTGATGGCTCAGAAGAGTGGACCCCTGAGTGGATGCAGAAGCTCAATCACAAGTTTGGTGATGATGGAGTCTTCTGGATCTCTTACGAGGATCTGCGTCGGAACTACCAGCATCTCGATCGGACTCGGCTGTTCGGTCCTGAGTGGACCGTTTCGCAGCAATGGACCAGCGTCAATGTCCCTTGGAGTGTAGACTACCTCGAGACTAAGTTCAAAGTCACCTTGGACAAGCCGAGTCCCGTCGTCATCGTTCTCAGCCAGCTGGACGATCGATACTATCAAGGCCTGGAGGGACAATACGAGTTCAATCTGCAATTCCGCCTACACAAAGATGACGAGGATGAGTACATCGTACGAAGCAACGGCACCTACTACATGAAGCGGTCCGTTTCTACTGAGCTCGACCTCGAGGCTGGCAACTACACTGTACTTCTCAAGATAAAGGCAACAAGGTCGCAAGGTCAAACCCCAGACGAAGTCATCAGAGCGACATGCACCAGGCGACGCGAGAAGTTGCTTGCAACTGGTCTGTCCTACGACCTGGCGCATGCGAAGGGTCAGTTCAGGGAGCATGAAAAGGAGAAGGCTGAGCACCGTCGGGACCAAAAGAATCGCGCCAAGAAGGCTGAAGCCAAGCGCGTTTATGAACGCGAGAAGAAGTTACGCAAAAAGCAGAAGCTTCGTGAGCAGAAGAAGGCTGCGAAGGAGACGCGCAAGATGAACCCACATGGAGAAATCAAGGAGGTCGCGCACAGGCTGCAAGATCTTGGCCTTGGAATTGCTGTCGAAGAGGAGAACCGCACAGCCAGCGAAGAGGAAGCCAAGCCCAGCAACCCGGCTGTTACCAAACATCAACGTGCTGCCAGCGCTAGTATCGTTGGTGAACGCTGTTCAAGCCCAAGCGGCTTCCAAGGCCGGGGAGGCTACAACCGCGGTCGCGATGGTTACAATGCAGCGCTCCCAGGCGCACTCCAGGGCCGAGGCGGCTACAACCGCAACGAACAGCATGGCTCGGCTATGGCCGAAGCCCTCGCCTTACAAGGTCGCGGTGGCTACCAAGCTAGCAACCAAGGATTCCAAGGCCGTGGCGGCTACAATCAGAATATGCCTGGAGAGTTCCAGGGCCGGGGTGGCTACAATGCTGAGCTTCCCGGCTCCTATCAGGGCCGCGATGGGTACAACGGCCGTGACGGGTACAATGGCCGCGACGGCTACAATGGAAGGAGCGGCTACAACGAGGGTCAGACTACAGACTCGCCAATTCCCACACCCCAGGCGACGCCCTTAATTGATGAATTCCGTCCAGAAACTCCATCAGAGATGCCATACAGCCCTCAGCCCGAGCGAAGGGCCAGAGTATCTCCAGCGCCATCGCGCCGCGCTACTCTCTCGCCTATCCCTGGTGTGAGACCTGCCATACACATCACACGAGGCCGTAACACCAGCGTGAGCTCACCGAGGGCCCGTCATGGTACCTACTCACCGAATGAGGTGTCCGACGATTCATCTTGGGACTCTGATCTGGCAGACTCGATCGACACCGATGCCTCTGACGACGATGACCACTCGCCCCGCTTGATCTCTCAGAACCAAGTCCATACCTACCAATACAATGGTCGAACATACTACACCATCGAGGATGAGGATGAGTTCGAGCGCGATCCTTGGAACGCTGTCTGCGTCATTGGCCTTCGCGTCTTCTCAAAGGATGCTGAGGTTGCTATCGAGGTGCAGCACGGTGAGCCGAACAAGAAGCGCGACGCAGATGCAGAGAGTGTTGCGAGTGTCAGCACCATCCGTAGACGCCAGAAGGAGCTCGACGTGGACGACAGTGCCGCTGATGCGACATCGCCGATGCGCACAAAGAGCAACATTGATGAGGCCCTGAAGGACGAGGAGAAGCGGCAAGCCGAAGCTGAGTTGGTCAGCCATGTCGGCACTGCGCCTGCTGGTAACGAGCTCAGTCGCCAAGGCACTCTTTCCTAAATAATCTTAGCATACCTTCGTTGTTCAGCAAAGCATTCATTCCAGCACATAGTTTGTATAAGATGTCGGGCAAGCAAGGAGTTTTGGATCTTTTGGGCGATATCTGTCACTATCCTCGCGAAAATTAGTACAGTGATGCATTCCGTCTTTACTCCGTCTCGTCTAAGTCCTCTCTTGATCTCCACGCTTCCCCATTCCGCTGCTCACTGGAACTTGCTGCGACAGCAGGATGAACAAACACGTTCCGTCGAACAAACGACTCCATGCACCTGCACCCTTTGATCCCACCCTTCAACTGCGCATGGTCACATGCCATGAGTTGCTCGCCAATTTAACATCCTTGCACGCTCCGAGTCCTACGCAACATCCAGCAGCAGCGTTCTCGACGACGAACGGGAATTCCCCTGTTGACGCATCGCCCGTCGCCCACTTCAGGAATGTGATAGCCAGGGCGTAGGGAAGCGTATAGCGGTATTTGCAGAAGAAACAGGGAATGCCGTACAGAAAGTCGCGCTGGTCAGCGAAGACGTGCGAGGACAGGGTAATGAGGAAGGTTTTGGTCACCACGGTAGGCAGTGTTTTTGGTGTGGTGGAATGTCTGCGTGGTGGTGGTTGCAGGTTATGTCTGTGAGTCGCTGGCACGTGTGGTCACAAGGTGGAACCTGGGATATAGCTCTTGCTCAACGCGGACAGTGAAAGCCAAGATTGAGCTGTCTTCACCTGAGCCGGGCTCTATGGCAACTACATGGAACTGCTCTCTAATACGTACGAGGTTCATTAAGGTGTGACATCGGCATCTACAACCACCTCTGTCCATTTTCATCTATTCGTGTTGAGTACACTGGCGCATCACTTCTCTGTGAAACTGTCATTATCTCCCGCCTTCAGAAATCTCCCGCAGCCATCGTTGAAGGCGAATGATGCCTACATCAAGGACAACCACGCCTCCATACTATGTCCGGTAAGCCGTATCCACCCACTGCAGCGCAGTAGTACATCATTCCCTCGTGGGTTTCCACCAGTTGTTGTTGCAATTCCAAGTACCCGTCGACGCGCATGCCTTCCCTCATCAACCGTACACCCACATACGAAGCCCAATCCTTTGCCCGTTTCAAGAACCTGCAAAGCACACATGGTGCATGCCACACTGGCATCGCGGTGCAATGCGTCAGTTGGAAAGCGCCGGCGCGGCGCAGCGGCTGCGCGAGAACAAGAGCTTGGTTGTAGTAGTCGTTGACAGCCGCGATCAAGACGTTGATGCAGTGAGGTAGCTGAGCGGTTATAGCTGGGTAGTACATGCGGAAGTCATGTTTTGCGATGCTGTAGAAGACGTTGAGGAGGATGTGTGCGTTTGCGAGAGAAGCCATGGCAAGCTTGACGAAGTCCTCGTTGAGAAGGAGCGTGAATAGGAGGAGGACGAGGAAGGTGCGCTTGAGTGTCGGCATGTTTGGCAATGTCGGCCACTGTCAATCCATGAAAAAAGCATATAGTCGCATGGCGGGTGGTGTTACCCATGTAGGACGTGGCTCTGGAGTGGCGGTGGTCACAGCTCCGCGTGCGTTCGATTTTGGGTTTCTCACCCGCTTTACCAGATTTTTTTGCTTTTTGTTTTGCGCTCACCTTCATCTTGTCGTCGTGACATTGCCTTCGCTTCATGACTTTCGCTACGTGTGGGACGCTATGCAGTGAGCAGAAGAAGCACCTTCTGATGATAATGGCTACATGAAGAGAAAGATTGCACTGATTCGAGAAAGTTTCAGATGGAAGGCGCTCACTTAAACACGAGGCCAGCAACTGCAACCGCAGCGAACGCAACAGCCATGCCAGCATCCAACACGTACTCTGCAGCACCGTCCTGCGTAAGCCAAGCAAAGAATGACGAGGCAGCTGCCTCCTGCTCGTGATCTTTGTCCGCTGCACTGAGCCTGTTACCTCCTCCAACTTGTTCCAACCACTGCTCTAAATCGTCTTGTAGACGGTCAGGAATGTACTCGAGCAGATCGTTGTCATCATATCCAAGAATCGGTCGCTCGACGACCTTGTTATTTCTCCGATAAGAGCCTTCTTGGTGCTTTGCCGAGACTACGATGTTGGTCGCTGAGTTTTCGGGCACGAGGGACCCGGCATATGAACGTCGTCCTTCTGCAGGGGCATGTAAGTTTCTGGACACAATGGTGCCGTGCACATTAGGAGAGCTTTCGAAATGTGAAGCAGCTTCGATGTGTTCCGTGCTTTCTAGAGATGGTTTGATGCAAGTTTGACCTGCGTCCGATGTGAGAGGTGGCTCGTGAGCTGATTCACGATCGTCGCCAGACAGAACGACCGGCTCATCTGCCACAGCTTCACCGGTAGACGCCACCGTCGAAAAGGCTGCAACTTGCATGACGGGTGACGTTGTGAGGACTGTCGATCGCGGAAGCAGACCCTGGCGCTCTTTGAGCATCAAGTCTGTCTCCTTGACCGCCTTTGCCATTTGGTCCTCGTCGACATGGCGATCCAGCTCAGCACAGTCTTGAAACAAGCCAGTATCAAGGTGAGCATATATGTCCCAGCAGGTACGCTCTTGATCGTTCCATGTCGTCTCGGTATCTTGAGTAAGGTACCCATCCGAGGTATCGTCTGGAAATGGAGAACTTTCTTCGATATAGCTGCCAGGGTCATTTGATGTTGAGTTTGTGACGTGTAGAAGATACTCTGTATAGTCTACCATGGGGTCTTGCGCCACACCTAGTTGAGTGCCTCCAGAATCACGCGCACTTCGGTCTGCTACGAGATCCACTAATCCCTCATCCAAGATTCCATCAGCTTGGTCAAATGGCAAAGCAGGGAAAGACTGTTGAGTTGGTGTCGCAGTAAACTCTGCGCTCAATACAAGCCCAATTCGTGGGTTTTCCTCGACTTCATCGCGAACTGCACCGTAATTGGACAGGATAGAGTCGATGGTCTCGCGATAGCCTGGTGTGATCAGCTCGGCGTTTTGCTCGAAGAGTTCCTTGAGCTTCTGGAGATGATCGCCATCCGCTTGAGCGTCATCGAGTGACCCGCACTCAGAATCATGATCCTGCGAAAGAAAGTTGGCCATGTCCATATCGTGCACTACGTCATGGACCGAGATTGAGATAGCGCTCGGTAGCTGTGAGTGATGTGACATGGTGAACGCTGTGCCCCTGGATTGCAGCGGGAGATGAGCATGCAGGTCACTTGTACAGACGCCTTTGTTCAGAAGTCTTAGTTTGCGCTCTCGAAATGTTTGCGCAGCAAGAAGAGGTGAGACTTTCGAAGGGTTGTCTCGGTTGAGCTCAAAGAGAGGCATCTTGGTGCGGCAGATACCAAGACACAACCCATTCTCGAGCAGACAGAGAATCATTCGGCTCTGCGGTCGGTCAGCACATGTGATGAAAGTTCACTTCAAATTGCAGTTTCACGTTCACGTGTTCCTCTCAACGATCAATGCGGGCACCGTCGACGAGAGCAGGCGATGTGATAAGTGCAAGTGGCCGGTGGGGCAATTAGCAATGCAATGCACGCAGCCGGCCTGTACTATACGTAGTCAGCAACCACTGCACACCGCAATATCGAAACAACCACTACTACACGCACAATCTCTGCCGCACGACGCAACTCATCAACACGTCCACAGACGTGGTCTGTGTCCGAGTTTAACGACGCGGGATTACCGCTACCTCTACGCCCTTTCTTCGAACAACAAGGAATTGGCATCGCAGCAAACGATAGTCTTGCTGAAGATTAGATGATGATGGCACCGCTGTCCACGAACAGCCAATTGTTCGGTCTCCGCGTCTTGCGTCTGCAAAACCGATGCATTCTGCCACGGATCGAACGGGCAGATGGTAGCGCACCTTTTAGTCGCGACCTCCTCGAGCTTCCTTCCAGTCCGCCTACGGCATGGGAACAACCAGACTATTACCAGCCAGATATCAAGAAACTTGCCAGCCGCTATGCGTCACCAACTACAAGCCAATACACCCTAAGCTCTCCTTCCTCGCCATCAATGTCTGCGCGGCACCGGCAAGCCGCGCGGAGTTTGGACGATCAAACCCGCAACTACTTTTCCCTTCCAGCTCTGCGAGCAGATGCCGGTCGTGGTCTGCTGCGAGTTGCTGCATACCAGAGCGCTGCCCACTCCAGCCCATATGAAGGCTTTGGATCCAATCAGTCGTTGCACAAGAAGTACAACAGTGTGTCGACCTTCGGCCGTCCCTGAGACAGGCGTCGATCTGGTGTATTCAGTACGCCACCTTCGAGCTCTCATCTATGCCCCAAGCGTTGGTCAACTGAGCCACTGGCTGAGTGGATTGAAGCGGGCTCTTCATCTGTTCATGAGTTCTCACAGCATGATCAACATGATCGTATGCTTGATGCTGAGATGGTCGAAGCAGGCACTTCACTTGAGATCAATCAAGCAAACCATGGCCTTGCAAAGTCGCAACCTCTTCCTGCCTTGAATGGCTGATGTCTAGATCAGATGCCGTTTGAAGAGAGCAATCCACAAGGTGCGGGTGAGCCGTCTTTTTTTTGGGGACTTTGCTAACGTTCAACGCCCATGGTCTCGAGAGATGACATTGGATATTACACAGCCATCATCTCTCTCAGGAGGCCACGGCCACTCTATGAGCGAACTCAACGACTTCGTCGACGTTCAGTGACCTTCTTCTCCGCTGTCGAGCGCTAGCAGTTCCGACTTCAGCTTCGTGGAACCATTGAGCCCGCTGGAGCCAGCTAAGAACATTCTGGCTCGGGCAGAAGGTCGTCGAAGCGCAGAGCAAGAGATCGGCGCGATCAAGGGAACCATCGCAGTTGCAGATACTGTAGAGCTGGCAGGCTCGTATCACCAGGAGCTGCACTTCGATGATGATGATTGCATGCCTGTGGGCACTCCTTCTAACTCCCGCGAGCAGGAAATCGCGCCTATGCAGAGAGGTGAGCAGCTGACACAGAGAGAGCCAACATCTATGGCGGAGGACCTGACCAATGTTGACTCGCATGCGCTGTCCGCCGGTGCATCTGCGCAGCTTCCAGACACACCAATCATGTCCTCAGCAATCCAATCAAACGATGTAGTCCAAGCATTCACAGCAAAGACTGTGGTGCCTGACACTCGATCTGCGCAACCAGCTGCTAGGCTCTCGATCTTCAAACCCACCATAGTTTTCGAGCACCGACCTGTGGCCCCGCGGAAGCCAGGCGCGCGGGAAAATGTGGTCCAGCAACAAGACCGCTCCAACTCAAATCCTAGCTTCCATTGCAGCTGTCTCAAGGTCTTGTCTGTCGTGATCATTGTCAGCGCCTGGATTCTGTGCGCTCTATTGCGCTCGCTGGTTTGGTCAATGCAAACGCGAAGCCCTTTCAAACACGATGGGTTATCGTTGACCTGTTCTTCGCCATCTTATTGGCGGTTCTGACGTGCGTTGTCTTCCACGTCTCGCTCGGTGGACGCGTCGAAGTAGGTGAAGGATGGACTCAGCGAACTGTCGAGGAATTCGTACAGGTTGAGTAGCACGTGCTCGTGAGTCAATCAGGGTGTGATATCTTGTGCTAAGGCTTTCAGGGGGATTGTGGAAGGCGGACTCTGGTACCGTTCATCGTTCGCGCGGTTGCTTTGTGGGACTTGACGAGAATTGAGCCTGATGAAGCGGGTAAGGTGGTATTGGAAGGTGCAAATCGAACATAATCAGATTGAGAGTATCAGAGGACGCGTAAGTACATGTTCTGGATTCAGATTTGTGATAGTGTTGCATGGTGATGGAGAAATCACCAGCCTCGTGGTTGAGGCGCGTCGACGCTAAGCGAGAACGTATTACATCGTCAATCAGAGCCACTAGCTCATCATCTTTTCTTCTGCTCCTACTCTATATAGCATCCTGAATCTTGCATATCGTAACGACATAATCTTCCACCGATGAGCTGAAACGAGACCACCCTGGTAGTGACACTATTCACGTGAGATGTTCCTTCACTACCACCAAGCAACAAGCGGCGACATCAATATGTGCTGCTTGCTGCGTTTTCTGGATCCACCATTAGAATTTCACCTGTCATTGTCGCAAGCGCAAATGTTTGCTAGAAAGCTGTCTTCACCCTGGGTGTCAGAACATAAGTGCGAGCTAGAAGCCCGGGCATAGTGCGGTCATATAAGCCTTTTTCACTTTCACTTTCACCTACTCTCGCTTGCTATGATATAGCTTTAGCCGCACAGTCTATGACTTGATTCTATCCTACACCTTCTTCTCCAGCGCGCCTCAACGACCACAATGCCTCGTCTCAGCAAGGAACACAACCGCGCAACTGCCTCCATGGCCACACCGTCTCCTGCGCGCACATCCGGTCGCTTTCACGACATCTTCAAGCCGCGCCGTAGCACCAGCGAAGGCTCACCCAAGACGCTCACGAAGCCTCCGCCCGCCGTCGCCGAGTTCGACGACGTCTCTCAGGGTGACCGCGAGTCACTTCACACTGGCACAGAGGAACGCTCTGGTGACGGCGAGGGCATCTCTGCTAGCTCCCACCATGTGGTCGCGACTGAACCGGTCGTCGTACACCCGCTCGGTACGGAGGCAGAAGTCGAGAGTGTCGGCGCACCATCGTCCTCCACACCTGTTCAAGGCAAGTCTCTGATCATTTCTCTGAACGCTAAGTCCTTCCAAGTAACATTTCAGGTGGCCTCATCTCCATATCTGACGTTCGTAGTCGTCAGAAGTTGTTCGCATCGAACATCTTCGACGATCAGGATTCGCTGAGTGCCGGCATCCGCGAGTATGTCGAGAGCAAAATTGCTGAGGCACTCAATGGTCACTCCTGTGCTTGCCCTGTTCGCGCACCACTCAACATCACCGCCAAGTTCGAACTCGATAATGGTGGTGAATTGTCTCATCCTCATCCTTCAAGCGCATCCCCACGAACACGAACATCCTTCAGGGCGGCAAGCGCATCGGCCCGTACATCCTCGTCCATTCCTCCAACACTTACAATGTACAAAAGGTCATCGTTATCTTCTACCTCTGCATCATCACCTTGGCCGCGTTCTTTGGACCCAAGACATTCTTCATCACCACTTGGAGGCTCGCCATTGCGCTGACCGTCTACTTCGCCGCCGGACGTTTTCTGGGATGGCAAAAGAAAGCGCACCCAGACCTCCTTCTTGCACCGGTCCTCTACGCAACAGGTGCCATGCACAACATCCTCTGCGATGCCATCAACCAGTACGGCATCTTCAAGGTCTACCTTAACTCAAAGATCATGCGCGAGTCATTGGCTGAGGTTGGAGCTGTCCTTAATCCTAAGTGATTGAGTTCTTGGGCTGTAAAAAGACGAGTACAACATGGAACGGATTAATCAATGACTTTTTATACCTCACGACGTCTTGCGATCTCGCGCTGCTGAGCCAGAGAACAAGAATAAAATCTTTACCCCACTGTTCCCCGATGTCTCTGTCTGATTGTCGCGCCCCACCTTGCTCCTTCCCTGTTCATTGACATCCACCAACACCACGCTGCGCAGTCTTCACGTGCGAGCTCCAACATGTCGACGTGTCGCGACCATGACTCTCACGGTCACTGCCATTACATGCCGTAGCAGTCATCTTCAATGGTACTGCTCGCTTCTGGTTCCCATTCTGTACGCATCTCTGTGCGCGAGGCAGCGGACGAGCGTGCAATGCGACTGCTCACGCCCCCTTTTGATGGTATGCCGCTATATGGCTTCATCCTGGACGGTCAATTCTAACGCTTGAGCGTAGACTATGAGGACACGAGCAGTGGGAACAAGAGGGTGGGGTGGTTTGTTCGAAGACGTGTCTACATTGCTGCCGCTGAAGTCCTCCACATCAATTGTTCAGACCACGGAAACTCCCAGACCAGATGCACCGAACTCATTTCGACTCGATATGCGGCTCAACAACTTGCCGGGTCTTACGCTTGCCATCTTCGTCACATCCATCGCCATCGTGATCGTCCTGCTCACAGTATTCGATATCGATGACCTACGACGCAATTTGTGGAGCGCACTCGTCGGAGTCTGTCGTCGAGTGCAGTGCCTCCATTGTGGGTCGTGTCGCGCGCACGCTTGTCTCAGGCTTCAAGCGCGGGTACAGCCTTAAGGAAGATGACTGCTGTCACTCTAATATCAGAGATTCTTAGAAATGAAGGGCTCAGCTTCACTGTTTGAAATGCTTACAGTTCTTTGAGGTCCACAAACCCTCTTCGCCACGCAACTCAACCCCCAAATCTTGCACCACCATTCCCAGCCACGCAGATGCAGACCTACACCATAGTAAGTTTTCTTCTTGTTCATAGTAATCTTGATGTTGACCATCATTGTAGCCGACGCCAGTTCGTGGCATCCTCGACTACTTTCTTGAGAGCCTTGAGGACTGATCTGACCGCGACATGCGTAACCCAGACATTATGATGTCAACCTACGTCCACAACACCAGGCGTCAGCAGACCAACGAAGAGAATCTGCTCGCCCCGGAAAATGAGGTGGTCGGATACCATAACATGGAGGGTCTGCCATATGAAGACAAGGTGCTGTGGGTTTGTTTGATCATCGCTGCCGTTATGCTCATCTTGGTTCTATGAATACCGTCATGTCAGATAGTCGAAGAAACAATCACGTACAATGCACCAATGCACCTGCGCTAGGCCTCGACCACCCGTTCGACCCAATTTCCCTCTTGCAAGCTGCACAGTACCCGCTCCATGTCTCCTTCTTCCAAGCACAGTGGGATCTCATACGGGGCCTCGTCTCCTCTCCTCCGCGGCAAGATCTGCATACCACCCTCCCACAGGTTGTGTGGCTTGCGAATTGCTGTTGGCTTGCAACCCCACTTCCCATCCCCTGCCTTTGCGGTACCTGGGATTGCCCACCCCTCGTCAGCACCAATGTGCTGCCAGCTCGTGATAAAGATGTCTGGCCCATTCATGGTATGGCATTTCATCATGAGCTTGGATGGGTTCTTTTGCTTCGATAGCTCCAGTAAGCGCGACCTAAACCAGTCTAGATCCACCCCAGCTAGTGCGTTCGAGAGCGCAAGGGCAACGGGTGCGATACCCTCCGCATCCATGCTCTCGGTAGTAGGAATTAACGACAATGGCACAGAGACCACCATCGCGTTCGCGACGTTGCCGATGTAATCGTTGGGAAGGAGGGAGCCAACGCGCCTACGATGGTCTGTCGCAATCCCGAGTGTTGTCTTTCTGATGCCCTTTGCCTCGATTGCTGCTCGCCGTGCGTTCGTTGCTTGGCACCAGACGAAGGATGCGAGCGCGGTAAAGTTGGAAATGTGTTGACCCGTGATGTCCGAGAGCGAAGCAGCTAGTGCTGATATCTTAGAAGTTGAAAATACTAGTAGCTTCGCACTGAGTTTGACTGGTAGGTCGCGTAGCGATGGAGGTCTCGAATCACCAGGAAAGCAGAACTCGGGGAGCTCCTTAGCGGTGGGTGCATCTTCAGTCAGGGTGTCCAGCGCATGTCGTGCATTGTTGAGAGTGAGGGCGCTGATCTGCTCTAGCATCGCCGCTCCAGTACCATTTCTTCGAGTATTCTCGCTCCAGACCTGATAGATCTTGGCAATACCTGTACCGTCAATGACAGCATGATGCGTGTATGCGCTCAGGATTAGTCCTCCCGGGATGAAGTTCATCTGTGCAGCGAAGACAGGTATTGGGTGCTTCTTCTTAAATGTGGTGAGAACTTCCGCATACGGGTCATCGATGCCAGGGTGCGAACGCATGGCAAAGGGGCAGAGGTCGTTGGCAGGGAGCCTAATTGGAGGTATGCCAGCGTCGATGAGGGACTCGTAAGCGAGCTCTGCTCCGTCGAGAGCATTGGTAGTGAGGAGTCTCGACACAAGCTCCGAATCGACGGTCTTTGGGTATCGCACGGTCAGCGCACCAATGGTAGAATCCATCTGTTCGACGGTTCCCGCGAGGAATGGGAATTGCTTGAACGTTGCCAACAGTCCCGCGGCCAGTGCGGCACCAGCCTCCTCCCTCAGTACTGCATCTGGGAAAGGGAAGATGAGTAGTTGGCGCACGTAAACGCGAAGTACGGCCTGATCGAGTCTCGTAAGGTCGAGGGTTTCAATTGCAGTTGTCATATCGACGGTATAGGGTGAACCTTGTGAAGGTCCACTGGGGTTGGGAGCGCCAATTGGTTGAAGATACTTGTCGAGCATTATGGCTGTTGTCGCAAAGGCTTTTTCGCTCTGTAAATATACCACCTGTGACAATGAGGTGAAGGATTGCCTCCACTGCCTTGACGTGACAACTGGAGGCCGTAAAGAAGGTCGTGGTGAAGGTCGTGATCAAAGCCACACTCAGTTTCAGACTATACTCGAGACATGATAATGAGATTCCTTCTGGAAGGGCGGAAGGGCGTTAGCGCATCCGCGGCAGGTGGTACCCGTACCGTTGGTCAAATGATAGCTCTGGGGAGCATTCCGATTTGCGCGCCTCACACGGACTCCTCGTCACCCGACAATTAGGCTCAGAGGCAGACCAAAGCTCGACAACGATCTTCTTGTGTCGCAACAGGATTGCTGGCCGAGTATTTGAAGATGTCCGATCTGCGGAGGCTCCATGAGTGAGATCGTGAAGAAGGTGTCTTGGTGTTGCAGTCTGCAGCCCTCGACCCCGCCTTCTTCCGCACATCCTCTGACGTCATCGTCCCGTTCTCAACGCTTATCGTACTACGACAATGTAACCTTACACCTAGGCACCTGCTTCAATCGTAGGAAGAGCTGTAGATGCGGGGCGAGGCGTTCAGCATCGGTGTACTGGTATAAGACAAGCAAGATGCGCAATCACCCCCACTGTAGCACAACAGCGCGCAGCTCACGGTTGCGCAGCACTTTGATCTCATTATGCACAGACTGATTCTTGCCTCGATATTTACGACATGGGGAAATGCTGCCGCTCAATCTGTAGACTATGCACAATACGTGAACCCATTCATTGGGTCCGAAGGTGGCATTCCTGGCTATGCATGTAGGTAGTATTCCCGCTGGGCTTACAATGCTAACAATTGCAGATGGTGGAGGCGATGTTTTCGTAGGAGGTGCCGTACCATTCGGTATGGTCAAGCTCGGTCTCGACACCTACGAGGAGCCTATCAACCAAAGCGCGCTCAACGGAGGTTGGACCCCACAGGGCTACGTGACAGGCGTCTCTTTGATGCATGAGTCTGGCACAGGAGGCGGGCCAAAGTACGGTTTCCCATCCCAAATGCCGTTGATCACGATCGACGGCAACGTCAACTTGCTAGACAATCGCACGTACTGGCAGAAGAGGGTGAGTTGGGAGACTTGACTGGAGGGTCCAACCCAGTGTGATGCGCGCATGAAACGCTGATCGAGGAACAGGAGGGAGACGACTTCGCGAGTATTGGCTACTTCCGCACAAAATTTGAATCTGGAGTGACAGTCGAGCTTTCAGCAACGCGCCATGCCGGACTACACCACTACACTTATCCATCGACGACAGAGAACTACGTTTTGGTTGACTTCTCACATTACTTGCCTCACCCAACGCGTTCTTGGGACTCACAGTTCTACACCGGTGGTGAGATCGAGATTCAGCCGAACTCGAGTACTTACACTGGCTACACCTCGATTGCAGGGGGCTGGTGCATCGGCGCGCCGGTGACTGTATACGTCTGTGGCGAGTTTGACGCGCCCCCCAGCAACGCCAGAGCCTTCAAGGGTAAGAACACATTCCCTGTCAGTCGCCACTTCCGGAGCTTCAACAATGCGAGTACTCCAGTACCTGTCTATACTGGCAGCAGTGCTCGCTCCGGACCGCTAAACGACCGCGTGGGCGCAGTCTTCACATGGAACAATATCACAGAGGTCAAATCGCGAGTCGGTATCTCTTTCATGTCGGTAGACAAAGCGTGCTCATACAAGGACGCCGAGTTATCTACTTGGTCGATTGAAGATACAATGCAAGCAGCGCGCGATGAGTGGAACCGGGATGTGTTCTCCAAGATCCGCGTAGACACATCAGCATCAGCAAACAAGACAAGGCTAGCATTGCTATACTCCAGCTTGTACTTCATGCACCTCATACCAAGCGAGCGCATCGGCGAGAACCCTTTGTGGGAGAGCGACGAGCCGTATTGGGACGACTTCTACACAATGTGGGATCTGTTCCGCAACCAAGTGTCTTTATGGCATCTCATCCAACCATCGTACTACGAGTCGATGCTGAGAGCCTTGATCGATATGTTCAGACACGAAGGTTGGGTACCTGATGGCAGGTCTGGCAACTACAACGGACTGGTGCAAGGTGGCTCAAACTGCGACAACGTTTTCGCCGATGCCTACGTCAAGGGCGTGAGAGGTGACATCAACTGGACCGAGACCTACGCCGCAGTCAAGAAGAACGCAGAAGTGCTGCCCTACTTCGACGAGAACCCAGTCGACCCTCAAGGTTCACTGAAGGAAGGCCGCTCAGCACTCGACGACTGGATTCCGCTCGGCTACGTATCCGCAGACCGCAACTCCCGCGCTGTTTCGAAGACTGTGGAGTACTCCCTCAACGACTTCGCCGTCAGCCAGATCGCCGCTGGAGAAGCACCCGGAGACCAGGAAATGTACCTCCAGCGCTCAGCAGGTTGGCAGTTGAGTTGGGACCGCACAGCCACTTCGCGCAACTTCTCGGGTTTTGTCATGCCGCGCTACGCAAACGGCACTTTCCATAAGGACTACAACATCACTGACTGCGGCGACTGCAATTGGTCCGATGAAAGCTACGAAGGCACCGCATTCGAGTACTCCTTCGTGATCCCGCACGATATCGCACGAGTCATTGACCTCATGGGCGGCCCAGGTCACTTCGAGCAGCGTCTAGACTACGTCTTCCAGCCCAACACATCTGGCGTCGATCTCGGTGTCAACGGATTGGGCATCACGACAATTAACAACGTCGCCAACGAACCGGATTTCCAGACACCGTATCTGTACAACTACCTCAACAAACAGTGGAAGAGCGTCGAACGGTCACGGCAGCTGGCGAATGACTTCTACTTCAACACCAGTAACGGCATACCGGGAAACTCAGATGCCGGAGCACTGAACTGCTGGTTGGTGTGGCAGATGCTGGGGTTGTATCCTATTGTTACTACGCCTGTGTATCTGCTCGAAAGTCCGTGGTTCGATGATATCAACATCACGGTCAATCATGACAAGACTCTGAGGATCAGGGCTGAGGGTCTGGATGATGGTGATGGGAAGCAAGGGTACTATGTGCAGGGCGTGAGCATCAATGGGCAGGATTGGGACAAGAATTGGTTCGAGCACGAGGATGCCGGCGGTATCATGACTGAGGGTGGAGAGATCGTGTTCACGCTTGGTAGTGAGCCAAAAATCTGGGAGACGGGTGATGTGCCGCCTAGTCCAGGGCACCTAGAACTTGAAGTTGGGTACGGGATGTAGTTGGAAGGACGTTGGAGTTTGCACCCAGTCTGAAAGAGCGAATTAGATAATCTGTACTGAGGCTACGCTCTCTCGTGTGCGGATGTCAACATCTCCAGGTCCAGGTTCCGATCTCCCCCAAACCAATCCAATTCATCCCCTATCGGTGCCTCATGTACCACCTCAGCCGATGCCTGACCAGATTAAGGACCTTGAACAATGCAGTTTTACAGCGGAGGTGGGTGACAGTACATGCTAGTTGGTAGTCCGTCCTGCACCTGAAGGCCTCATCGTATCCGAGGCGGATGCCTGCCATCTCGAATCTACTCGGCTCGAGCGAGAGATAACCGAAGTTTACACGCGGAACCAAGCAGATCGTACCTCCCAGCCTTATTTTGATGCGTCGCAGGTCGGTCGAATCCATCGCGGCCTCGCTACTCTGGAACTTCAAATGTTGTTCTAGCGTAGACCACACACAATCGAAATAGTAATCGAATGCAGACATCGCTCCTTGATTATGAGGCTGCAAGTTTATTGACACAGAGCAGGTGCTCCGTGGTAACAATTTGACAAATCTCAAAGCGATCGCGCCGACGGTGGTCCTGCAGTGGGCTACAGGTTGTGATAGATTCAGTCGGCCAAACTTGGGAAGCTGCAGCACGATCTCCACGTGTTTTGTATCTGCCGAGTAGAAGAGGGTGATTATACCGTGGCCTTTGAGGGCGAGCTGTTGTAGATTCATCATCTCACGCATGAATGCCTTGCGCGCTTCGTGCTGCACTTCGTGGTTGATCTGTCGACATGCACGGCGCAAAGCTCGACTGTTCGACGTAGGCTCTGTACCGGAGATGAGATATGAGTAGATTTGTATGCGAAGCTCGGCAGGTAAGTTGGTGAATGCGTGATGCTGCTCAGAATGCTGTGGCTGCTCTTGATGGTCGATTCGGTGGACGATGATCTCCTCCAGCGGGGTGACTGACTGCGTCGGGCCATTGTTCTCCGTTAGTAATTCAGCTTGCCGTCGAGAGAAGGACGTGAGTGTGAGATGGGCGCGCAATTGAGCTCGAAGTCGTAGGTAGTACACTACACCGTAGCAGATGAGCAAGACACTTAGCGCGAAAGACGCGCCCCAAATCGCAAGATAACCTGTCGCTTTTTGTGTCTTTGGGCGTCATCTGCACCGTCTGATCGAGGCTCGATTTTCATTGTGGAAGCGTGTGCTGCGGTTGAGTCTGTTGAATTTGGTGATGTCGTGAAGAACTAGATCTGAGATCCACAATTGTTCGTATCTTGGCTCTTGGAAATCCCGCGAGTGAAAGCGGTACCTTGGGTCAGCATTAGTCAGTCGGTCAGTTGTCATCAGTGAAAGTGAAGGAAAAGCATCAAGATGGCCTTCTCGTTAAAGTATCGTGTTTTCAACGCATCCTGTAAAAGTCGCCATCAGCATAATGACTGCGCACGTTGACTGTAGGCGCGCCCATTCATGATAAGACCCATGTGAGAAGAAAACGATTCGATAACAATGTCATTGTAGAGATGGCGCAAATGAAGTTCGCATGGAGATATGATGGAAGCAAGCCTTCACGCGTCCTACTAGCGCGACTTTAGCGCATTCACTGAATCGCGCCTGGGTATCATCGATTGGACTCGTCCTGTAAGGAATTCGTGTGCCAGGAGCCCGAATTGTTGCGATTATACATTCAATGTCCAGGGTAAGTGTTGTCGCTGCCTAGCAGCCTGTCGTCTCAAGCGCCAAGCATCGTGGCTGCGCTTTCGAGGGGTGCGTGCATGAGGGGCAACACCTCAGCTGAGCTGGCCTTCCATGCTTGAGGTTCAACACAGGTCAAATACTTAATGAGAGCGTTGCGCTTGTATCAGCATAACTCATACGTCACGGTGTTTCGTCAACACTCACACGTCTCGTCCTACCAGTATTCATACCTCTCAAAACGATATTCGCACTGCTTCTGCGGTGTATTTCTATCTGAATTTCACATGTCATGGCCTTCGACTGGAGCGACAAC
Organism: Didymella keratinophila; assembly: GCA_011058865.1. Taxonomy (NCBI): domain Eukaryota; kingdom Fungi; phylum Ascomycota; class Dothideomycetes; order Pleosporales; family Didymellaceae; genus Didymella; species Didymella keratinophila. The sequence goes on from SWKW01000051.1 coordinate 116,369, forward strand.
AACCAACTCAACTTGTTCGACTTGGAGAATGCGTTCAGAATCGCAGGAGCGACTACGTAGGCTTCAGCGGAGGCGTCGTTCCAAATCGTCCAACAGCCATGCGTAATGGTCTTTGATTCGGCTCTCGATCCGTGAGTGTGGCTGATCGCATTGTGCTGACCTAAATCAGAGTTGACAAGAATGGGTGGGGCTTGCACTTACTATGCTTACACCAATACTATTCATATCGCACGCGGCTGTCTGCTCTGTGTACTCTCATGTGGAGCTGCTCCTCTTAGAGACTCTGCGATAGCAGATCTATCACAGGAATAGGCTATAGTAAGGTGGCACGCCTTCTTAGAAATTAGGTCATCAGACGGCGTCCTTGCGGTCGATGCCAGTGCTCAGAGGGCTGCACTTTCCCTAAAGGTCGTGCAAAGTCGTCACCGGACGCTGCCTATGCGAATCATTTCGTAGGTAAAGCTCATGGTCGAACCACCTCAAGTAAGTTCAAAGGAACCATTGTAACGAGCATGCTGACACAAGAAAAGGCAGTCGTTCTTCAGCCCCCTTTCCAGTGCTCTAGATTCTTCGATTCCTCACAAGCCCATGTTCCCATTGAAAACGATCCGTGGTATTGGAAGAAGCATCGATTTGATGTCCACCTGTCGAGCTTCCTCCAGTCAACTGCAAGACTGGTTCGTCAGGAATGACAATCCGGCCGTACTGACAAAAAGGCCTGGCTGTGGCGTAAGTTCCGCACCGGTTCACAGACGACGAGAAATCCTACGTGAATTCGAGACGAAGCCTCACCCTAAAGGATGCTTACGCCAGGTTTTCGGGGACGCGAGTAGTCAAAATTGAGCCGAGACAAACAACGTTACGAACAAGCATCGCGAACATTATAGAAGCCTGGAGGACAGGAGCAGTTCAGTGCCCTGCCGCGTCAAAATCAAGCAGTTCTACATCTGCACCTACGATAGCTGCAACAAGACCTACGGCCGCAAGCCTGACCTGGTACGCCACTATCGAGGAGCGCACCTATGGGACGATAGATACAAACGCCGGATGCCAACCTGCGAGCGCTCCATGCGCGGCTTCCCAAGCAGGGACAAGAGGGACACTCACGAGCGCAAGATGCACATGCGAGGTCTTTGAAGCGTGGACTTGGCGACATGGTGAGACACGGCTTTGAAGACTGTGACGTGAGTCGACGCGATCAAGATATGGATAGACGTCCGTTGACAATAACAGTCGATTTCCGGATTCTCGGTTCCTGGAGACCATGCAGATTAGCGGAATGGTGGGCATTCAGGAGGGGCGGTCTTGAATGCTTGACATTGACTTTACTTCCAAAGGGTATACAGACGAACAAAATCACCAAAACAACATACCACGACCATGCCAGACTACCACGTGCGACATGATTTGCTCCATAACGCCTCATTTGCCTCACTTTGCTCTCTCGATCAACGATGCTCACTGGTAGAACCTCCAAGCCACCTCCTTACACTCCCACTTCTTCGTCTCCTCCTGAATTCTATCCACCATCCAGCCACTCGTCCAAATCTGACTATCGCCCTTATTTTCCGTCTTCTTGCCGAGCTTGACGACCTTGCTGAGATGACACTCGCCATCACCCTTGTTAGTGTAGCGCCACTGCATACAATCGTCAACCTCCTGGCAAACACGGGCGCAGGCCTTAGGGCTATCAGCACCGTCCTTGACCAATTTGCCGATCTGAGCCCAGTCAATTGTTTCCTTGACACCTTCGTCATTCTTGCCGCCTTTTTTGTCATCGTTCTTGTGGTCCTTGCTGGGGTCCTTGCGATTGTCGGTTTTGATGCCGCCCTTCGTCTCTTCGCGCTTGTATGTGAAAGAGCCTGCGGCTTTCTTAAGCTTCTCCTTCGCTGCACGCTCGTCGTCCTTTCCACCTTCGAGCTCCTTCTGGCGGCCTTCATTTGCTACGATCTTTGTGTCTGAACCCAGGTTGTCCCAGTTGTCCAGCTGCGCCGTGATGTGTGGCAAGATGTACTCCTCGAACGCATCCTTGTAGAGATAGGGCTTCTCCCAGCCGTGCTTATCCGTCCACTTCTTCTGCAGCTCCCAGCTCTTGCTTAGCGCAGCGTCGTCCATGTGGTGCCAGGTCACGGCAGGTGCGCACCATTGCTTCTGTGTGTAGTCGAGCGTGGTCGGTTGTTCGCCTTGCATGAGAGGCCATGAAGTGTATAATTCGACATGCGCATCGTTGAGAGCCGTTGCGAGGATGTAGTCTCCGCAGCATTCCTTGGCAATGCGCTTCTGCCACTCGCTCACCCATCGCTCTTCGTATGACTTCGCGTACCGTCGCATTGCACCTTGTGAGAGCAGAATGCCGGGACCGCGCTGGGCAAACTGTACGTGGTTGATAAAGGACTGGGCACCGCTGTAGTATGGGATCCGGTAGTCCAGCCTGCCAACCCACTGCAGCAGATTTGTCCAGCTCAAGCCTGTGTCTGCCTCGATGAAGGCGTAGAATCGCGCGTGCGGGTTCATCTGGTATGCTTTGTAGACCATAGGCAGAATCTTCCATTTGTCCAGGTCCTTCGTCTTCTTTGCATCAGGCTTGTACTCCGAATCCGCCTGGATGATCATGTACTCGCGGAACTCGCCATTCTTCTGCTTCGTCTCGGAGTTGATCTCATGTAGCGCATCGTGAACCGGTATGCCGTCGATCTCGCCTTCGTGGTCGCTGAAGATGGCGAAGTTGGGGACGCAGGAAAGAAGACCCTGGATATGTCCTGAGAGCTTGTCGTAGGCCTCAGCTTTCGAGGTCTTGACAACGACCATGACATCCTGCGCATGTTTGACGTCCTTGCAGAAGCCCTTGACAGGTGCAGCTGTGTATATGTAGGGGGCGGCCGAAGAGGTGGACGTAGCAGTCGCAGTGGTTGTATTGGCGCTTGAGATCAGCTCGAGGATCGGCTCAGGACTCGCGCTGGCAACCACTAGACTCGAGGTCTTCCCGCTAGCTTGTGACTTCTCCTTGTCTTCCCATCTCCCTCCGTCATCATCGTGGCCAGCAGGGCCAGAGGCCTTAGGACTAGGCAGAGGTGTCTGCTCAGCGGTATGATCTGCCTTCCTTGTCTTGTCGTCCCATCTATGATCGTCTGACTCCTTCGGTCTGTCTCCGTGCAGCGTTGCTGTGGGCTTGGTCCTAGGGATTGTCGCGTGCGAGGTGTGGACGACGGGCGCGGGCGCAATTGGGTCGTGTGCTTTGACTTCGTCTGCTGGGTGTTCGATGATCGGCGACGAAGGCTCGGCGAGCTGGCGCGGTAGGCCGAAGGTCCAGAGGAAGCTGATCAATGAGAAGGTGATAACTAGCACGATGATGCGCGAGGGCGTAAAGAGGGAGCGCATTGTGGCGGTCATAGCCGGCAAGCGCCGGGCTTTCTGAGTGTTGGTTAATCGGTGGAGGTTTTGAGGTGCTACATCAGCGCATTGTCTATGTTGTTGTCACCGCATCGAAGGAAGGCGCGACTATCGTGAGGTATGAGACATGGGAGGGTGCTGCGGAGCGGTGCTTGCCGACAGCCGAATCCTTTGGACCCTTGGCTGTGGCGCCCCTGACGTTCTGGAGCCTCTCGTCATGACAGCTGCAACCAAACTTCAACGACAGCAGGAGCGATCCAGGAACAAAAGCTACGATTGCGGGAAGAAGAAATAATGAAATGTGATGACAAGAGACCCTGAAGGGCATGAACAATGATCACGTTCCGGCCTTGGACGCCCCCGCGGGTTTCTCCACGCAAGACGCGACGCGCAACGCGGCACACCGTCTTGGGCCAACACACGGCTACACGTGGAAGAAAGAGTCGTTCGTACAATCGCAAGCAATTCGCGCCAGTCTGTCATCTCATTGTCTTCTTCTGCAATTGTATACTGTTCCTTCCGTGTAATTGTCTGAAGCCAACTTGTCATATCCCTTCTAACTCCATCGTTTCTACCCAAACGCCTATCGATTGATTTCCAAGTCATCTACGTGGTAGCAAGTCAGTTTGCGCTTGAGAGCTGCTCAGGCTTGACTTACACCGCTTTGAAGCCATTGCATCTGAGTGCTGCGCGGAGGCGACCATCACTGTCGCCCGTGCACTTTTCTCTCATGGTCGTTCCTCTTATCCAGTCTAGGGAATCCATCAACTGCTTTCTTGCAGCCCTGCATGCTACATTTGTATCTGCAAAGTTTGAGGTGCACACTGTCATGGTGTCTCTGGAGGTCATAACAGCGCGATATCTTTTTGTTGCAACCGTGATAGGTGCAAATGAACACCTTCCTTTCCCCAATGATCTCTTCACGGAAGGAAAGCTCGGCCTCCGGTGACGTGTGCGTGCCAGGTGAAAGGGTAACGGCGTTCGTCAGTGTGGGATCACAGTACTGCGGTACTGCGTCGAGAGAGAGGTCCCAGAAGGTAGTCTGTTCGGAAGGCACGAAGAGAAGTCCACTGTCTGGGTCGAGAAGCATCGTTTGGTTGTTGTCGCAAAGGCCGAAAGTTTGGTCGTAGGCCATAGGTTCGTGGGAGGGTCCGTAGGGCCGCGCATTCAGACTCCCCTAGCACCGTCAGCGACCACGAAGAGGCCAGTCTTGGACTGGCTCTCCATGTACCAATAGAGTACATGTGCCCTGAGGACAAGAGAGAGGGCGGGGCGCATCAGCCCCTTACGGTCCATTGACCACCCTAGTGCTTGACTTTCCGTCAGAGACACAGCATTGTTGAAACGCGCTTGAAGACGACTTGATGTTATTGACGCTTGAAGAGCCTGAACTGTTGGACCGTTTAATGGTCCCATCTTGTAGCTGGCGTCTTAAGATTTCTGAGGTCGCATTGCGATCGCTCAATTGCTCTATTGATGTCCTCCTGGACGAGTACTCGGACTCATGCGCACTGCGCATCACGCTGTATCATAGCGCGCTCTCGAGATCCAAATTCTTAGAGTATGTCAAAATCTTACAAGCTCGAACGAGTTCTGTACGGGATCTTCGAGGCCATCGACGCCCCAGATATCGATGTCATACGCATCAATCTGACCAAAAGATGCCCATTGGTTTTGGCCGTGTGATCCCGTCTGCTCTTGGCTGTTAGGTGTCCATTGCACCTCGCGTGGTTGTGAGACTGGTGGTGCCGCGGTGTCGTTAGGAAAGGCTGGAGACATTTTGTCAAACGAAGAACAATGGGAAATTGCAAGGAGAGAGTTTGAAGATCAAAAACCAGGTGAAACGACGACATTCTTATACCCAGAAGAAAGGTCAGGGTGACCAGTGACGCCCTTCCATGCACGCGCCCTACGCCTCCCGGAAGCTCATTGGCTCCTGAGCTCATGTACGCGTGATGACGCGCGCGACGCGACTCATACCAGAACGCGTCAACATGTGATCCAGAGAGCGACAGATGATCCTCTGGTTTTTGAACTTCTCGTGCCTACAATGTGGCACACCGTGCTACCATGTCCCCACACAGGTACGGATGCTGGAGCACGTGGGCAACATGACCTTGGGACTTTTCGGCAGCGTGTGAAGAGTGTCGCAGATGAAGCGCAGCACTTCTTGGCAGACTGAGGCAGACATTCTATTTACCCTTTTGCTTTGAGCTTGGCCGTCGATCCCGATGTCAAGAGCACGAGGGTCGACAACGGAAACGCGTTCGTCCATGATCGTCTCCCCTTTCATCGGTGCCTCAATGTCAAGTCCAACAATATTCGTCCGCTCTTGTGTTATGCAGACACGGCTCGCACAAAAGCTCTAGTGGCTGTGGTTCATCTAGCTTCCTTAATGCAAGCCATTCGCTGTGATATTCAGGGTTTGAACGATCGTCGACTTCCGGGTGCCGATACCCTAAGATGAGAACGAAAGCCAACTCAGAGACTCTGTTATAGAAGTGTGCTCCACCACATACGCGTGATCCTGGCGCTGGCATGAAGACACCGGTCTCTAGATTCCTTGGAGCTCTTTGGGTAAGTGTCGATGATATAAAACGCGAGTGGCGCGTCCTCGAGTCTAACCCACCACTTTCGATTGCTGCTTCGACCCGACGCCATCCGTACTCGAGATTGTCATTCGTTGTATAAGGCGCCCTTTTCGGCGACTGACACGGTTTCTGTAGATTTGGAGACCTCAGACAAAGACACAACGGATAGTCTTGGACCTGTTGCTGACAGTGGATATAGCTTTGACCCAGTATCCACGACGTGGCTGGATGCTTTGATAACTGGTGCGCTGAGACTGAGTGCTATGGGGCCAATGAAGTTGTTTTCGTACCTGCACTCGAGGACCGCCCGTCGCTTCGCAGACCAAGTATCGGTTTTTACGAGAGTCAATTGCAGAACGAGGCCCCGGGTTGTCATGGTAGTTGTGATAGAAGAACCATGCTTTGTCTGGCGCTCCCAGGATACGACTAAACCGCATTCAGCATAATAGCTTGGGCTCGGCGGAAAGAAGTTACTTAGGCTGCCTAGGGCATATTTAAGGTGCGAGCCTTCAGCTGCATCTGTCCAGGCGAATATCGACTGGTCGGCTCAGTTCTTGATTATCTCTTCTTGGAGTCGATGAAAGGCTCTTTGGCCTTCCCCATATACCAAAGGTATGTTGACGTTGAAAATTCCAAGCAGTTAGTATGCTCTGTCTTCAACCCGCGTGGTGTCCCTTGTCGCTGCCCATGACATTCTCTTCGCGCTGGAATAGAAATCGAAAGGTACACGGGAAAAAAGCCATCTCTCAGGTCTTGCGAGTACTGGATATGAGTGTCTTGCAGCTTGTCGCGACCGCATCTGAGACAGCAGAGAAAAGTTCACGGGACCGGAGGTAGTTGAGTGCGCGAAAGATGGCCCTAAGGTGTCTGGTGAGCGAGACTTCTGCCGCCGGATGCATGTGAGATTTTAGGTCCAGTTCGGTATCCAAATCTCTCTGAGAAGCGCTGTAGAGATTTTGTAGCCTCCAGTGTATGTCCAATGTTTCCATATGAGCGATGACCGCTGTTAGTAGCTGTTTAATCATCAGAACACGCGTGGCCTGGTATTACTGAGTGATTGATGCCTTCAAATCGCAACGAGAACCAACGGCGGGGCGGATTATTCGGGCCGCCTGTAGTGGTTCTGCATGAAGCTCATTCTGATCATCATCCAACTAAGGGAAACCGTATGATCTTGTGGAGATTGGCAGCGACGCAAATCGCGCTGCGGGGCTGTGGAGAGTTTGTTGTTGCACGCGTCGCGTGGCAGGCGCGAACCAGAAAGCCGGCCGAGGCCCAGAATTTCTCCGCGAGCTTGCTCCTTCCTTCCAAGTGCGCACTGCACGTGGCCGAGCAACTGCCGCGTTTGCTGCGCGTCTTCCTCGATCAACACCACGACAACTCATCCCTGCCGCGGCCATCTTGTCACCAGCGTTTGCCCACCAGTCAATACGACGTGCATACGCTACAGCCAATGGCGTAGCTTTACTCGACGTCGTAGAAGACGCGGATGTAGCTCGTACTCAGCAACTGTCAGCATCACAAACGCCGTGGCTGTGGCTCCCAATATTTCTTTGCACCTCTTGTTCAAGGAACCACAACATGAGGCATCTAAATTCGATTCGCAATGCTCGTGCCGGCCTCGAAGTTCCTTCGGCAGATGAATGTCACTCGAATTTCGGGCTTAACGCATTTCGATCTTCAAGCGGAGACACCCCTGTTTGACAACGGTCTAACGGCCATCACAATGACGCACTTCTCAGATGAACGCGCTGCCAACTTCGACTGACTAGGCTTTATCCACGCATTCCCATTCGTCGATTAGAAATATCCGAGCGCTGTAACACGGTTACATATGGGTGACCTGCAGCAAGCTCTAACAAGCTTCATCGCTTGCCAGCACGTTTTGAGCAATCAGTAAGTCTGAAGTCATGACCGGCTGAATCTGGAAGGCTTGCAAGATGTTCAAAAGCACCGGCGCATCCGCAATGTGGGCGCCGTTGGCGTTTAGCAGTAGACCATTTCAGAATTGACAAAACGTCCACAACATGGCACCCGCGGAGCCAAATCACAAGCCTTTCCAGGTGCAGGGCGAACTGCCTACATTCGAGGAGGAACGTGAAGGATGGAAGGGCTACATCGAGTGGGAGAGATACCCCGAGAAGAAGAAGAAGGCAGCTGAAATCCTGGCGAAATACGACTTCCCAGTGGTTAGTGCTTGAATCCGTCGCAACTGCGGTACTGAGTGCTCACCTGTGGTAGCCTCCAGAGTTCCAATTCGACCCGTTGCCCAAGAAGAACCCTGTACTAGAGGGTGTGCGCTGGAAGTGCGTTGACATCCATCTTACCTGTCAACAAACAATGGCTGATCAAGAACAGGCACTACCACTATGCCATGGGTCCCACGATTAGTAACATGCCAGACATCTCATGGGAATACGTGAAGAAGGAGAAGAGCGAGGACATGATTCACGTCCTCCAATTTCCCTACAATGGCGAGCCACCAAGAGTAAGTATTCTTTTAGAACATTGTTCGGAATCGATGGATACTGACTGATGATCGCGTAGAAACGTTTGGTCGAGGTACGCATCATCTAACTTTATCCTTAATCATCAAGCTCATCAGTCCAGACCGAGATCACGAACAACCCCGACTTCTTCGTCCGCAACCACGGCGGCATCCCCGAAATCGACCCCAGCAAGTACTACTTCGAAGTAGAAGGCCTCGTCAACAACCCCAAGAAGATCACTCTCGACATGCTGAAAGACGAATCGATCTTCCCCCGCCAATCGACCGTCGTCAGTCTCCAGTGCTCCGGTACTCGCCGTATCGAGCAGATCCACGAATACCCCGGTGACGGCGACGAGCTCATCAATGCTCCATGGGGTGAGGGTGCTATCGGCACAGCGCGCTGGACCGGTGTCTCGCTCAAGAAGGTCATCAAATACTGCGGAGGACTGAAGGACGACGGAGCTCATCTCGAGTTCTTCGGCGCAGACACGTACTTCAAGAAGGGACAGGTATACAACTACGCCGTCTCTGTGCCGGTGCGCAAGATGAAGATCAACGAGGTCCTGCTTGCGTGGGAGATGAATGGCGAGCCGCTCCCTGCGATTCACGGCTTCCCTCTTCGTGTTGTCGTTATGGGCTACATCGGCGCGCGCTCTTGCAAGTGGCTCACTCGCATCAATGTCATCAACGCACCCTCCATGGCGCCTGTCCAGATGAAGGAGTACCTCTACTACACGCCCCAGATGGGCAAGCAGAACGTCACGTACAGCAATGGTTTCAGTATTCAGACCATGCCCGTTTCGTCTGCGATCATGACGCCTGTCAACAACGATGTCATCATCCACGATGGCAAGATCACGTTCACTGGGTGGGCGTTCAGCGGTAGCGGATGGCCTGAGCGTGTGGAAGTCAGTAACGACGGTGGAGGTGTATGGTACGAGGTGCCAGATGAGAATCTGAGTAAGAAGTACTTCCACGCCTGGAGGACGTGGTCGTTCGAGTGTCCCGTTGATGCTGAGGGGTGGTTGGAGTTCTGCGTCAGGTGTTGGGACGATGCGCTGAACGTAAGTCCACCTTCCCAACGCCTGTTCCATCACGCTAACACTGTCAGACGCAACCCACCTACGTCCGCAGCGCGTGGAATTGGGACTTGCACGTCACTTCCTCATGCCACCGCGTCAAGCTGTACAGTGTCAATAAGTCGAAGCCCAGCACAGCCAAGCGCCTCAAGCAATTTGAGGACAAGGGCCTGCCATTCCTGCCGCTCACGCGCCCTGTGCCCTTCGATCTCGAGACCGATGAGGACTACCTCAAGGAGATGCAGAAGCGCGATGGTCGCGACCCTACCGAATAGAAACACAGATCACAGCAAGGCTTTATGAATCATTGAATCATTTATAATCTCATTGTACGGCTTACGGAGCCGTTTTCTACATGCGGGTCTTCTTCTCAACTTTTGTTTCCATCCCGTTCTCGGCTCATCGGCCGTTTCCGTTGTAAGCTAATAGGTTCGCCGAGCCCTGGGCATCAGTCACCCTGTCCGGTGTAGCCAAGTCATACACTCTCTGCTTGATAGCCGCCGCACTCGAGAGACCCTCAAGGCCGCGCAAGTAGCTGACCAGCCCAGCAACGTGGGGCGAAGCCATCGAGGTACCAGTCAAGGAAGCAGTATCAGTATCAGATCTGAAGTATGTCGAGATGATGCCAGTTCCCGCAGCAAAGATATCGACAGTTGGGCCGAAGTTCGAGCCAGTAGTCCCACTCCTCCTAGCGTCGTTGCTCTGGACATTGCCAACACAGATGACCTCCGGCGAGCGAGCAGGCGAGCGGTTGGAAGCGAGCTGGTTCTCATTGCCCGCTGCGACTACAGCAAGGACACCGCGGTTCCACGCAGCAGTGATAGCCCGATCCCAGACAGTCGAGCCAGGACCACCGAGCGACATGTTGATCACAGCTGAGTTCTGGCGACCCTTGTTCACGATGTCGTTCACGGCCCAGTCAAAGCCAGCAATGACAGCAGAAGCGGAGCCGGTGGAGCCCTCGAAAACCTTGACTGCGATGAGAGTAGTCTGCTTAGCCACGCCATAGGTAGTACCGCCAACAGTGCCTGCGACGTGAGTGCCGTGGCCTTGGTTGTCGTTGTTGTCGCCGCCTACCGTGTTGGTACCAAATTGTGCGCGGCCGCCGAAGTCCTGGTGAGTGGTCCTGATGCCGGTGTCGACGATGTAGGAGAATGTACCGCGGTCGCCTGTGTTGTCGTAGATGTAGCTAGATGCACCACGGGTGCGTGAGGAGATGCTGCCAAGTCCCCAGGGAGCGTTGTTCTGGGTGACGAGCGCGTTGGTAGTCATGATGTAGTCTTCAATGACTTCCAGAACCTGTTGTGACTGTCAATAAGGTGATGATGAATGGATTGAATGACTCATACCTCAGGCAAAGCCTTCAGTTCCTCGACAGTTGCAGCGGCAAAGGCTCCGGAGTAACCCTTAAAGTCACCGAAGTCAAATTCGCGTTCGACACCGGCTTCCTCCTGGGCGTCGGCGACATCACGCTTCGCAAGGTTTCGGGCGTGAATCTCTCGAACGACGCTGAGATGAGAGGCAATGGAGGAAACATCGGCCTCGGGCTTGAGCTGAACGATGTACTTGCCAGGGATGATCTCATCGGCGGCCTGGCGTGCAGAGACAGGAGCAGCACTGGCAAAGAAAGGTGTGACAGCAGCCACAATGGCTACCGCGCGAGTGAAGAACTGCATACTGAACAGGATGAGAAGATGAAGGAGCTGGCTGCTTGCAGTCTGAAGTGCAGTACGGGTGTACTTATACAACGTGCGCCTCTCGATGTATTCCTGGAGTACTATGTGGCGATAGCAATACGAGCAAACGAGTCCCTCCAAGAGGTTCCATCTCGACGGCAAGTCCTGTCATTCTTAACTTCTGGCACCTTTGGCAAGTTTCCGCTCCTGTACTCAAGGCCAAGTGCTGTGGGCGCAAGATCAATGCTGGGGTGGAGATGAGTCCGTGACCGTTATTGCTCTGACCATGTCCTGACCATGAATATGTAGACTAAGCGTGGTGTAGGCTGGTAAGCTAGCGATGATTGCCGGAGACATTGTCCATTAAAAAGGGCCGAAGCGTCTTGTGCATCGACTTGGAAGGCTTTCTCCTTCCACTTCCAGCGCCGCTACCGCTCACTTGGGTACTTGCCGAGACGTGGAGCACTTGCTCTTCCATCAACGACCACAAATCAGCGACTTCATTCTGAACATCTGTTCATGCTAGACTATCAGGTGTTCTTTGTAAGAGAATTCCGCGGTGGCACCACATGCTGCGGCCATTCAGGCATTAAGCGATCGTTACGTTGCGCACCGTTGGCCACAGAACGGATCGTCTGCAGGTACATCCAGAAGTCGTAGATCTCCCCTAATGTATATTTTGCGGTGTCTTGGGAACAGATAGTGTCCAGCGCTTCTCGCGTCGCAAACTCTGATAAGCGAGTAAAGACGCTTTCGAGAGCCTTGCGTACCAGAGAGATAATGATCAACGTCCAGCTCAGCTTTGCGCGGTGTGCAGCTCAGGGGCGCAGCTCAGTGCAGGCCGTTGGCGTTCAGCCACGACGCAGAGTGGTAATGCTGTTGGCTGAAGAAGGGGCTTGGCAGCCGCTCCGATGGACGGCATTGCTGACGCTAGCCGATCGGCGAACATCGGCTCTCGTGCACGTGGGTAGCCCTTTCCCATCAACATCTGGGCATCATTGCCAGCTTCCCATCTCAGACAGCCAACAGCAAAGCTTCCAGCAACAATTCGTGCAGTGTAGCTTGTGGAGGCGACGATCTCAGCCAATTGCTCTAGCTGAGCATGAACTCACGTACCATGGGAATTGCAGTCGCCCTCAAAGTTCGCAATTGTAGCTTTGCACTGGCCAGCAGGCTCTTTCCTGCACCTGCGTGTCTGGGTAAGATCGGTCCTGCCGTTCGACCTGCAGGCATGCGCTTGTTCCCTCACATTCCCATGTATCGACTTGATCGACATCACTATCTCAACAGCACTCATTCGTTACACAATATATGGTCACTATGTGCTTCGGCTACAGTGATTACAAGGTGCTACCTCAGTATGCACACATGCGGCAGACACGGTCGGATGGCTAGAAGCGCAGAACGGTGCGTGTGGTCGTTTCAGAAGTAGAGCGAGAGAACGGCGACAGAGAACACACATACGCTCACTTACCTAACAAGTCGACACCTGGTGAGAGCGCAGATCTCGTTATCATGGTCAAGAAGAAGGTTATCAAGCGTGGCGACACACCAGGCGAGAAGGCTGTCGAACAGAAAGTGAGGAGGAAGAGGCATTTGCCAGCAACGGCTTCAAACTCGAACGAGCACTCAAGTCAGAGAGACGAGCACGATCACAGCTCGAATCGATCCTGGAGACTTGGGGGATCCAGCAAACAGAAGAATGCAAGAGTGCGCCCTGGCGATGCTACGCTCGAGCATGGCATTAAAATAACGCAAACGACGCCTGGCTCTCCAAGCCACTTTCCGACCGCCTCCGGTTCGAGACGCCACGCCGCTGCCCCATCATCGACGATCAAGGTAGAATCGCCTGTCGCGACACAGGAGGCAAAGTCGCATCGACACCAGACAGCGCCCGGGGCATCGCCTATAAGACCTACGCCAGTGAAATCAAGTCTCGACCGGCCAGACGGCAGTCAAATGACAAGTTCCATGCCGGACGGCTCACAAAGCCCAGTACCACCAGGAACCATGTTCCAACAGCCAGGGATGAGTCTTCGGCAATCTAATGCCTTCGTCTTCAGACCAGCACTGCAGGATTTGCATCGAAGTCGACCTGCTTCTGACACAAGCGGCTCAGCAGTCGCAAGTGCGCCTGGTAGCAATGTTGCCTCCCGAGCGAAAACACAACCTCCTGCGTCTTCAAGTCTGCTAGAATTCTCACAACTTCAAACTCAAATGTTGGCTCAACTTCCACCTCCAGCTCAGGCAGATGCAAAAGCACGGCAGTCGCACTACAGATCGAAGCTGGGACAACTGCTTCAAGGCTTGCAACCACAAGCATGTGCGCAGATGACTGCCGAACTTGAAGCGCGGATGGAGGCTCAGCTCAACTCGGTCGGTCTGGGCACGGCAGACTTTGGGAACGATGTCGAGGACGGGGATCTCATTGGACTTTGAAGTGTCTGCTGGGTGGTCACAGCCAGTCGTACCCAATGCCTCACAACATGTCAACCATCTTTGCGTTTGCTTCACGTCAAATGATCACGGCAGCTCGAAACACCTATCATGAGGGGTAGAGGTTGCTCGGTACTTCATTCCAACTCGTTCGACGGCGTCTGGTTGCTTTTAGATGTCTGTTGATCCATCAGTCGCGACGTGTGTCTTCTGCTCCCGTGTCTCCTGCACCTCTCCAGCTGGACCTTCATACCCAATGGCCTTCAGCCACTTCGGGTCGATGTTCTCCACCTGCAGGTACGGCGAAACATCCGTTTCGGGGAAAAGCTTGTTACAGATTGCATAGCCCATGCCCAGATGTGCCCATGGGTTCTTGTACTGATATTCGATGTCAAAGTCTTCGTAGCGTGGGGTCGCGATGACCTCGGCATACATGTTGGACGACCCGGGCCAGACAGCTACACAAGTGTCAGTCTCAGATCTAACGTGGATTGGAGATTGGGCATACCGTTGACACGACCTGTCTCGTTGTTGCGGTACCAAGATCTGCAGTCGCTCTTCCAGACTGTGTGCTTGATCCACTCCTGTGCGTGCTCGTTGAAGCGGTCTGTGATGTCCTGGCGCGGTACCCAGGACTTAATGTGGTCGCGCTGCATCTTCTTGATGATCTGCACACTGTACTCGCATACGCTGAGCAACGGGCCAGTCACAGAGCCATTCTCAACAGGCCTGGTCTCTACGTCAGCACAAATGTTGCAGCTCTGGTTGTAGTCGACTTACCATGTTGGTCCGATAAACATAATCCAGTTCGGCATGTCAGGGCAACCGAGGCCAAGATATGACTCTGGCTCCTTCCTCCACTTCTCGTACAGGTTCACACCGTTCTTGCCAATGATCGGGAAGCGAGGCTTGTATGTGACATCGAAGCCGGTGGCGCAGACGATTGTGTCAACCTTGCGCTCTTCACCGTCACCACCAATGACGCCATCTTCGGTGATCTCTTCGACCGCGGTGAAGTGCACGTCGACGTTGTCTTTCTGGATGGCCTCCATGTATGGATCACCGGGGGTGATGCGGCGGCCTGTTCTCAGTCAGATTGGCCAACGTGCGGAGCTCATCGTGCGACTTACAGCCAACCTCAAACTTGGGCGTGAAGCCCTTTAGCAGTCGCTCATCTTTAATGAATTCCTTCATTCTCTCCCTGAACAGCTGTTGAGCGCCTTTCTGTGCCTCACTATCTGTGTAGAAAGCGCCCCACAGTCCGTTGACCTGGTTCTCAATGTCCTTGGCATGAGCTACCAACTTCTTTGGGTCCTTGCGAAACTCGTCGCGCTCTTCTTGCGAATACTCTTTGTTCTGCCCGTAGTTGTTCGCGATCTGCACAAACCAGACACCAGTTCGCACGAAGATGTCGAGGTGTTTGGCATGCGGCTGCATTTTAGGCACTGTCTGGATTGACGACGCACCGGATCCAATTACCGCGACGCGGTCGCTCTTCCACTCATCCTCTTGGTATTCTTTTGGCCAGATTGCAGTGTGCACGATGCGACCCTTGAACTTCTCCATACCCTTGATCTGAGGCCACTTGTAGTTGTTCAGGATGCCGGTTGCGTAGAGCATGAGGTCGCACTCTTCATCCCACTCTTTGGTCTCACCGGAGGGTGACTTCTGTTTCAGTGAGACTTTCCACTTGCCCTTGTCGTCTTGCCATTCTGAGCGCACGACTTCGGTGTTGAAGGTCATGTATTTGCGCAAGTCAAAGACTTCAACCACCTTCATAAGGTACTTCTGGATGTCTGGTGCATAGGAGAAGAATCGAGGCCAGTCTGGGTTCAGGGCGAAGTTGAGCGTGTAGGCATGGGAGGGAATGTCGCAGGCGCAGCCCGGATACCTGTTCTCCAGCCATGTGCCACCGATGTCTTCGTTCTTCTCGTAGATGACATGCTCGACATTCTCACAGTGCTTCTGGATTTGATAGGCGAGCTGGATACCGGATAGCCCCGCTCCAATGGTCAAGACCTTGATCTTCTTGTTCGCCGGATCCTTGGACGCGTGTTAGTAGCCGCTCCACGCAACTTTTGAACTGTCACTCACATTGTAGACAATGTCTGGAATGTGGTAGCCACTTGAGCCGGGAGTGGAGTAGTCCCAGCGCTCACCCTTGCCGACTGCGTTCAGATCTGGAGCCATGATGTGGTGATGGATTGAATTTGTCCAACAGTCAGAAAGCCGGCCGAGGTCCTTTTAAAGCCAGCAATTTAGTGCAAATTCCGGGAACTATGCCGCTGAATCCAATCTGACTGGATGACCAGGTGCCACAGACGTATGGAATCCGAACTGCCGATGAATCAGGATCGTCAACAGCAGCGGCTAAGGGACGAATGTTGGACAGCCTCACAGTTGTTGTTTATGTGATCGAGACGACGAGAAACCGAACCATGTAAGACCAACTTGACATTTGTACTTGTTGTAATCTTGTCAAGTCTTTCTTGTCACCGCTGGTCCGGTGCATGAACGTTTGGTATACTGACTCGATCGCAACGAACGCAGTCGTTCCCATCATCAAAGATGTAGTCGAGCTGCAGCCTCCAATCATGGCTTGATCTTGCAGTCCAGCCAGCGGGAGGACCAACGTTAGTGTAATGCGCGAACTTGCGGGGTAACCTTGCCCGAGGTTCTGAGGCGCCACCCTTCAGACGACAATTTCATCACATGTTGGACTTGAAACGGGAAACAGTGAGACTGAAAGGGCGTTAAGGTGTTACGATGTTCGTTGATTGGTTCGAAATTACGAGCTGAGGAAAGCAGTTACCATCTTAACGCCTAGGGCTTAGTCAAGTACTACGATCAAACAACCAACTGCCGAAGGGTGAGCCGCCGTCATCAACCAAGCTTCCATGCAAGACGTTGCAGTCAAAAAAGTCGATATTCAACTTTTGACTTTGAGCTACTTGCTGATTGCCAAAGTGCAGTGTCGCCGCAGTGCTACTGCCGTGGTATCATTATGGGTTGATGCCTGCTAAGGTACATGGGTGCATGAGTAAAGCGGAAGATCCTCGCTTCATCTGCGCTGTCCGAACTTACGACAGACTAAAACACAAAACAAACCAAAGGAGATTTGCCAGCACCTCAGCTGACGTGGACGTCTTTCGTGACGACGATGCCACCAGGCTTTTCCTCGATGTCGTGCAGCGGCAGGATGCTCTCGTCGCTGTTCTTACCCGGGCCGACAGTGAAGAAGTTGCCATTTGATGGCCTGGAAGATATCCTAACGGTGTTGGTTGACCTTGGGTTGTACTCGTTCAGGACAATGCCTTTGTCAGAGCGCTCAGACTGTTTCTGGTACCCCAGTGAGTTTGGGGCGCCATTGGTTCTCGCGGCTCTGGTTGTCAAGCTACGAACTGATCCGAGAAGCCAATTGAAGAGTGGCTTGAGGGCGGGCAGAGAGGCAGCGATGATGCCTACGTCGAACTCGATGAATCGCCAAAGAGTGAAGCGGTCGTGAACGAATGGATCAGGATCCGAGAGGATGACCTTTTGGATCTCTGCTTTAACGATGGCTGCGACGGCCGCAAAGATTCCGAGAGACAAGACCATGATGAGTGACAGCTTTGCGCGGAGGTTGAGCTGTAGCTGCCACACTAGCGGGACAGGAAGAAGGGCGATTATAAAGTCAGTGACGATGGTAGTGACTGCTCAGGTCAGCTTCAAACACAATCCAGTTGGTTTTCAGCTTCAGCATACTAGTATTGAAAAGACCAATGTTGGTAAATGTCTCTGGGGAGAAGCACTTGGCTGTTCCAGTACCGAAAGGCGGTGGGCGGAGCTTTACGTTCCAAGTAGCTTCAACAGGAATGCATTGCCAGATCTGGGAAGACACACGTTAGAACGGCTAGGCAGATCGTCTGGTTTTCGATGTGCGGATGCAACGTGTTGGTCTGACCGGATGTTTAAGACTTACTAGCGAAGAATTAGCAAGAACCAAGTTAAGATGCGAATGGCTGCTCACCCAGTGTACCAACACAAGCGACAGTGATCAGGGCCATGAATATGTTAAGTCCATGCAAGAAGTAGACATAACTTCTGTGGACCACAAGTCTCAACAGGAAGTAGGCAATGGATATCTTAATTAAAGCCACACCAATGGAAGCCAGGATGGAAGCGACTTGTCGAAGTCTCAGAAAGCTTGCATACGTTGCTTCGTCCATCGTTATTGCTGCCATGTGTTTTCCCATGCCCACTTTGGTCTGCTCGACATAAGTGCTGAAGGTCGCAGCCGCGAAGGCGTAGGCGAGGAGCATGAGCCAGTCATCTTTGCCAAACGACTTGATCATGAACCAACGTACATAGCACCGTGCGAATACAACGACAGATGCGACGGCGAACAGCGATCCGAACTGTGTGAGGAGGACAGGAGCATTGGTAAACGCAATGTATTCTGGAGTAAGGATCGACTCGTCAGGACTGGCTACCAGTGCCGACATGGTGTCAAGGCTGGTGAGCGATTCAAGAACAAAAGGAGAAAGGACTGGAAGCTTCTGACAAGCAGAGGTGTCACTGACAAGTCATGTACTTAACTCTGCGGCGAACTGCGATCAGATGCGTTTTCATTTACCTCACGATGCGGCACAGCACGGATATCATTCACGCGTGGAGTTAAGAGCCCTTG
The DNA here is from genome assembly GCA_011058865.1 of Didymella keratinophila. Lineage (NCBI taxonomy): Eukaryota > Fungi > Ascomycota > Dothideomycetes > Pleosporales > Didymellaceae > Didymella > Didymella keratinophila. The sequence continues at coordinate 134,701 of SWKW01000051.1, forward strand.
TTCAGATCGTTAGGGAGTCGTCTCGATTGCTCGTTCTGACGCAAATTGGCACTGGCTATTGTCTATAGGTGAGCTCCTTCCTGCGGAGCCCGGGTTCGCGTCCGCGCCTGATTGGTTTCCAGGGTTGCGCAATCAGTCCACGGATGCCCAGGAACCCGTTCGGTGGGGTGCTGGAGAACGATCATAAGACGCAAAAGATTCATGAAAGTGAGCGGGCACCTGCATGGAAAACAAGTCATGTATTCTGCACAGATGTGCCGTAGCTTTGAGCTTGCCTTATAAGATTGCTTTGTTCCTGAGAGCAGCTCACAATGTCGGTCTCATCAGTCCGACTCTCATCTGACATGTTCTCCATCGTCCTTCACGCAGACTGTTGGCTTGCTCGGCCAACATCCGCGGCGCCCAATGCGGGTACTACTTTGCATGGACTAAACACCGTGGCTGACTCGCAAGCATTGATTACGAACAATAGGAAGACGGCGAGCGTGGCAAAGGTTCCGGTGGAAGCATCGACTGGCCATATCGACTGCAATGCTTGGCCGTTTGCGTATCGAAAATGCTGTGGCGCGTGCAAGGCGATGACAGAGAACAATAGCAAGCATCCTTCCCGCATTTGTGGGGAGAACTGTGCCGCCGGCGGCTCTTCCACGATTAAGAACGTTGAGTTTTGGTGAAGACGCCAATGTGGGGCTGACTTTCCCGCAGCCGCGCAGGGGTCGAGTTGCACCTGCAGCGGCCATCAACACATACTCCGTGGTTGCATCCTTGTCGAGGCCACGAATACACGGTCTGCGGTACAATTTCTCCCGTGCGATCCGTGCGATCCGTTGACAGATTGCCGCAGATAGCGCGCCTTTGCTGAAAGAGCCGCAAGGGCTGATGGTTGTGGAGGCTGTTTCGCGGGTGCTGCCGCTTCCACATCTCATCTCGCACCGGCAACGACCATACAGCCTCGACAAGCACCGCAGAAGTAAGCACTGGTACGGGACATTACCAGTGAGGATTCATCAAGTTATTTCCGACCCCTGCCCCCCGTGCATGCAGCGCAGCGAATCCGCAGCAAATTCAAACTCCCTCTCTGCGGCACAGTCAGATCCTACACACTAGAGCTCGTTTCATCGAATCAGATCCCAACAGGTGTGGGGCTGTATTCCAGAGGAAACAAAGGCCATGGAGTACGAACTCAGATCGATCTTCTCTCCTGGTAGCAAAAGTGCGACGGCGAGACTGCAGACAATGCTGAATAAATACAGTGTGCCTCTTTGCAATTGGCTTTGTTTCGCAGCAGTTTGGTAGCTCGGTGCATTTAGAAAATGTAGTCTCACCTCCTCGGACAAATCTTACCGTTGCAACTCACCTCTGCATCTGTAGGATCCATCGCGCAGGTTCGACAAGATCTAGCGCCCTATCGAATTTGTTCCTGACTCTTCTCTGCATGAACATCGACTGACAGGACTACCGGTTGGGCCCTCTGGACTGACTAGAATCTGAGAGGCGTGAGATGTTTTTTCCCAACTTGACTCTCGACCCTGATCCCTTACTCCGTTCGATAAGCACCAAGCCGAATATGCTAAAGGCTTGTTCCTGAGCCCCTCTTGCCACGAGGACTCCACATGGTATGCGAATACGTCTGCAGAAGATCTTTTGTATAAGGACCATTGCTGTCCCCTGTTGAAAGGGATCAGGGCATCATCAACTTCTACCGCTCCGCACTCCATTGATATCTTCTCAGCAAAGACCGACCCACCAAGAACCACAATGCGTTTCTCCACCATCGCCACCGCTGCGCTTATTGGTAGCGCCAGCGCAACTTTCAAGTTCGGCGAACAGGAAGCATTGGCGGCCAACGCTGTCTTCAACATCGGTCTCAACGCCGCGCAGAATGGCTACCCCAGCCCGAACACCTGCACCCTGAAGAATGTCGCAGTGCGCCGGGAATGGTAAGTAATGCCGTCAGTCTTATGGTCTACCTTTCTGATTACTTTGAGGTCGACCCTGTCGAAGAACGAGAAGCTGAACTACATCGATGCTGTCAAGTGCATTCACACAAAGCCTGCTTTGACCGACGCCGGAATCTCTGCCGGAGCTAAGAGCCGATTCGATGACTTCGTTGTCACTCACGTTATCCAGACATACTGGGTTCACGGAACTGTACGCCTCAACTGCTCAATCAAGACGAGATCATACTGACATGCATCAGGCCAACTTTCTCGCTTGGCACCGCTACTACATCTATGCATACGAGCAGCTCCTGCGCAACGAGTGCGGCTACAAGGGCTACCTTCCCTACTACAACTGGGCTTGGTGGGCCGAGGACCCTTCGAAGTCTCCCCTTCTTGACGGTAGTGAGACTAGCATTGGTGGAGACGGAGAGTACATCGCTGGAAGGAACTACACCTGCGTTGGTCAGATTGCCAGCTGCTACATCAAGCTTCAGCCCGGCCAGGGCGGTGGTTGCATCAAGAGCGGCCCCATGAAGAACTGGACCATGAACCTTGGTCCCATCGACACCAAGTGGCCCAGCATCAAGAAGAACCCTTCTCCTGACGGTCTTGGCTACAACCCCCGCTGCCTCAGCCGTGACCTGACCAAGGATGCTTCCATGGGTGCTACCGACAAGATCATCTCCGACCTCATCAAGAACAGCAACGACATCCACACCTTCCAGAACCTTGTCCAGGGTGACTTCCCCAACAAATACATTGGTGTGCACTCTGCCGGTCACTACACCATTGGTGGTGATGCTGGTACCGACTTCTTCAACTCGCCCTCTGATCCTTACTTCTACTGTGAGTATTATCCATCTTGATCCCGAAAAGCACTTCTGACAGTCATTAGTCCACCACGCTCAGATCGACCGTGTGTGGTGGATCTGGCAGAATCAGGATATCAAGAACCGCCAGAACGCCATCGCCGACACCATCACCTTCTTGAACCTCCCTCCGAGCCGCAACGGTACCCTCAACGATACCATGTCTCTTGGTGAGATGTTCGAGGCTCAGTTCCCCAACATCACCCAGGGTGATGCCATGAACACCCTTGCTGGTCCCTTCTGTTACATCTACGCTTAAATTGAGTGCTTGATGGCAAAGCATGGCCGGCAAATGTGCCTTTGGGCTAACACGAGGCTGGCGAATCCCTGTACATAGACATGATGAATGACGGTATATATAGAAGTAATAGAGGCAATGGACACGGTCTACCATGCATCCCTCGAAGTTTTTGAAGTCGTGAGTGCTGTCGCTGTCCGGTGGCTGACAGTGAGTCAAGGGCCGATTGGTCCATAGAAGCGAAGCGCTAATCGTCTTTGGGAATTGGCGCGTTTCGCTCGGGATGCGCTTTGGGCTTTGCGCACCTAAGAACCGCAGAACCATCACTGCGCCGTCGCCATTCCATCGACCTGTATTAGCTGGCGCATAGTACTTACCTGCTATGATGCCACCTTCCAGTGCGGTCGTCCAAGAATGACAGATTCTCACCGCTCCCGGACCGTGTCTTTGGATCCGAGAGGACTAAACTGGATTGTCTGAACATCCGGTGGCACGTCGCATTGAGGGTGGGCCAGCCAATCAATTGAGACAGGGCCAGAACCAACGTCACACTGAGCTTAGAGTCGTCGAGCTGTGTTATAAGAAGTTTTGTTTAAGCCAAAGGCTGCGCAATTGATTTTCTTTTTGTCGCATAGCATCTCCGAAAGCTGCCATTCGTTGGCCTGGTTGGTGATGGAGCCTCGAAAATGACGTGCTCAAGCCAGCAGATAACAACATCATGCCCAGGACAACTGAAGTCTGGGTACTGCCTAAGCCAAGAGCAGAATCACCGAACTACAACATCACAAACGATGCGAACAAGAGTGAGGAAAATGTATCTCAGTACAAGAACATGAAGCGAAGGTATGACTTGAGTGGTATTGAGGGTACTCGAAAGTCGAGGTTGAAGATTCGCAGTCAACGACCTCGGGAGGTGCCCGGCATGGGCAAAAGCTTGTCAGAGACGGACCGCACGACCATACGACTGGAGAACGAAGCCTTCCTCAGAGCGCCGTCAAGACGTCCAGGCCAGCGCCTCAGGTTGTCGAATTCTTGGAGGAAGTGGTGAATTCACTGCTAATTGTCAGCGGCTCAGCGAGGCCTTTTGCTATCGCCAAATAGCAGCGCGCCCAGCATGCATACCACATCAGAAATCGTGAGCCCAGTACGCCGAGCGACAACCACCCAGACTTTGCCGTGCTTCGACCGTACTTGGCGACGCGATTGTAGGCGACCTCAGATGTTCAGCTGCGCTATCGGGGCTATGAGGCTCCAGACACGAGAGGGCTACCCGTCATATATATACAGCAATGCTCAGCTCACACTTGAGCCTCACGCAAGCACCGAGCTACACTGACGCTGAATAGCAGCTGGCAAGATGGGTACTGACACCAAAGATATCGAATATACCAAAGGTGCGGAATATGATGATGTTACAGAGCCAGTGCTGGTTCGCGACTGGACTGCCGCCGAGGAGAAGAAAGCCAAGCAGAAGTGAGTTCAGATAATGACTGGTTGTCGAGAATTGCGACTGATCGCTGTTCCCCCAGGCTTGACTTGATCATCATGCCCCTTCTTACCCTCGGCTTCTTTTGTCTGCAGGTACGTTTGGCGACACTGCACGTGGTAGCCCCACTGACACGAACAGCTCGATCGTGGCAACATCGCCAACGCTCTCACAGACAACTTCTTCAAGGATGTCGGCATCACACAGGATCAATTCAACGTTGGCCAGCAGATGCTTTCCCTTGGTATCGTGCTCTTTGAGATCCCTGCGAACATGGCCCTCTATCGTGTCGGCCCCGGCAAGTGGCTCACCCTCCAGCTGTTCCTCTTCGGTATCGTTAGCACCTTCCAAGCGTGGATGAATAGCTACGGGTCCTTCATTGCCACCCGCTTTCTCCTCGGCCTGACTGAGTCGGGCTTCATTCCGGGCGGTTTATGGACGCTCTCGACATGGTACACAAGGTCTGAGACCGCAAAGCGCGTCATGATCTTCTACTTCGGCAACCAGTTTGGACAAGCTTCTGCCAAACTTCTCGCCTACGGGATCCTGCACATGCGTGGCGTTGGTGGCAAGGCTGGTTGGTTCTGGTTGTTCGTGCTCATGGGCGGCTTCACTATCCTCAGCGGGTTCGTTCTCGGATTCTGCCTACCCGACTCGTTCAAGAAGCCTCACCCCACCTTCCTGCCGAAGTGGCAGATGTTCACCGACCGCGAGATCCACATCCTGCGCACACGTGTGCACCTCGACGAGCCGGCCAAGAGCAGAAAGAAGAAGAAGATTGGCCTCTCAGCGTTCAAGAAGGCGTTCAGCAACTGGCGCATGTGGGCCCACTTCGCCATCACCATGTGCAACAACGGCCCTCAGCGTGGCTTCGACACCTACGCGCCTTCCATTGTCAGGTCATTTGGCTTCGGTGCTCTGAGGGCCAACGCCATGGCTGCCGTTGGTCTCTTCATTCAGATTCCGGTCTCATTTTCGTTCAGTTGGTTCTCCGACCACTACAACCGCCGTGGTGAGACCGTCATGGCTGGCTTCAGCTGTCACTTGCTGGGTTACATCTTCAACCGAATCTTCACCGAGACGAACAGCCAGGGCGCCAAGTACTTCGGTGTTGTGTGGACACAGGTCTTTGGAACGTTTTCGCACCCTCTCAACATCACCTGGATGTCGCTGACTTGCACTGATTCCGAAGAGCGTGCGCTTGCTATGGCATTGTAAGTACTGTGCGTCAACCCGTCGTTCCATCTTACTGAAACACACCAGGGTCATCATGGGCGCGAACATCGCAGGTATCTACGGCGCGCAAATCTTCCGTGCAGACGACAACCCCCGCTATCGCCGAGCTTTTGCTGTCGCGGCTGCAGTCCTCGCCTTCGGTCTCGTCGTCGCCATCATTCGCTACCTGGACGACAAGATCCGCAAGCGCAGGAAGGCTCAGCAAGTGGACGACGTCTCTTCGAGTGACGGCGAGGCTCCAACCTTCTTGCCCACCGATGATCAGCCAGCGCCGATCGTTGATGGCAGGAGGCCTTCACTCACGACAGGCAAGCTTTAGAGGCGAGAACAGCAGCCTAGAGCATATCGCCACGAGTCGATGGTTAAAGGGCACCATCAATAGCCTCGTCACAAGTGGGCAGCACTCACTTCTTCAAGCGAGATGGGCGCGATGGACAAAGGTAGCGACCCTAACAGGCAGCATTCATAAAGCTAGATATACACCTCAATATTTTATTAGCCTTCTTCCACGTTTGCATACCACGTTCAACTGGCCTAGCCCTTTGACGCCAGTTTACTTTTCGATATGAGAAGGTGTGGTCTACAAGTTGATCTGCAGACCCAATGTAGCGTTCATGACCGCCTTGCCGTAGAAAGGCTCAGTACCAGCGTTGCCAACATTGACATAAGTGCTGTCCTTGAACACACCAACCTTGACCAACGCTTCCAGCCAGTCTTTGATGTCACCACTGAAAGTACCAGTGAACTGCTTATCAGGCAACAAACTGCTCACAGTGATACCGGTGTCATCGTTCTTGCCTTGATACAGCTTCCAGCTAGTACCGTACAAGTCGCTAATAGTAGCCTTAGGTCCGGCAGTCCAGCCAATGGGGAGCTGACCACCGGTATACTCGAGCCACAGCATCAGCTCTTGGGCGTTGGTGGAAGTTGAGTCGCCCTTGGTGTCCGAGGTCATGAAGTCGAAGCAGATGTTACCTTTGTAGGCAGTCGTATTGGTGCGAGTCCAGTCATAGGTGGCAGGGATGGACTTGATGGCTGAGAGCTTGGTCTCAAGGTTCTGTGTGAGGCCAATGAATGAGTAGCCCTTGGGGATGTTGTCACTGCCTCTTGTCAGCATATACGAGTAGCCAGTTGATGTGACGGTCTGGATTACGTCGACTTGACATAGTCGATGTTGGACACAGCGCTCCAGGTGATCTGCTTGTTCCCATCTGAGCCAGTGGCAACATGGTCGTAGTTGGTGCACTGGGTGCCAACTGTCAGAGCCTGGTTGTACATCATATTGAAGACTATCCAGGGAGTGTCGGTCAGGACAACACTATCAGAGACGCCACACAGCGATGTCGCCTTCTGCTTCGTGGTATCCGAGATGACCATTGGCTGCGGCGCTGGCAGCGCAAGAATCGGGGCGACCAGCGCCAACGAAAGAAGATAGTTGGGAAGCATGCTGCAAAGGACAGATCAAACGAGTGTGAAGAACGAATGTGGGGATCTCGAACAGAGAAGTTGTGAAAACGGAGCTTTCGAAGATGGTCGAGACGCGTGGGTCGAGCGGGTAGCGACCGGGGTGGACCCAACAAGCGAGATGCGAATCATTTCTCTGAATGCGAGTGCGCTTTGCTGAAACGCGCTACAGTCAAGCCTCGGAAATCGTCGTGACCTCCACCGCATCTCCCATACCTGGGCGGTGGTTCGTCCGCACAGCTGTGAGTGGTGGATTGTGAGACTGGACATTGTCACTTCATGTCATTGTGTCAGCTCACATAAACCAGGCTACACGTTGTCAAGATTTTGGGAGGTAGTCAATCAGTATATGCAAGCCTTTCGCGATCTGATCATGCCCACGGAGGCTACGATGATTTCACTAGACTGCAACTCACGTAGTCCGCTGCATGAGTGCCAGTTCATTTGCCTGCAGACCTTTCTTCAATGCATCCCTGGCAGTCGTCCAGACCGCATCGTCTTCCCATGCCAGCTTGTATGACCTCCACTCGATCCAGTCCTCGGCCCTGACATCCTGATGATTGTGATCAAGCAAGCCCGCAGCGACATCAATCACATGGGGTCTGTCATCGCTGACATAGCTCACTGCGGCTCCGCAACTCCCGCAGAACGTTCGATTCACGCCGGCTGAGCTACTGTACGCCTTTGCAGTACCAAAGATGCCATCCCCAGGATATGGTGAGCCATTTGCCAAGATGATCTTGTCGCGTGAAGGGAAGATCCATGAGATGACCCAAGTTGAGATTGTGAGTCGACACGAGGTGCAGACGTCATGTATTCCAAGCCATTTGTCCTTATGTTTGCGGACGTTGTTTTCGTCGATTTCGGTAAACGTCTCGTCGCCATTGGGCCTCGAGATGAAGAATTCGACCCCGCCGCAGTGACAGTGAGCGTGCAGGCGGCCTGATTTGTTCAATGCTGGCTTTACGGCTGCAGGCTGATCCGAGGGGTGCCATGGAGCGCTTTTGCCGGCCCAGCTATCCCAAAGTTCCAGCTCTTTCCTGCCGATCTTGTGTAGCAGAGGAGCTAGCCCTCCATCGCCGGTACTTTCAACAAACACATGTCCCGCAAACTTCCAGACATCTTCTTCTGCATCAACCGAGGCTGCTGAGACGAACCAGGTCTTTGCATCACTAAGCTGCACACACCCTAGAAAGTGTGCGCCACATGTCGAGCAGAAGTAGCGTGTCAGGGACGCAGAGCTTTTGTATGCTGTCAAAGACGAGAGATCGATAGTAGGCTCAGGTATGACAGCGCCTGCAGTGCTGAGCGTGCCAGTCGAACGGCGGCAGATGCCACAGTGGCAGAAGTGGACTGGCAGAGGCAGGTCGGAAATTCGGACCTCAAATGAGAAGGTTGATGCACGACAGTGACATGTCGCGTGGAAGGTTCGCGTCGCAGATTGTGTTGATGCGGCAGATACCATGTTGGGTGACAAACTGTTGTCATCCTTTAGACGTGTGGATTTTTTGATGTTTAGGGTGCAGTACCCCGCATGTCAGCCGTGAGAGTCATACTCGCTTTCCTCGTATTTGCAGGAACATGGGCTACCTTGCTGAGGCATGTCCTGGGCGCCGCTGTCTCGTGGAGTCGTGCTTGCAGCACGTCGGTGTTGACGAGGAAAGCGCGACGCGTCGGTGCTCCTCGTAGGGCTGACAAGCAACTGACTCGCCACACCAGCCCTGTCGCCGTTTCCTGACTCGGAAAGAGTACGTCATGGTGAGCCGCGCAGCAATGCGAGCTGCATATCACGTCGACGTCAACGCGTTTTACGTGTCAGACCTCAATAAACACCAAGCTTCCTACCATACACACTCAACATACCTCGATTGCTCAAACTCTCTCGCAAACCCAAATAAACCCAACAAGCAATACCACCACACCACCACCACAATGGCTTCCTCATCCCTCAACTACCCCCTCCTCTCCATCCCGGCGTACTACGTCTTCTCGATCATCCCACACATGTACGCCGGCTCGATCCTCGCTTCTGCCGGCTACAAGGTCAACAACGCCAATCCGAAGGCTTCTCTGTCACCTGATGCAGTAAAGGGCAAGGTCCCCGATGATGTCTTCCAGAAGTACCAGCGCGCCGAGAACGCCCAGAGCAACAATATCGAGCAGCTGCCTCTGTACGCTGCTGCAGTTCTGGCCAGCATCATCGCCGAGAGGGTCACTGCAAGGGGTCTGGGCAACGCCGCGGTTGGTGATGATGTCACGGGCTTGACTACGTTCATCCCTGCGTTCATGGCTGTCCGGTAAGACAAGGCTATTTGTCATGTTGCGGAGATTGCTAACAGATCCCAGCGCCGCTTATGTCGTTTCCTACATCAACATCACGGACCACAGCAAGAGCTTCATTCGCAGCTCATTCTGGGCCATTGGAGCTGGTCTTACAGGCTACCAGATCTACAAGGCTGCTGCGCTTCTTGGTTAGAAGATCGAGTTATTCAGCAGAATTCCGAGCGACTGTAAGATATAAGTAATGAGCAATGCATTATCCAAGTCAAAGTTGTGACTTGACTACCTAAGGTGTTATGCAGTCCTGCCTCAGTGCATCTGGTGTTGGTTCTTCTTACTGCATCTCAGTCCTCTGCATCGTCGGACTTGTCGAACTTGTCCTCGGCGTCGCCAGACTCATCGTCCTCGCTCTCGCTGGTTGCTTTCTCTGTCAAATGCTCCATCATTCCCATACCTATATCTTCGCATCTCATCTACCGTCAGAGCACTGTCGTCTATCTCTTCATAGTGCTTGAACCAAAGGTAGATCTGATCGCTGGGGCAGTCACAGGGACAGTCGTTCATGCCGTGATGCACAGTGAACCCTTGACTCCTCTCTTGCTTCTTAGACCTGTCGTCACTTGTGATACCTTCAAAAAACCTCAATCACTCACGATCTCTCTCTTCCGCAAGCAGTATTTACGGCTTTGAGGTGGACTCTTCGTCCGCACCGTGGACATATGCTGTAACAGCTGGGCCGTCTTCACCATCGTCGCTGTATGACAAGACTGACGGGAAATTAGGCTTCTTCAAGGCGTTGCAAAATCTTACAAATTGGTCCCAGGTGATCGAGGAGGTCGATTCTCCGCACGGGGTTCCAGTGAAACATGCTCCGGCTGGCAATCTCGCGGTAAACGTGATCTGCATGGCAGGTAAGGCACTCGTCGTCGTCAGATCGACAGTTGATGATCATATCGATGTGTGTGGAGGATTTCAGAAGCAAAAGACTCTCCAAATTTCTGTGCAAGCCTGAGATGTGCCCTTCATCTGACACGGAAGTACTGTATCCAGCCTGATACATTGGCATTGCGTCAATGTGATATGTCAGTCTCTGAATGTGTTCCGCAATAGGCTTTCCCAGAAAGCTACGGTCAGAGTGGAGGAACGCCTCAAAGTCTATCATTGGCGCTGAGAGCTCGATGTACTTCTTGCACCAGATTTCCCCTAGTTCATGTGCGAATGTGGACCCAACCTTGCTTGGCTGTAAGAGGTCGTCGACTTTCGGATTTCGATCCGGTTCGTGAATATCCAGCGAGACGAGTCGCTCCACAATACGGTGCGATCTATCGTCCTCTTGATTATTGTTCAGATAGGGCCGATGCCTCCAGCGATCTGCTCTTAGATCATGTCACGAAGCTCGCGAGGTAGTGTGCAGACGTGAGTGCATGTTGCCTGCAGCCACAAAGCCTGGAAGCGATTGCGCAGACTACGCACCAAGAACAAATTTCTCATACTCTTGCCCTCTCGCTTTGCTCTAATGCTCTGCGTCAGTAGATTCTGAAGTGTAATTGAAGACTCCATGTATACGAAGTCAGCTGGCCTTGAGCTTTTTCGACGGCCAAGGCGGCTTGAGTGCCATCAATTGTGGCAAGCCAGCGCGACATTGCGGCATCAGAGGTTGGTGAGTTTTGGGGGGTAACGAGTGCTTGTGGTGGAGTGTACTAGTCGCAGCCAATATTGGTGGGGTGGCAGTAGACGAGTAAGAGTAAGTGTAAACAAAGCGTGTGAAAATATGACTTAGGCGCGATGCGGTCGTGCACGGACGGTGAAGGTGAACCATGGAGAAGGAGCACTGAGTAGACTAGAAGCGCACCAGTGTTCGCCTGGACACGTCTTTGGCTTTCCAATTGCATCTCAATAAACGGTATATTCACCACAGATCTTATTGACGTACAAGAGGTTAGGTATGCCGCAGGGGATACCTCCCAAAAATTGGAAGCAACCAGAGCCTCCACGCGTGGATCACCGGACGTTTGCTTTGATCCATCACAAAGTCCCAGCCTTGAAAACAGCCTTATTGAGACTATTGGTCGTGAGGGACAAGTACAATGGCTCTACACAAAGATCACTTGCCAAGTTTGACTTCCGGAGAGACCTGAAAGATTTCATTGCGCATCTTCCTCTGCGATCAGCTCCCCACACGCAGGCCACATCACTGATCTCCCTCTTCATTCTGCCTTTTAGACTTTAAGCTTCAGTACCGTGACCATCTTGCCGCCGACCTCCTCGAGAACCTCCTCGAAGTCCTCCGGCGGGTGGTCGGTGTAGTGGGCTGGATAGATGACACGTTTGACAGCCTTCCGGTCTGCCAAGGTGTTCACGGGGTAGACGACGGTGGTGTTGACAGCAGGGCTCCGACGAGGTTCGCCGGGACGGATGATATCGCGAGGGATAAGTTTGCGAAAGCGGGCTTCCTGGGTGGCCTTGTAATGGGCGTCCCACGCCTGCAGGACATTCCACATTGTCTCGTTGCTCTGCAGGTGCTGCAGAATTCATGCAGAGCTCTGGCGACGCTGCGGTGGACGCCAGTCACTGTAATCAATGACGATTTGCAGATAGGTCTGAGTGAGAGGTTAGCCAACATCGTCAAAAGCACTAAGCAAGACCGGACATACCTGAGTTGGGTGGTCGAAATTTTGAGGATCGACCAAGCGAGGGGGGTAGGGGTTGCCCTCTCGCCACTGGGGAGCTTCCCTCTCCCATGCCCTGTACGGAAGCCAAAGCAGCTTGAAGCCGTTGTCTTCTGCCTCGATATCGGTGACGGACAGGATGAACACCACGGCATCGATAGATGGGTAAGTGTGGCTGAGGGTGCAGCGCTGTATATGGCATCCGTTATCGAAAAGCCACTTGTCGCAGAAGCCGAAGGATATATGCGTATCCGGTATGCCCAGATACCTCATCGCGCGCACTGTATAGCATCTCGCGTCTGTTGCCCGCCCAAGTTTGGGCCAGGTCTGGCCTGGCTCGAGGCCTGGAAAGGCGAATGTGAACGACTCAGAGATGTCGTCCGGACCGATGAGGCGGAGTTCGTCGGGAGCGAAGACGCGAAGGGTCTCGTCGTAACGACGGGGGCTCTTGAATATCTTGCTCAGCCAGCGCTTGAACTGTACATGTGGCGGTACGGCGGCGGGTGTGTTAGTCTTGTCGAAAAGCACGCCAAAATGAGGCAGTCAGTGAAGTCAAACACTGATACAGTAGGGACGGAGGGAGTGTGGTATAGGGCAGTGGCGAGGTGGCTTACGAGGCGGGATGTCGCCGATCACCATGCTGGGCAATAGTGGAGGAAAGAAAAGATAGGGGGGCGGCGCACTGTTCATATACAAAAGGTGAACGACCTTGGAGACGAGAATCTTCCGCGCTGGGCGCGCACGCGGTTGCCGAGCAGAGAGCAAAAGTGAGGTGAGGGTGGGTTGAGAGCTCCGCGGAGCGCACACAAACAGTGAGAGGACTGCCCAGCAACACCAGCCGCCATGGGTGCGATACGCATGCACTGAGGGTGACAGTGTCGCATTAATAGGTCATATTGAACAAGAATGCTCTATGGATTCTGACTGACTCACTGCGCGGCGTTGATGGCTGTCATGATCTTCGTAGGCAAGTGCACGAAGTCCCAGGATCCATTACGAGCAAGTGATATGATTGCAACAAGTGGATACAGCTGGATCGTAGTCAAAACCACCTACTTCTCAATCGTCACGCCCTATGGTGTTGTTCACCCGGACCCCAGTGCTCTCTCGTAGACCATGTCTCGCAATTCTCGTGGCAACGTATGGCACATTTGCGCGCAGGTGGCTCTAACCAGGCATTCTGGAAGGCCGTGCGGAGTTCATCTTCATGGATCTCGTGAAGGGCGCGCTGAGTATGGTCATGATCAGAGTTCCATATGGCTGCTCGGCGGAGGGCTAGTTTGCATCGAGAGCGTCGGGCTTGATGCGAGAGGTTGGTGTCGAGGAGAGATATGTCTCTGCCGAGGTCGTCGCATTGTTGTTTGGCTACCATGAGCGCAGCGTCAAGAGCGCGTCTGTCTTCGATCGCATTATGTAAGATTTGTCAGCGAAGCTGTCACGGACGTGGTTTCCTGAGGACCTACGTGGTTAGGTGGAAGCGTGCTTCTTCGACTCGGGCAGCGGCCTGGATACCCTTGGTTGTTTCCAGTCAGCGCGCCATGGCGAGTACAAAAGCGAAGTTGTGGTTGCAGCAAGCGTAGCAGCAGCGCTTGAGAGGTTTTCGGTTGTTAGTCATACGTGACGTGAGGAGCCGGCCCCGTGGGAGGCAGAGTGAAGGCCGACGTTCGCTTTCGGAAGGTGGAACCAGTATGCGTCTTGGAGGCTACTTCCACACTCCAGGATCGAATCTCACGGTGAATCTCAGGTTGTAAGGAAGCAGATGGCGCGATAAGAACGATAAAGGCATACAGTGATTGTTCAAGAGTGTTCCGCAACTCGATAAATCCCCTACTGGCTACAATGTCTAGAAAATTGGGACCGGACATTCGTTCTCTTGGAGACAGAGGATGATGTTGCGGATGTGGTTCCGAGGTCGAGAGTATGTGACGCCGAGAAGTCGCCCTGACAGGAGATTCAGCGTGTCGGCGGGGCCATGCTGGCAACCGGGATGCAGGTACGAGACCGATACCATTGCTGAACTAGGCCTTCGGCGAGCTCGATGTAAACCTCGCCGTAGATGACCTTGTTCGTGACTTGCTTGGGTTCGCAGATCTTTTGAAAAGAGCTCGAGACAATGTAGGCGTCAGACTCTGTGTAAGCTAGATTCCAGTCTGAGGTGACAGCTTCAAAAATCATGTCCGTCAAGTCTCTAGGAAGAGTTTCCAGAAGCTGATCGGTGGACACCTCCATCCACGAGCGTCTATACGCCATACGGTGAGAGTCTTCTTCGTCGCGGAGGTACCGAATATGATTCTCGAGTGATCGGAACTTCAGCGCAGCTCGCAGCAACCCAGAGCAGAGGATGCTGATCGTTGATTTGGATTCGCGATAAACTTCTATGTCCTTGTCTAACTGCTGATGACGAGGTCGAGGGGCTTCGAGTCTCGCCTCGTACAGCTTGCGAGCATCGATTCTGCTTTGTCAGAGTTAGCTTTGGCAATTGAGGCAGTGGCAAAAAGACTTACGCGCGAAGTCGCTTGCGGAACTTCTCGACCTCGACAGCGGCTTTCAATCCGTCTGCTGCTCTGAGCCAGTCCATTGTCTGCAATAGAATACTGGAGGAAGGTGGAAGATACAAACGAGCGCGCTGAGCGCAGTGAGGCCGGGTTGAAGGCAAGGTGAAGGCGAGAGTGTTGCGGCCACGTTCGAGAAGCGGAATATGGCGGCTCTAGCAGCAAGACAGTTGTAGCCACCTGAAGGTTTATGGCGCTTCCAGATGCCCGCATCCAGCTTCTGACAGCCTCCGCTTTTTGAGAAGGGTTGCCAATAGCCAAGTTCTCTCCCGCTCGAGTGGTGCGCTACAAGCTGCCCTCCGGCTTCTTATACCTCGGCGTTACGTGCTCCGGATCGTACTCAAGCTGCAGGGTCTTACTTCCCTCTGGGAACCTATTATCCTGCCTGTCAGACCCAAACGCCCAGCGAGCCTTCAAGCCGTGCTTTCTTGCAACATCCTCCTTCAGTCTATACACCACGTCCGGCAGCGGCAGGAAGTTCGACCGGTCCTTCAAGTCCCTGCTCTCCTCCATATCGTCAGGCTCCACGGTCACCCATACGGGGCACATATATCGACCTCGGATGGGATCAAAGCCGAGACTATACGGCTTCTCTTGCGTGAAGTCTTCCGGTGTGGGGTATAGTACACCAACCTCGTCCATAGCCTCGCGGATATCGGTGTTGGCAATCTCGTAGTTGACGTAAGAGAGTATGATGTTATTGAGATCCATCCGAACCTTGAAGAGCGTATTCAGGCTCTCAGCTGCCTTGTGGTCAATGTCGAACTGGTCGGCGATGCGGTCGATGAACCAGACGGCGTTGTCAATGGGTGTCTCTGCGTCGACGATAATGATGGGGAAGTAGCCGGGCTCATCGTCGTGGTGAGGCGTCTTGTTCCAGATCTCGAGATGGAAGAGCGAGGACCAGGACCGCTTATCTGTGATGTACAGTTGATGTCTGGGGTATGGCGAGCCCAGCATTGCGCCTAATCCGAACCTCTCATGGACGGCGGTGAGTTGAGCGGGTGTCAGGTCCGCGGTCAGAATAGCGTGAATGAGGTTCGTCTCCTGATCGATGTCAGGGTTGTAGACCATGGTTGATGCTGGCTTGCGTCAACGGTTTGTTGTTGCAGCAGCATCGTTGAGGCTCTGGCACGCTTCATGTGCGGTGCGCTTTCCTAGTGGTGTGCCTGACAGACCTTGGAATGATGTCACCCCAAAACTTAGCCTACGGATGAGGCGTTCAGTAGCGTGCACCAACCCGGCGCACGACACACGTAGCTTCAGTAAGTCGACGTTCATGTTGCGAAAAACAAAAGCTGTATTCAGGCTCTAGATCTCTAGATATACACGATCTAGTTAGTGCCTATTCCTGCATACGTTGCATATAGATAGATACTCTGTTGGCTACAACAATGCAGCTGATGCATCTGATCTTTGCTGCAACATCAGCACTTGCGAAGTTCCTGTCTGGGAGACCGAGTCTCCGCAATGTGTGCCTTCCCGTGTTTACGAGCGGTGGAAGGGGCAAGGCTCACGATCTTCCAGCAAGGGTCACAGTTGAACTGCTGTCAATGTCGAGGGCTTCGACGACAGTCACTGGCTTCGATCCTTTACATCTTACGTGAGCTTTTGCACGACCTACGATACACGGCTAGCGAGAAACTCCATACTCTACGCGATGCAGCCTCAAGACTTCCTCGGGTCCCACAACGTCCAGCCTTACGATCTGGAACAGCCTCACCGCTGCAAACATGGACCGATTAGCGCGCAGCCGTGTTGAGATATATAAAACGTCGACTCTGACCATGTTGCAATAGCCTTGCCTCGCTGAATCATCTTACTCTGCGGGCATCAACGCTGCGATGCGTCTCTTCCAGAGCTCAGTCGTTGTGCAGCTTCTAGCAGCCCGGTTGGCTACCGCATCACCTCTCAACCCGGCAGCCAGTCCATTGATCGACATCGATCCAACAGCAGAACCTCTTGACGCCCTCGCGAAACTGCAGCAGTACGCCTATGCAGCACTTGAGCAGGAGGATGGTCTCGCGAAGCAGGCCTCGGGTGGTTGCTCACTAGCAACGGCGACTATACGGAGAGACTGGCAGGTCTACCAGACTATGTTCATTCATGGCAACGGTCTCTTCCTCACCTGGCATCGTTACTTTGTGTGGGATTACGAGCAAGCTTCAAGGACTGAATGCGGCTACACTGGCTGCCAACCTGTCAGTCCACTCACTGCAATTTTGACGTCTTCACTAACTTCGCCAGTACTGGAACTGGTTCTCATACACCAGTGACTTCTACAAGTCACCAGTCTTCGATGGAAGTGATACCAGCATGGGCAGCGACGGCGCATTTCTTGCTCACAACGGCAGTCTTGCTGGTGCTCGGACGATTTCCATCCCCTCCGGTAAAGGTGGCGGATGTATCGAAAGCGGGCCCTTCGAGATGTGTGACTACCTCCAGCTTCATTGTCTTCGTTACCAACAAACTGTCAGCGTGCAAGCAAACATCGGACCCATCTCCCCCGGTATTCAAGGCATCACCGATCTCGCCGCGGGCATCACGCCCCACAATCCACGCTGCCTCTGCCGCGACCTAAGACCGTACATCCCACAGAAATGGTTCACCACTGCCAACCTACTCAATGGCACAATTGGCGCCGCACCGTCTCTTCTGGACCGAGATCCAAGGCCGGTACCCAGACGGGTTCCTCGGCCTGTACACCTCAGACCACTACACCATGGGCGGCGATGCGACTGACCTGTACTCGTCAATCAATGATCCGGCGTTTTGGCTGCACCATGCAATGCTGAATCGTGTGTATTGGATCTGGCAAGTCTTGCATCCAGACGAGGCGAACAAGGTGGCAGGTACTCTGACTCTGCAGAACAGGCCGCCGACGAGAAATGCTACTATTGAGGAGCCTCTGCAGATGGGTGTAAATGGGGAGACGAAGAAGACCAAGGATATGCTTGATACCCTGGGAGGCACTCCGCTGTGCTATATCTATGTGTAAGCCCTCGCAGACGAGGCCAGTAGTCCAAGTTCGTTGTCAGTGCAGCAAAGGATGAGTAAATGAACGTGTGTAACTGTCAATGGTCCATTGTGATGATTGGCCGTGAGCTCCGGGTGGACGCATTTCGAGATCTCCATTCAGAGCCTTGGAAGACGTCCCGAACTTCGATGAGGCACAGCTTGAAGTTGGCCTGAGGAATGTCACGGGATGACACGGAATGACGCAGCGTGTCGTGGCTGTCTGCGCTGCGAGACCCTGAATCCAAAACCGGAAAGTTCTCCACAAAGATGCATGAAGCAGCGGCCAGGCACGCGCGACAGGTGCCAGCAGGTCAATCATCCCAAAGTCGAGCCACGTCGCCTGCAATGACCGCTGGCAGCGCGAAGATCATCTTCATCAACGCGAATTAATTCGAGCGAGGTCGCGCCGGCGCACCCCTGACCAGCAGCTCTCCCAAAATGGTTGCGGAGGGTGGTTCGAGCACCTCCGCTAGTGACGCTGCCAGCAACAAAGTGCCTGCGAATATCGCGAGAGTGCCCGCCAGCCCGCAGCAGGTGTCGCTGCCACCGCCGTCCTCGCCCTCGTCGGTCCTCCGCCGCAAGATGGCCTCGTCAGCGCCCAAGAAAGACCCTGTACCACCGCGTCGACCGGCAGCAGCGAGTGGCAGCGCAGCCCCGGCAACCCGCCGACCAGCCGCTGCGTCGACAACAAACACAACGCGCCCGCCGAGCAGCGCGTCGAAGCCCCCCGCCAGCAGCACCTCACGCCTCGCCGGTGCCGGGAGCAGTCTGAACAAGCCACCGACGCGTGCTCCTGTCGGCACAGCAGCTAGACGCACTGCGCCGGGGACGAAGACTGCGACAGGCGATGCAGAGCCAGACCGGGCCTCGGTGACCTCAGGAGACGAGAACAGAAAGCCCGCCGTACGCAGGAGCTTAGCAGGAACAGCTGCAGCGGGGAGAGCCACGCCGTCCGAGCGCAGGTCGACGATTGCGCCCACGACGACTGCTGCAAAGCGGCCCTCGACAACCTCCCGGCCCAGCGCTGAGAACACGACAACGACAACGCGAGCAACACCGCGCGCCTCTCTTCCAGCGTCCACTCCAGCAAAGCCAGCCGCCTCGCGCCCCTCCATAAACACACGAACCCCGCACCACGTCGTACCCAAGGCGCCCGTCTCGACCATCACACCAAAGACGCCCGTCGCTCACGCAAAGAAGCTCTCGATCAACTCGGTCACTTCGCCCACCAAAGCGTCGCCTGCCGAAGCCCTCACGTATGCTGACTCCCCACTTCTCCAGATCATATTACTAACCCCTGCTTCAGGTATAGCCCCATCGACGTTCCCCCGAGAAGCTATGGCCCACTCAAGGACAAAGCTGCATCCGATGCCGAAGTCGAAGTCAAGAAGACCATCCCGTTCGGTCCCCTGAAGGCCGGCCTGCCCAAAGTTGGAGAGGAGGACAGACGGCCCGGCACCGCGCCCAGTGGGCCTGCAGAGGTCGACGAGGAGAGCAGGCGACGCAGCCTGGCAGTGATGCAGGATTTCTTCAAGGAGACTAGTCTGCGCGAAAAGCTCCAGGAACAGTGCGACGATCTCCACCGCGAAGTCGACCGCCTGCAGGGCACCAACACGAAGCTGAGAAAGCAGCTGGTTGATGCGCAGGCTGCCATCACAGAGAAAGAGAAGGCCGCCGCCGACGCAGGCACAGACTCGACTGGCTGGGACGAGAACAAGCACAACACGATCGTCAATGGCATGGAGAAGAAATTTGCGCTCGAGACCAAGCTGCTGGAAGAGCAGAAACAGAAGCTGCGAGAGGAGAAGCGCGTGGCGCAAGAGAAAGAGGCTGTCGAGGCTGCGAAAGCTGCCGAGCTGCAGCAGGTGCTCGATGACCTCAACGTGGAGCTCGAGCGTCAGGGTCGCGAGTGGGATGCTGAGAAGCTGCAATTGGTTGAGCAGGGCGCAAAGATCGAGGCGCTGACCAAGGACCTGACAACGTTGAGGGAGGAGCGCGATACTCTTTCGGCAGACCTAGCAACTGCCAATGACACGCTCGCCAACCTGCAGACGAAGCTGTCAGACCTTGAGGAAAGCCACCTGGCGGAGGTGAAGTACCGAGATGACAAGATCGACAGCTTGACCAAGACAGTGGAGACACTGCGGTTAGAAGTCTCGGACGTCGAACAACGGCACAACAAGGCCTCAGAGGAAGCCATGCGGTCTCTCGAGTCGACATCGTCGGAATCGTCGAAGCTCGTCGAAGAGCTGCAGGAAAGGATAACGTCAATGCAGCAGCAACACTCTGACGACCTTCGCGAGAAGGACGAGGCGATTGCGACACATGTGCAAACCGAAAAACAGCTGCAGGACGACGTCAAGGAGTTGCAGCAACGAGCCGATCAAACGACCGCCGACCTCGAGAGCGAGCGTAGCGCCCACGCAGAGGACCTGAAGACAAAGATCGCCGAGATCCAGAAGAGCAGTCAAAACGACCTCAGTGCGAAGGAGGCGGACATCTCCGGTCACCTCAAATCCATCGAGGACCTGCAGGCTCAGATTGTCTCGTTCCAGCAAGGAGAGACCGACGGCGCCAGGGTGTCACAGGAGCTCACCAAACACATCGAAGATCTCAAGGCAGCTCACGAGGAGGCGATCAGGCTCAAGACTGAGCAGAACGAAGAGCTTATGCAGCAGTTGGAAGCCATCAACGATCAGCTCAGCTCTGACGCCACCGAGATCGAGCAGTTGAAGGAGGAAGCAGATGGCTTGCGCAAGACGGTTGAGGCGCTCGAGCAGACATCTCAGCAGGACAAGAAGCAGCATGAAACAGCTCTCGAGAAGTTGCGAACGGAAGTTGCCGAAGCGAAGAAGAAGGCGGACTCGTACAAGGCCGATCTGGACACTGCACAAGACAGGCACAGACAAGACCTTCGTGTCCTTGGCGAGGACCACGATAATGAGATTGACTCGCTGCGCGCCGACTTGGAAGGAGATGCAAAGAAGCGGCTTGACAAGCTGCAAGCCGAGTACGATGCTCTTGTCGCCGACAAGAACACTGCCCTCAAGGGCCACGAGAAGAGTCTCGCAGACCGGCTCAAGCAGCTCGACGAGGCGCAGAAAGAGATTGCTACGTTGAAGGAGAGCTCTGGATCCACTTCGCAAGGTCTTGATGAGGCGAACGCCAAGCACAAGCAAGTTGTGGAAGAGAAGAACGCGTTGGCTGAAGCACACTTCACAGCTCAGAAGCAGGTCGCTGATCTGGAAGCGCGTGTCGAAACTTTGGTAAAGGAGAATGAGCTCATTGCAGACTTACAAGCACGGCTCGACGCATCAATGGAAGACAAACAGGCCACGAACGAAGCACTCGCTGCTTCCGAGAAGTCGTTCAACGACATTCAGGCTAGACTCAAGGCGATGACCCAAGAGAATGCTTTGATTGGCGAGTTGCAAGCACGAGTAGATGCGTCAATCGAGGACAGAAAGGCTGCGGACGAGGCACTTGCAGCATCGGAAAAGTCGTTCACCGAACTCAAGGCCAAGCTCGACAGCCTGACGAAGGAGAACGAGCAGATTGCTGAACTGCAAGCTCGCATTGACGCTTTCACTGATGACAAGCAGGCTGCTGATGAGGTCCTTGCCGCTTCTGAGAAGACGTTCGCTGAGCTCAAGGCCAAGGTCGAAGCCCTCGAGCAAGAGAACGAGGCTGCAAACAAGGAAAGTAACAAGTCTGAGAAGATAATTGCTGAACTCCAAGCCAAGCTTGATACTTTGACCCAGGAACGGGAAGCTGCAAACGGCGAGCATATCAAGTCTCAAAAGACACTTGCTGAGCTCCGCAGTCATCTCGAGAACGCGATCCAAGAGAAAGAGGCCTCGATCCAAGATAAGGAAGTCCTTGAGCAAGAACGCACCGACCTGCAAAAGTCAATCGCGGAGCTTACGAAGCGTCACGACTCACTCTCCGAGGAGAAGACTGCCATTGAGGAACAGCACGCTCGTACCGTTGAGGGCCTAAAGCAAGACTCTGACAGCGCTACGAAGAAGACTCTCGATGAGCTTCAATCAAAGTATGACGCCCTCCTCGGGGAGAAGAGGGATAATGACGAGAAGCACGCGAGCGAGCTCGGTGATATCCAAAGCCGTTGCGAGGCTCTTGTCAAACAGCTTGCAGAAGTCGATGAGAAGCTTGAGGAGAACAAGACCGCGCGGACAGCTGCTGAGACCGCTCATGCAGAGGCACTTGATAAGGCAGTCGATGCGACACGTCAAGAGGTCGAGCAGAAGTACTCAGCATTTCTTGAGGAAGCTCACGCAGATGTCACAAAGCTCGAGGAAGAACACAAGGCAGCTCTGGCCGAGAAGCAGTCCGCGCTCGAACACCTCGAGGACGTCAAGAACAAGCTTAATGGCCAGATCGAAGATCTTAGGCGTGAGCTTGAGGAAAAGGAGCACGTCGACTCCGAAGGCCTGGTTGAGGTTAGCAAGAAGTACGAGATGTTGCTTGCCGAGCAGGCTGCGGCGGACAAGGAAGAGCGCGAAGCCGCTATCGCAGAGCTACAGAAGGAACTCGATGCCGCCAAGGAGGAGCTCGAACAGAAAGAGCACTCTACTGACGCCGGTCTAGCTGAGGTAGCCGAGAAATACGAGTCGCTCCTCGCTGAGCAAGCTGCTGCCGACAAGCGTGACTACGAGGCTGAACTGGCTCTGCTCAAGGAATCCGCCGACACTGACCTCAACGAAACGAAGGAGCGATACGAGAAGCTCATCGCTGAGAAGGTCTCAACCAAGGACGAGTTCGAGCGTGCCAGGGACGATGCGATTACCGAGATCGACGAGCTTAGGCGTGAATTGACAGAGAAGGAAGAGGCGCTCACAGCTGAGATCGACGAGATCAGCAAGAAGCATGCCTCTCTCGCAAAGGAGAAGAGGGCTGCTGAAGAAGCACATGAGGCTGCACTCACCGAGTTGAAGCAAACACTTGAAAGTGAGCGTGAGCAGGCAATCGCTGAATTGCGCTCTCAGAATAGCGCGCTGCAAGAGCAGTTCATCAAGATGGACGAAGAGCACCAGCAGACCCTCGATCAGCTTAAGAAGGAGCTGGAGTTCGATTACAGCCGTGATGCAGATGCGCTGCGACAACAGCTGGAAGCTGTCCAAAAGCAGCACACTGACGCTACCGAGCAGATGGTGAAGGCACATGACGACGCCATCTCTGAGCTCATGATTGGCATGCAAAATAGCACGAGTGATGCAGTTCAGCAACTCCAGAAGAAGTACGAATCTCTCGAAGCACATATCGAAGCCGAGAAAGCCAGCCATGCTGCCGAGCTCGAGGCTATTCAACGCGACAGCGCCGAACAACAAGCCCTCTGCAACGACCTGCAAATGCGCCTCGACAAAACGATCGCCGAGCTCGAAACATCCTCCGAGGACGTCAAACGCATGCAAGAGGCCATCGAAGCCATCGAGACCGAGCGCGACCGCGCCTACAAAGCCGCTGAAGAAGCAGAGGACAGGATCGAGACCTTCAAAGGCGAAGTCGTCCGCAAGCACCTGGCTCGCGTCGAGCCCCTGCAGAAAGAGAATACTGCGCTCCTCAACAAGATCGATCGCTTGCAGGACATGTTGGCGGCCGGTGATAGAATCGCTCGTGCTGCTGCCTCCATGGGCGAGAAGCGCGAGATCAACACCTTGGCAGAAGAGTCAGAGGAGGATGAGAGCTCAGGATCTGCTGGGTTTGGGTCTGGTGTATCTGGGCCGCCTGTACCACCCAAAGCATTTGCGCCTGTTCACCTGACGAACAGGTCTTCCAAGGATGTTGTTGGTACTGTGAGTCTTCCCTTTCCCTCCTGTGTGATTTGTTGTACCGGTGAAGCACGTAGGCTAATGGAGCACCAGCAGTTGGCCGCCATGCAAGAGACTCTCTCACAGCTCAGTGCGCTGAACAACGATGCTTTCGCTGAGGCTGAACGGACGGCGCAGCGACTTAGTGAGCCCCAGCATCCGAAGATCACGGCGAGGGATTAGAACTTCTTGCTCTGGTGGGAGATGATGGTCTGGGGTGATCAGGCCGAGGAAAGCTTCTCGGACAGGACGAAGAGGGTGCACTTCGAAGAGGAAGTGTGCAGGGCGATATTGTAGGATTAGTTTTACGTGTGCATCTCAGGAGCCTCAGGTTGCGTATACCCACTCAATGCATTTGTTGGCGTTCATGAAGTATAGATCACGTGGAACACTCAATTTCGCCTTCTAATCGTAGTCTGCGTGGAAAGTCTCGCCTGTCATCCTCTTGATCAACGCCAAGGTCTTCGATAAGGCTATCGCCTCACGCGTCGTTGGTCCGTCATCTTTCCACCATTCACCTTCCTTGACCCGCGCCCGTCATCTTTGCCGAGCTGCATAACCGGCCACTCCAGCGCCTTTTGAGACACCGCTGCATCGTTGCTACCCCCAAATCTTGCTGCGCATGCGCATCAGTCACGTTCGACATGCCCAAGCGAGACGCGTCGAGAGCCACGGCGGCCGCCATGCGCGCGACCCTCAAGTAGCAAAAGAACTACCAACAGTCCAATACGCTCAAGAATCAAGGAGACAATCAAAGGGTCCCTGAGAGAGTCTGGCGGTCTGACTATACCTCTGAAGGCTACAACCATCCTGATGATGCTGCCAGCTACTTTCGTTACTTGAGAGCGCGACTACGTCTCAGCGCCGTTCATGACAGACGACACCACCATCTTCACCATGGTCGATGCGGTCCTCTCAGGCGATGATTTTGAGTCGCAACATCAGACATGTTTTCGAGCATACCGGTGAATAAGGAAGGCAATCGTTGTCGTACAATGGCTGACGCTGAACGGACCGGCGGCCTCGATCGCTGGTAGCGATCGAGATGGCATGTCCAAGCGACCATGCATGAGGCTGAACGGCTGCATTGGGTCACCACCGCGAGGCCTCACGATGTTCGACCGTTATCATTCGGCATGACTGTACACAGGCAGAAGTCGCCGATCAGTGCTGTCAGGCGAGCTTTTGCCCCTGCATTGTGGCTTGCTTGACACCTAAAGCCGAGGCAGCCCCACGCTGATCAACGTACACCTGCGCAACAGTCGTCGCGCAACTTTGTCATGTCGCAGCAATCACTTTGCCATGGGCAGGATCAACTTCACGGAATGTGCCATTCGTTTCAAGAGCAACATCACACTCCAAGATGAGTGGGGCTGGACAGGCCCGGTCGTAATGATCGACCCCAACCCCAGATCACAGATCTCACGAACAGGATGTTACAACGTCTGCGGTCACGGCGCCGACTACTATTCTTGGAGCGCTGCCTCGCAGACCATCACCACTTGGCTTCTGCCGGTCATCGGTACGTTGCTACAGGCGCCGTTCGAGAGCAATGCGACCAAGCGAACATTGCTTGCAATTGCACGATGGTGCGGGTCACCGATTGCATCTCTGTCCTATGTTCTCTGGAATATCAAGGTCTCAGCGAAAGCAGCCGTGATGGTCGACATGGCGGTAGACTACGACCAGACTCCGGACCTTAAGACCGATTTCGGCAGCATGCGGGACTCGATGTACCTTTTGCTGGCCATGAACCAATATACGCTCAAGGATGAAGTGGTGTCCAGCTCTAAAGAGGCTGAGGGGCTTTTGCGCGTAGCCTTGTTCAGCAGGGACCTCAAGCTCACTGACACCAACATGCCTCTGCGCAAGGTACGACGTATCCTGGCTAACGAGCTGCGCCAGATGCGAAGGCGTGGTGCTGTCCCTGGTAAGTCTTCGCGATCCACACCATGTCGCAACTTACTCTGCTCATCATTTTGTAGTCTTCATATCTATCATGTGGTTTCTATTCGCCTTCGCTCTCTCTATACAAGCCGCCTTCGGAGACCTCGGCGAAAATACGACTGCACATGATCTGGCATTAGGCTGTCTACTGGCATGGTTTCCAATCTTGATAATGGGCTCCATCGTGGACCGCAATCCCATAGCTGCCGAAGCCATCCGCATCAAGATCAACACGCTCGTTGACCATGTGCGCCACGCGCTTACTGACGAGAAGAACTGCAACGACTTCATAAGCTCATTCGGTCCTCAACCCAACCAAAACCTGGAGAACAAGATTAAGAGCCTCGCAAAGATCTCAACAGGGCACAAGATGAAGCATTTCTTCGAGGACTTCGCTGGCCAAGGACGGGTGCGCTGGCACTACGGCGCAGCTCATGCTATCCTGTCAGACATCGAGAACTGCTACATTGCTGGAAGAGGACGAAACTGGCTGGCCAACGAGGCTGAAGCTCGCGCAAGTCTGGTTACTGGACCCAGCAATGACGAAGGACTGGTCTGGTTCGATGTCCGCGAGTTCTGGCAGGTGTCAAGTGCGGTCATCATCGTCGCTGCAAGTTGTGGAGGCGCCTTCATTCTCAGCTTTTTTACGCCCACTGTTGGCTTAGGGTGCCGTAGCGGGGGCTACACTGTCTTCTTCACGATCTCTCTTGGTTTATTGATCGTGGAGATGGCTGTGTGGCTTTGGCTCTCGCCACAACAGGTGGAGTGGGCGATCGTGGCTGGAGCCAGAGAGCGATTCAACAGCAATGCGACTTTGACGAAATGGGCTGGAGGTGCTCGCAGGCGTTGGGTGATCTCCAAAGAGCCAGTCATGCGCTTCTTTGACCGCACGTGGAACGTTGCAAGCAGAACGTTTCGACAGAAGACGCCAGTAGGTTCCTGGAGAGTGCAGCCCGCAACGACCGCGAACACTATAATATCGCTCGAGAGCACCGCTGCACGCCGTCGCATACAAAGGAGATGGGAACTCTTCTTCTTCAGACCTGTGGAGGTAGTCAACACAATTTGGCTCGTCTATATTGTTCTGTCGCAGACATTTGGCTGGTACAAGACGTGCGACTGCGTCACGAGTAACTGGGGCGGCGGTGGCGGCTACCTTGACTTCGACGTACAGACTACAGTAAAGGCTCGCTGGGTCATTATCTACTGGACCACTGGTGCGGCTCTGACAGGCACGGTCATGGCATTGTCGATGTTCTACATCACAGTGGAGTGGTGCCAGCAGTCGTTCCTGACGACTGAAGACTACACTGATGCCATGAAGGGCTTACGCTTGACCAGAGCCTACCGTCGGTACACCTACATACCCCGAAGACTCGCACGCTTCATCGCAAGATACACCCTGGATCGACTCGAAAACGTGGCGTTCAAGGCCGGCCTTATCAACGCGCAGCAGCAAACTTTGCGCTGGGAAGGGCAATCTACACGCAGATCAACTGCCGCGCCAAGTGCGCAGCCCACAGTCGCCTCTGGACTTCTGACCTCAATCGACATTCGACTGACCGACTTTGACTCTCAGCCCTTGTACAACCCACATATGCAGGACACGCAACCCCAAGACACGCCAGCGCTTGCCATTTCGTCCTTCCCTGACGCAATACCTGCCAGTCACCAACGCGCCGACAGCGGCTCTTTCCTTCAGTCCCCACCTCGACCATCTTTTGAAGCACGAAACAGTGGCGACTCAGTTTCGCCTCTTCTTCGACGTCCGCTGGAAATTTACCACGCTCGAGACTCGTCTTCGAGCGACGAACGCCGCAGGAGCGCAGAGGGCGCCATAACGCCCGTTTCTATATCTGGCGAACCCAACATGTTCAGAGGGTGGCAAGGACTTGGACCGCAGCCTCGTCAGAGCTACAGGCGTGCCAACTCAGGGTCGGGCCTCGATCTGCCTCAGCCAAATCAAGATGCATTGGGTATCAGCATGGAAGAACGCGATCTGGAGCGTGGGGATCCGTCTCGATTCAACTAGGATCTATGCTATGTCTGAATTACGATCTCAGATCTCCACAAGCACATCATCGCTTTTATTGACGATGCGTAACGCAACTTGCCTGTTGCTGACCTTCGCCTTCGTTACCAGGCCATCATCATCCCATTCGAAGTCGACCGAACCGCCGCCCCTCAACGTCAGGCCTTTGACCTTCCCACCAGCCCAGGACGCCGGGATCGCTGGTCCGAGGACAACTGTCCGTACGCTGTCATCACCGAACGCCTTTGGCAAGTCTACAACTAGCATGCTCAGCACTGCGCCTCCAATGCCATAGTTCGCATCGATCTGAAAAGGCGTCTTGGTTCCCGAGTACATCGAAAAGCCGTTGTCGATGAAGTTCTCTTGTATCGCATAGCGCAGCTCGAAGTGCGCCCTCTCAGTGTTGTTCAGTCGAGCCCAGCACGCCGAACGCCAGACCTTCTCCCATCCCGCATTTGCATCCGGACCATTGCCTTCGCCACGGCTGTACAACTTCTGCGCAATGCCGTCTTGTATTGTGGCGTTGCTGTAGCCGCCTTTGAAAGAAGAGAGACTGTATCCGGGATGCCAGCCCACGAGCTCGGAGAGGTGGCGGTGCGTGTCGTTGATGAAATCATAGCCGAAGGAGTCGGGCAGCTTCCATTCTTTGATCTGGCCCCAGTCGCCAATGTGAAAGCCTTTGTCAAGCCGGCCAAGGGCACTCGTTACGTTGGCTACAAAGTTCTGGTCTGTCTCGCCAGCTGCGGACTGAACCGAAAGTACGCCTTCGAACGCTTGATGCACCAGCTGCTGGTAATGCGCGCAGCCAAAGGTCGTTGGACCGTGCTCTGGGCTGCTGCACGGGTTCACGACCAGCGAGCCATCCTTAGAAAATTCATCAACCTGCAGCTGGCTCAGCCAGAACTCAGCAACGCCCTTCAGCAGTGAATAACCTTGGGCCTGCAACCATTCTGCATCCTGCGAGTAGTCCCAATGGTCGAAAACATGCTGCATCATCCAAGCGGCAGCGACTGGGTAATTTGCCCAAGATTCCCCGCTCTTCATTCCTGTGTGCCCGAAGATGTTCATCTCGTTGTGTACGACCCAGCCTGGTGCGCCGTAAAGCAGTTGCGCCGTTTCGTGGCCACGAGGCATCCAGGTATCAACCATGTAGTCCCAAAGTGGCGACTGCAAGTCCATCAATCCGGTCTGACCAGGTGTCCACTGTCTACGTGTTAGCTACAATGCATTCTGCTGCGTCAAGATGCTCCTGAAAGCACTTACATGATTCATCTGCAGATTGATGTTGGCGTGGTAATCGGCTGACCATGCAGCCTCAAGACCTTCGCTCCACCGTCCTTGCAGATTTGGTGGTAATGAGCCGGGACGGGAGGCAGAGATGAAGAGATAGTTCGCGTAGTCGAAGAGAAGGCTTTCGAGGAATGGATCACCGGCTGTGTCATTAGAGCTGTAGCGCTCGACGAGCTCGGTTGTTGGTGTGTCGGCGGAGTTGAGAGGATCGGGGAGTGAGAGCGAGAAGCCGCCTGTCAAAGATGTGAAGTCTTCAACGTGGGCCTTGCTGAGCACATCGAGCGTCTTCTTGGAAGCAGCTCGTGTGGCGGCTTCGACTGTCGGCCCTGGATCTTCCCCCTTGAAAGAGTAGCCAAACTCGGCTGTGCCCTTCCTGGCATCATAGTTCGTTCCCGCTCCTACCACAATCGCTACACTGGTCGTGCCGTTACTGGGTGTGATGCTGAGGGTACCATTGCTGCAGGTCGTCTGGACGCAAGAGCCGGACACGATACGCGCAATTGAATCGTACCGCATTCCCTCCGGCGGACCCAGCTGTGTCACGCCCCGCAAGCGCACATGGGCTGTGCCATTCCCATAGCTTTGCCCGTCGACGCAAGTCACGTCCTGCAGCTCTGGCTCTGCAAGCTCGTTGTCCAGACGCACTTCCAGCGCCGGCAGACCTTTAGACGAATGAATTGCGTACACGCACACCTGGTCCGGGAACGAGCAGAACGCGCTTGTCTCGATGTCCTGGCCGGCTGTCGAGAACTTGGTTGTATGCATTCCTTCTGCCAGATCTAAGCTTCTCTTGTACCCTGTCACGCTTGCATTGCCTCCTGCCAGACTGGGCACCGTTATGCTGAGATTCCCCAGAACGCGGTAGCTTCCATAGAATCGATCGTCGCCCAGTAGCTCAGTCACATTTCCGGTCCCGTTCGTGAAGATCCAGTCCCGTATCCCAGTCAGATTGCCGGCAACGGAGTAAGTGGGGTTACCGCCGGTGTAATTGGAAACCTGGAAGGGGCCGCCGGACCAGAGAGAATCGATGTTGAGCGTCAGGACTTCAAAGAAGGGACCGCCGTGGAGTAGAGCACCAAGTCGGCCATTGCCGAGGGGGTATGCGGTGCGGATGATGTCGCTGCTGTTTGCTGGGACCGTGGACCAGAGCGATTTCGCTGCGGCGAGAGGCAAGAGCGAGAGGATGTGGAACCATGATGGTCTCCCAGACTGCGTGGCCATCTTGGTGTCAGTGACTAGCTCGGGAGCTCTACGTTGCACTATCGTACCTTTGTATCTTTATCCTGTGCGTAACGTCATCTAGTAACGCGTCCGCCATGGCGCGGGGCAATCGAGTCGCGTCCGGGAGCGCCGCGTCGTTGGGTGGAGTGCTGGGATGTCGTGCGGGGATACATACAACGGCTGCCTCTTTGGGAACGGGCGTGAAGATCGTCACCGAGATCTTCCACCTCGGTCAAGAAATTACCCGGATGCCCGTCCGAAGTGTGGACTGGGTGATTTTGCAAGCGAGAAGGATGCGCGAGGATAATTTTTGGATGCTTGCAGGTGGACTTCAGTTCCATCTCTCCGACTTGTGGGTACAGAGGTTACGAACCACGTCGGCGGTTGGGTAACAAGAAAGCGCATTGCATTCAACCATCACCAAGCGACAGCTTCCCGACTGGGTTGGAGCAACGTCCAATTCTACGGCGTTGCATCTTTACGTGTTCTGGCAATCTTAAAGACTGTAGAGAAACATATCCACTTCACCCTTACTTTACCTACTGCGGCGTCATGATGAGTCAGCGCCAACGTAGGACATGCTCTCGAAGCGCAGGAAGTGTAGCAGCTAAGGCTATGCGTGCTGAAGAAGAGGTCTTAGGGTTGAAGATCGGACATGGAGACCCATATCGCACAACCGACTTGTTGTAGCCAGCAGATGAATTATCTGCGACCAGACTATGCTCAACTGAACACTGAATACCCCCCATACTCCGGCAGCCTTCGGTTCTCTAAAAGATGGTGCACTGAATCGTGAGCCATTGTCCCATGGCGCAAAGAATTGCGGTGAATCAACGAAAAAGCGGCCGATCCATCGGAGCCGGCAGGTTACTCATTCGTCTCTGGGCGTTGCACAAACAATCACTGGGAACCTCCCGATTCTTACAAATTCGTGACAATTACCTATCGTCGCTCTAGAAAGGTATAGTGTCCCCTTATGCAAATGCACCCAGCGGTGCTTCGCCATCGAGCTTGAAGTAACCTGGCTGGAGCTCTTGGAAGATACCAGTGGGATCAAAGAACTTGGCAATCGAGTTCAGTCTCTTCTGATTATCCGCCCCATAGCTCGAGATGACTGCCTCATAGGCGGATGCCTAGTTCATGTAGATGTAATCGTTGTTCAGACCCTTCTTCTCGGCTTCAGCTTGCACCTTGGTGATAAAGTCATGTTGAAACTTGAAAATACGGTGATCGTCAGCAGGGTTGGTCCACATGGACCCCAGGCTCATGATGAACAAAGGGCCGTCAGCTAGGCTGAGGCCGAAAGCATTGCCGCCGTGCTTCTGCATCTGGTCCAATCGAGGAACGGTGAGAAGCTGGATCGAGACAGTGGGAATGAGGTTCTCCGCGCTGATGACATCGGGGAGCAGTTCGTAGAAGGTGTTGAGGAGGAAGCTGAAGAGGGGACGATCGAGTTTGAACGTAACATCCCAGTACGTCTCGCGCACACCGTCTGGGATGCCAGCGCTCATCAGTGTGACGAGTTCTGGGAGAGTGTGTAGGCCTGTGGAATCCTGAACAGTCGTGATGTCCCAGTCCTTGAACAACCTTGTGAGGCGCGAGATCAGGACGGCAGTGGACACTTGCTTCGCAATCGAAGGTTTGAAGACGCAGTATGGGTTGACATCTACTTGCTGTGCAGACCAGTACGAGTTGGTGAACGAGGTGTAATTGGCAGAGTCTTGCAGTGACACTTCGAACCCTGGCAGGATCTTCCACGAAGGGCACTGGGAGGCATCAGTAGAGATCGAGAAGCGAATGAGGTTTGGGCTCACAGCTATTGAGCAAGCCAGATTAAATGGTCGCTCGACCAGACCAGCCAGCTCGGGCAACGCAGAAACATTGACACCTGGATTGGATTCCTGCTGCCTCAGCTCAGGAACAGCTGGGAATAGCGACCACGACAGCGGAGTCTCCATGATATCTATCACTTGCTAGAGATTGCTCAAATTGTTATTGGAGCGCTCCGATTTCTTGATGGGCCTAACGCAGTGTCGGCGTCGCTCATGACAAGGCGCGTCGGAAAAGCGCGCGAGACCTCGGGACGATGGTGAAGCCATTATATAATCACTACAGCTAGCTACATCGGGGTGAGGCGGAAGCGCCCATCCAGACCCTTCGTCATCATTCGTTCTCTTCTCTCATCATCAACAGCGACGACAGTACAAACGATGCTGGATATCATTGCTATCTTGGACTCCCTTCTATGGTTCACGACATAGAAAAGGGCCTACATCGGCTCCGGAGTCGCAAACACAAGACGCCTGCGATGTTAATCTGTGTGAAGCTTGCGGGTTGGCGAGACTATTGGAGTCTACAGTGAGATGTCTTCTTCGGTATAGATTTCCACGCAATTTGAGAGTCTGCCAATCGTCGCAGCCCTCACAAGACCCACGGCAGTCTGGCCGAGGAAGCGCGAAGGACGATGTAGAGATGCGGCGCGGGAACATCTGATTTGCAACCAGACGCAGTTGGATCTTCTAGTATGATCAAGGGATACCTCACTTTAGCTAGTCGAGGATCTGGCTTGAACGACTTTCGATCGCTGTTCGAATCCCCCTTCTGCCGATTATGGTGCACGGCCTGATTACCCAATCCACCAACACTCGGAATCATTGGAAGTGCCGGACCCAACGTAGAGGACGTGGTCTCCTTACAGATCAGTACGTAGCGAGGGACGTTCCTTGGAAGCAAATCGGGAAACCTTTTCATTCGAGAGATGGTGATGGACGCCCGTCACCACAGCTGAGCGCGAATGTGTTGTTCGGGGTCTTTGCTCTGCATACATAACCCGATAGCGTCGTATTCTCCATTGTAACTTTACTTTAGCAGTATCAGCTACCCGTTCCTCTCGCCTCCGGTTTCTATTGGCGACATTCTCACACAGCATGGCCTCCAAAGGTGATGGCGACGGCGCCGGGCATTCTATCAGCGAGAAGGGTTTCACGAAGGCCGAAATCATGCACACGGGCTACGCTATGATCGCGTTTGTCTCTGTGTTTGTCCTGTCACGCTTGAATTTCCAAGTGACTCGACGGAAGAAGCTGGAGTTACAAGACTACCTGCTGTACTTTGCTTACCTCTGCTATCTTGGGGCATGCGGACAATTCCTTGCAGTGGTCCCTGTCTACTTCAGGATGGCAGACATCCTGGCCGGTAAGGTACCACTGCCTCCAGACTTTCTCCAGATCGCTGGACTTTCCTCTCGACTTCTATGGGGAGGGCAGTTTGTATTCTACAACGGACTGTGGTCAGTCAAGTTGTCTCTGCTGTGTCTGTACAAAAAGCTCCTGGCGGGGTTGCCAACATTTTACATACGGATCTGGTGGGCGATGACTACTTTTTGTCTGCTGGTACGTATTTGTTCATCAACCCCCCTCGATTTGTATCGCATGGCTAACATTTGGTGATCGCTGCAGGCGTACATCGGCGCGACCATGACGCTAATCAGTGTATGTAACAGTATGTCCGCCTTCTTCGCGACTGCAACGTGCAACAATTCCGAAGAACAGGACCGGGCGGGTGTTGCTCTCTACGTTGCGTATGCTCTTGACGTGGTCACTGACCTTCTCGGTATCATTGCCCCTGCTCCATCATCCGAGGCCCCCCTCGCTGACCCGAGTACAGTCATGACTTTACCCATCCGGCTCGTGTGGAACCTACAAATGCCGCGCCGGCAAAAGGTTGCCATCTGCGCCCTCTTCGCTTCCGGCGTGCTATGCATTGCGTTCGCTACGATACGTATGGCTTTCAATGGAGTCACTGAAACAGGAAAGCCTGGAGCAGCAGAACCGAAATGGTTGGCCTTCTGGAGTGTGCTGGAAATGTCCATAGCAGTCATCATTGGCTGTTGCCCTGCCTTCGCCGCGCTCATCACCACCCGTCGCAGAACGAAACGAGAATCTTCGCACGGATACGTGAAGCATTCCGGTGGTCCATCGAGTGGGAAGGGCAGCGTCAGCCTCAAGCTGAATACCATGGTTAGCTCGAAGTCAAGGCATGCCAGCGACGGTACGCTGTGCGGTCGCAGTCATGACAGTCAGGATCAGCTTGCGCTTTCGCCTAGCAGTATCACGGTGACGACACAACTGTACCAGCATGAAAGTGACACAGCGCTGCCTGACAAAGTCTGAGGGAGGCTCGCAAGCTCATAAAGGCTTGATACGAATACAGAATTTGTTTGGAGCCTGCAAACACTAGATGTTCACTTAGAAGATGTACAAATAGAATCTGATTACCTCACTGGAAATTACAGCTTCTTACAACACTGACAGAGTGATGTTTTCAATAAAGCGCCGCAAACATTTCAATCTTTGTCTCCGTGTTTCCACTCGGCTTAGGTGAAAGGGCAACAACGACCGCGCACCCTTTCACCAGCATGCCGCCGAATCGCCGCATCATCGCTGCCATCTTCACCTGTACCGAGGCATCCAACATGGCAGGCCCAGCTCATCCTTCGCCGGCAAAGCTTATCGGTAGATGCGGCAGAGCACTATGTCTGTAAGTTTATTTGCACTATGTAAAGAGAAGTTGGTCACGCGGCTGGATTGATTGCAGCATGTCGCAATATCATCGCGTTGCGGACGATACGTCCATAGACTTGTAAATCTGCGAAACAAGGGCTAACATTAGCAGCGCCATGTGGAAGCTCGAAAAGCTGGAACAGCGACGCCGACTTACCCAGGAGCTCGTCGAGGCCGTACAGTCCAAGATAATCGACCACATCCTCGCGGCCAGGCGAGCGCGCGCGCAACTGGACCCAAATGTCGTTGACATTCTGAATAGGTCGGTCAACGAAGCAAGGGTAAAGCTGGAATGTCCGCCAAACCACTTTCAAGTGAAGTGGATGGATTGCTGGAGGAAACGTGTGGCTGCGTGTGCGGAGAAGTACAATTGGTTGGCGAGTCAGCCTCTACGAGAGAATATGGAGGATCGACTGCCGCAGGAGCTGTGTGGTATGGTCTATGAGCAGGTGGCGCTTTTATGGCAGAGATAGTCGCACACCGCCACGAGAATATTGTAGCCAGTAGAAGGTCTATTGGCACTCAAATGATGGATGGTCACACACTGAATCTACCAAGCCCCTATGACTACGTGGATGAGCACACGATTGAGTACACAGGCACACATTGGTCAGGGTTGTAAGGCGAATTGTCAATGAAGACGCTCGATTCGTAGCTATGCAAACAAAGCATGTTTTCCTGGAATTTCATCGACCTTTATCGAACAACGCTACTCTGAAGTAGATCCCCATGCCAATCATGGTGCGGTGCAAGTTCAAGTAACGTTGGAATCCGTTCTTCCAATAGTGTAACAAGATCTTTGATGGTGTGAAGCAAAACTTTTCGCCAACCCGAACTCCTGCCAACGTCAGCGTACTGCAAGTGAAACCGAATCTGTGCAGCGTACCGTCAGCCAACACCAGTTACCAAGCTCACGTCGTCCATGGAAGCCGGCCATCTTTGTGGTAGTCCTTGCGGCGCTTGCTGTTCAAGAGCACCTCCGTGGCGGCGTTGGCGATCTGCATCAGGTGCGTAGCCTCCTGACGGTGTTCTGGAGCAACTTTGTCGGGGTGATGCTCAAGAGCAAACCTGTGGTGTGCTGCCCTGATCTCCTGGGTGGTGGCTTGCCAGGTGTTAATGCCGAGTGCCGCGTACAAGGTCATGTCTCTTGGGGGAGGAAGCTGCCTAGGAGAGCGAGCTCGCCGAGTCTGACAAGGTCGAGATGTGCGGGCAGGGCGATGACGCGGAGATGGCTGTGGCGATGGTGACGGTGACGGAGTCGGCGAGAAGCTACGGGGCGTGGAAGGCGGCGTCACGTAGCATGGACGTGGGTCGCGGTTCTCGTTGTTCTCCCATAGCGGGTCAGAAGGCACGAAGGGGAAGGGTTCGTCGGGGTAGTGTGGAGAGGGAGCCGGGGTAGAGTTGGCGGAGTCAATCCTGGCACTTAGTGGAAGGCGTTCGTTTGGCTTGAGCTTCTTTGGAGATGGGTAGAACGTGGCATTCGCCGCATCAGCGTCAACGAATATACCAAAGTCAGGCTTGCGACTGCGCCTTTTGGACGATGTCGTGGGCTGCGGAAGCGGGCTTGGGTTCGATTCGGATTGCTGTTCCACCTTTGCTTGAGCACGTGTATACGGCCTTGTGAAGGGAGTATTCATCATGCGGCTGGCGGCGCTGCTTCGCGGAAGTGGAGTCTCGCAAGCGAGCCTGAGGAAGAGCTCTTCCATGAGGTTAGACATGACTGGTAGGTATCGCGCTCGCCATTCGAAGCTTCAGTAGTGATAGCAGAAACGTGAGCCAGTGGTGCAGTTATATGCGGACAAGCTGTAGTAGTACTGAACGATTGACAAAAACAAAGATGGGGAGAGGACACAACTCGAAGAGACGGCCTGCGTAAGGAGCGATAATGGTGAGTTCCAAAATTCCAATTAAGAGAGTGTGTGGGTCGTGGGCTCAGGAAACGAGGTGACGGCGGATTTGTAGAGTCAAGTGCAGCCAAGGCCAGACCCTGAGCTCGCGCTGGGAGGAACGGGCCCCTGCAACGTCGCAGCATTACGTCTCTTGTGCGGCGCAGAAGGATGCAGAACCGGCAGGTTCCGCTGTACAGTGGCGTAAGGCATGTAACGGCGAGCCATAGCTAGTGAAGGAAGTGTCGCTCACTGCGGGACGTTGTCAGGCCAGACTCCAGGCACAGGCGCGAAACAGTGCCACAGATCGACCTCGGGAGGAGGGCCGCATGTCGTGCTCCTCGTAGCTTCAACGACGATAGCGGCTCTGCTTTCATGACGTTTGTCGTGATGGGAGGTAGCCAGTCAGGGATACACATCTACAGCAACGTATGCATACAATGAGCATGACACCTTGTACGGTATGCGCGTTGACGGATGTTTCCATTCCTTGCCATCAATGCATCTCCACCTCTTGCAATCATTTGGATAGGCAAGCCGGCACGTCGCAGCATCTCACAGGTAACCCTCATAGCAGTGAGCCGGGAATCTACCGGTCAGTCTATTGCGTGAAACTTGGGCATTGGAAGACTGTAGCCTCCTTTCGCCGCGTAGGGCGACGGCTTGGCCATTGAGGTGCTTCCATACAGACAGAGACGACAGCCCATAGTGATGGGAACCCGTGCTGGCGACAATGAGGCATGAACCGCAACAAAAACGGCTACGTTGTATCGGAACGCAGATTCCTGTATCGAGCTGCTCCCACAATCGATGGTTATAGTGACCATGACAAGTCTTCAGAGCTGGACAAGTGAAGCATCCTGGTGGCACGAAGTTGTCTTTTGGGCAGATGGCGCAAGCATGAAGCAAGAAAGTGAATATCCCAGGAGCCAGCACGTCCACGGGTCATGGGTTTCACAGTTCTGATGGGTGAAGGAGGAGCGAGGTGAAGTTGAGGTCTGAGAGGAAGGCACGCGCGAACCCAAAGTGGGTCTAGCGCGTTTGCGCGTTTGGCAGTTCCAAGGTTGCTCGTCACGTCCCGGCGCTGCGTCAAATATGCTCCGCGACGCAGCATCGTCAATCTATATCCCGACAATGCTTTGTTTGGGCGGCGCATTTTCACTCTTGTTGATCGCAGGCTAACAAGACCATCAAGGCCGGGCGCTGTACGCGTTACCGTGTCCGTGCGCGTAACGCCCGGAGTCGCGTAACGCCCGATAATCCCCCTAATAAGCACTTGAAAAATGAGGCTGTAGAGCCACGTACAATAGCTATTATCACAAGATATTTTGGTGAATTATTCTATAGGCCTATGCGACGATATTCTCTTATACAAATTAATTATATAGAGTGGCGGTTCGGCTGCTGCGGGTAGTATAAGTGCGAGGTGCGGCAGGAGGCTCTGCAGTACTAACACTACTTTGCGCAGCCACAGCACTATAATTCTGCTTCTTTCTTGGTGCTACAGAC
Source organism: Didymella keratinophila (assembly GCA_011058865.1). Classification (NCBI taxonomy): domain Eukaryota; kingdom Fungi; phylum Ascomycota; class Dothideomycetes; order Pleosporales; family Didymellaceae; genus Didymella; species Didymella keratinophila. Next base: position 172,731 of record SWKW01000051.1, read on the forward strand.
TGTGAAGCCTTGCGCTTGCCTCTTTGGGGCAATTGTACAGCTTTTTTAGTGTTGCGGGCTTGTTTATCACGCTCTCTTTAGGCCTTGCGTTCAGCTGCTTCCTTAGCCTTCTTAGCTCTCGCTCGCTCCCGCTCCTCCTTCTCCCTTGCCTGCTGCTTACGCCTCTCCTAAGCAATTTTCTTATTGTATAGCTTATTAGCGCGTCTTAACTCTGCTATCTTAGCTTTTTTAACCTCTTCTGCCTCCTTGTTCTGTTGTTTTATCCTCTTATTAGTGCGAGCTTTCTCTACTCTGTGAGGAGAGTAAAACTTAGCTCTACTATGGTATTCCTCCTGAGGCTTAAGTAGCAGAGCTTTGCTCTTGTGTTTGCGCTTCTTCTGAGTCTTAACTACCTCTAAGAGGCGCTGATTTTTGTAGTAGAGGAGCTGATTCTGGACTAATATGTAGTAGAGCGAGCAGCTGATCTTCCTTAGCTCCTTGCTAGTCTCATCCCTGACTACTTTTCGCAGCAGGGTCTCAATTTTGAGCCAATCCTTGCTAGAATAGACTGAGGAAGAGCTTACGCTGCTATCAGAGGACTCAGGGGTATCGCAGGCAAAGCGTTGGAGGACGACGTTAGGCTGAAGGGGTAATATACCTGTTGCCTTAAAGGACTTAAGTATCAGCTCCTAAGTAAACGTGCTTGTCTAAGCCTTCTAGAATAGGCAGAAGAAGTTGCTTTTCTTAATTGCTAGTAGTCCTTAGCTGTTGTGGAGGTGTGTTGTAAGCTTGTTTGAGTACGCAGTTAACAGAGGCTTAAACATTACTTTATTAAGCAGCTGCAGCGTGTAGGTTAAATAAGGAGGAAGGATAGCTAGGAGTATCTTGTTCTGATTGCAGTATTTAATAGCGTCTATTGTTACATAAGAGCTGTGACTGTCAAGGATTAGGAGGCAGTACTTCCTTTAAGCTTTAGCCTTAGTGAAGTAATTAAACACCTGTTTAAGCCAGGCTAGGCCTATCTTATTATTTGTCTAGCCTGAAGGTGACGAGGAAACAAGCACAGAGTGTACCCCTGGCTTAATTTCCTCTACCTAGCTTAATTAGATAGTGTTGTTAGCGGACTTGTAGAGGAGGCTAGGGGGCAGAGCTGATCTGTTAGTGCACACACACGCTATAAGCGTCACCCAGGCACAATTGCCATCTTAAAGCGATGCTGTAACCTCCTTTTTCTCCTACATGCGTCTGCTGAACACGTGTTTTGTTTGTAAGGTGACTCCTATTATAAAGCCCTTCTTATCCATATTGTACGTGTGCTCAGCGTCAACCTTATACTCAGCGATCTTATGCTGTAGTAAGTTAAAGTACAGCTCATATTTGCTGTAAGAATCGGCGTTGTGGCGATCAGCGTCTATACCTGTTGAGTACTTCGAGATGAGATGGATAGAGTACTTATTAATAAAGCGCGTAACCTAGCTCTTGCTCACTGCCTCCCGGGCGACTGCTGACGCGAAATTAGCAATTATCTGTCTTATAGGAGGTATATGACGAGCAGTAAGCTCCTCTATATACCTTATAAGCTCCTCCTCCTGTTGTTAAGTAAGCTTTTATTGCTGGGAGTACTTATTTTCTTAGGCTGCCTAAACACCTCTGTGCCTTCGTGCTAACGTTGAGCGATTAACGCCAAACTGATCAGCAATTTTCTGATACACAAGTTTTTCTCCTAGTTTTAGCACTTTAATTGCTGCTAACGCAGCGTTAATAGGTGCCATGGCTGTTAAGTTGTGACGCGTTGAAGTGTGGGTGCTGATTCGGGTTGCCGGGCGTTACGCGACTCCGGGCGTTACGCGCACGGACACGGTAGTGTTTGAGCAATGCGGGGAAGAATGCAGGCCGAGGTCGATTGGTTGAATGTACAGCAACTCGAGTAAGCATTGAGCTTCGTGCCTTCCACTTGTTTCGCATAGCTTCACCTTGGACTCCAAGCTTGGTGAGCCTCAATGGCAGCGGTATCGAGCAAATCGGCAACACCCAACCCGGGTTCATCGCCGACGCGTCTGCGCCAAATTGCGTTGGTAGCAAAAGACATCGAGCAAGCCAGACAGCTTCTTGTAAGAGACGCTTTTCATTGCTACCCTCTCATATCGTCGCAGAAGCTAGATATAACAGCCGGACCTCTGAATCAACGGAGGTCTTCGAAGCCCTTTTCGACGACTCTTGCTAGTTCATAAGTCTTCAGAAGACTACAATTGGCTCTTCGGCAACGTCCGATTTCTTTGGCAACATGAGAGCGGCCTTTAGTCCTGCTGAAAAAAACTGTCTAGACACATGTCATTGGCGTCGACGTCATTTACGAAGACCCAGCTGTAAGTCAATGGGGGCTAAAGAACTTCCTGAGTACGCCTACTTGATAACGCAAGCTCGCCTTTGCCAACATTAAGCGTAGTTCCGCTCGGCGGCGACATCATCGAAGTCGTTTCGCCCTTCGAGGATGGTACCACGGCAGGACGTCTGCTTGACAAGCGCGGAGATGGCGGCTACATGATCATCATGCAAACTGAAGATGCAAAGAAGCGGCGGGAGTACGTCGAGTCGAAGGGATTGGCGAAGGTGATCACCAGTCAGGAGCATGGTGATACTGTGTTCGTGCAATATCAGCCCAAGGGCATCAAAGGTACGGAAAGCAGAGACCAACATTTGGCTGAACAGAAGTCTAACGTCTGCAGGCGGCATGATGCCAGAACTCGACAGCCATAGACCCAGCCCGAACAACCCTACGCCTCTCACCTCGCGATTCTCGCCTTGGCACGCATGTGGCCCCGACCACAAGACATACTACCCTGAGATGAGACGATCTGCACACCTCTCGCTCGAAGGCTGTATACTTCGGCTGCAAACTGGCGATTACGGACACGAAGCGGCCGCTCGGCAGTGGGAAGAAACTTTTGGGATTGCAAGAAGTCGAGACCTGTTAGCATTCACGAATGCAAGAATGGGCTTTGTCCCTGGCCGGGATGCACATCCTGAAGGGCTGGTCTCAATAACGGTCGGTGTGAGGGGTCAGGCCAATCTCGATGGCATTCTCGAAAGAGCGAGGAAAAGAGGAGTCTGTCAGAATGGAGTCGTGAACATGTGCGGGGTCAGGTGGAACTTCTCCTTAACAGCTCAGGATGCGTCCAAGCTCTAAGCGCATGCCGTAGAATGCATTATTTCGGATACGGGAATTGAACTCAGCCTTGTGGCGCAGCACGCGGCGCTTGACAACGCAACATTCGAGAAATGGCGCATGGGATTTCCCAGACTTTCACGTCAATAAATAGATCGGATGTAAGCATTGAAGCTATCGTATTCCTCAGAAGCTGCATCTGTTTGCAAGAGCTTGAAATTCTTCCTGAAGGCTTCCGGTAAATTTCGAATTCTTGGAATTGTGTCCGGTTTCTTAGACGACACGAGAGCCAGACATGCGTCCACCCGCCGACTCTCTTTCCTCACCCACTACCCATCTCATAATCTGTTTAAAGCTCTTGTTCGTTCTCATGATGCTGCAGTTCCGCCGCGCACGGCCATCTCGTATCTATAAAAAACATCACCATGCCACGAATCCTCCCACCGCACTCTTCTCTCTACTCATTCCCTTTACCCTTTTCATTTTCACGTCGTCCCTCCTTGGTCTGACCTAACATAGCATGACAATCAAACGCTCAGCGAATGACATTGAGTCACGTCCTATCAACCGCAGACAGTGGAGCACACGCACCCAAGAGGATGCCGATCTTGCTCAAGCCATCCAAGAGTCACTCGATCCAACCACACTACAACAATACACACGAATACACGATACTTCACATGTGCTAGCTTTGCAGGGGTGCTCATACATACGGCATACTGGTCCAGGCTAGTGACAACTCAGAACTTGACCATTGCGATGCAGGGTCAGCCCATCACATTCACTATCTTAACTCGAGCATTATGCACACCAAGTGCATTGCAGGTACATACTACACACACATCTAACCTGCTACTTCCCTTCGAGAAAACTGACAATCTTTAGTGAAGCTGCTTCAATATTCAGTGAGGCAAAGATAAGCAAATGTTAATTCTTTATAGCCACCAGAGGTTGTATAAAATTTTAAGACGCTTGTAGTCTACTGTTGAATACCTCCCTTAATTCGGGTAATATCTGCTTAGAAGAGATAGCTCTAGGCAGCAGGTCTGACCGCAAGCACCCTACTCAATATTGCTGTCCTTCAGTAGATACAGTGCCACTCCTTGTTCCAGACGCTGACTCTCAAACAACCGATCGTCCAGCAGATGGTCTCATAGCATCTTCAACACGTGTAAGCTCATTTACTTCGTAGCATCAGCAGGTTTCAGAGCACTTGCTCCAGTGTAAAGTTAAGTATCATGTGCGCCGGTTTCGCGACACTAGAAAGCTACTGTTGACGAAAAGGGGTTCTGCAGCATGTTCAGTATTTGCTGCGTTCACTCGAGTACATCTCAATAAGTAGCATTATTGCCTCACCAGGCACCGCTGTACATTACTGACACTTAGACCCTAGCCCTCCAATCCCAGCCTACAAGCGCAAAACGGGTGGCGACGAGCAACGCACCCCCCACGAAAAAAGACGTCCCAGCCCAAATATTTGCGTACGTGTAGTTGCCGCCATGCTGCTGTATGAGCGCACCTGCCAAAGGCGGCCCTGTGAAACTCGAAAACGAAACAATTGTGAAAGCCATACCCATCCTGATCCCAGTCTTCTTCATGTCAGGTGTACGACTCATCGAGCCAATGCATGCCGGCCAAAGAGCCTGGATGACAGCGCTAGCAGAGCCATAAAGAACAGCAAAAGCGTACAAGCTGCCTACTGAATGCACGCCAATCCAACTGTACATCATAATGCCGCAGATGAACGCAAAGGGGATGAGAGTGTTCAGACTGCCAATCTTGTCTGCATAGTAGGTAGGCAGCAGTCGGAAGATGAAGCCCATGCAGACTTGTACGAGCAGGAGATTGATCGACTGTTGGTACGAGACTCCCAGGATGTTACGACCATACGAGCCAACGTAAAAGAAAGCAAAGTACAAGCCCCAAAAGTTGAAGAACATCCCCGCGCAGTACAAAGCGTACGGCGCCTCTTTGAAAGAAGCCCAGTCAAAGATATCTCCGGTCCTCCTTGGAGGAAGTCGTGTTCGGTACAGAGTGATAGTGATGGCGTTTAATGTTAGCATAATGAAACCGATAATGCGTATGGTCCACGGAAAGCCGAGCTTGGGAAGACATTGCTGTACAACAACAGGGAAGATAACGCCGCCGGTACAGGACCCTAAAGCCGTGAAGCCCAGGGCAAAGGCCCGCCTCTTGACAAAGTAGGTCGAAACTAAGGCCATAGAAGGGCAAAATTGCAGACCATTGGCGATCCCTAGGCATACTCCTTGAGAGAGGAAAAGCTGCCAAAGCTCTGTTGACTCCGCCATCGTGAAGATACCCACAAGCTGGAAGATGGCGCCTGCAATGTAGACCGGTCGAAAGAGTCCAGCGTCAGTGGCACGGCCCGAAAAAGCTCCAATGCCGAAGAGGAAAAACACCTGAATCGAGCCAGTCCACGAGATGGTTGACGGCGCAATTCCAAGCTCGTTCTCATAGTAGGTCTGATACACACCGAAGGACGTGAAGAAGCCAAAGGTCGTGAAGATTGTGAGATGCGTGCAGAAGACCTGGATCCACGCCGTCAAGCCTCCATCTGGTGCTGGTCCGGGGTCAAACGAGGCTGCTGATCTTCGCGAGAAGACTCTTGCCAGAGCTGGTGCGGTTGGCTTCTCTAACTCCTGTTGTTGCCGTTCTGGGTCTTCGACTGCTTCCTCGATCTCGTCGTCGCGCATGCTGGGCCATGCTCTGAGGCCTCTTTGCCGTTCTTCGGCATCATTGCGCTTCTCCGCGTCCTGGGCACAGTGCTCCGCGGCTGTGGCTTGCGATGTCATTCTTCAAGCTTGACGTCAACAGGAAAAGATGCGCAATGAAGGGCAGCGCATAGCAAGAACGCGATGAGGTTGTCTTTGGAGACACGGACGCGTCGTGACAACGCAGCGCGAACGAGGACTTGTTATTCCCGATTGTCATTGAGCTGGCTGACAAACTTTTTCTCCGCGGTGGCAGGTGGCAGCGCGCATCCCTTCCTGCAAGCGGAGGAGTGGCCAATAATTGTGGGGTAGAGTTTTCAACGCGGCAGGTCAGCGCGGTCCCGGGCCGCGGCCTTTGATTTCGGGAGGACATTACCCGAGAAGTGCTACACCATTTCTAATGAAACATCCGCAATCTTCGGACACATCTCATGGCCGGTCTCTCCTCCACGACGTCTGCACTCTAGTGAACAGACCCCTTGAGTTGGTCTGCGCTGTCCCCTGTCATTTGTTAGGATGTTTTGGATCGTGGTGGGTCACAAAAAAGGCAGACGAAAAGCAAGCTGCACGGGATGGTGTTTGGACTAACATTGATCTATCTTCAATTCATGGAAAACCGCAAAAGGTACATGGGTAGTAGATAACGCTGAGCGTTAAAGTGAGAAATGCGGGTTCTAATCAGGACAATATATGCCGAGCTGGGCTTACGACCACTCAGGTCTTCGCTCGAGAACAGGTCGGTAAGTGCAGGAGACTCCATATGCCCTTAATCATCGGGCGACACCATGCGTCTGTGGGCACGGAGGTGACGGTGGGGCAGGATATGCGTTGAGATACTGGGCCTCAGGATCGATGGTTGCCGGGGGAGCTGCTCGCTGCTTCCTTGAGCCCTTCTTCGCACTCCACGGACGACTAGAAATCGGACCTTTGGCGGAAGCATTGAGCTTGTCGACAAACAGACCCAAAAGCACGTAGATACCCACGACCACAAATTCTTCGACCACTGCCATGCCGAGTCTGACAGCTGTACTTCCATTCGCGACACTAAAGAGATGATTGTGGAGGAAGACCGCAAGAACGGAGTAGAGTAGACGCACGGCGATGAACAGGAGCGCGATGCCAATGGCGATAGGCACACGACGCTCCTTACTTGGAATGACAGGAATCTGTGGGAATGACAGCAAAAACATCAGTGCGATGCCTGCGAAGGCCACGATGTACAGAGCGACACTGACTTTGCTCGTGGTGGGGATCTGATAGGTGCCGTTCGAATCGACTGAAATGTTCGTGCCGCCGGCAATGGCGAGAATTGTGGCAACTAGCAAGAACAACTGCAGGAGCCGGAAGTGCCGTATCGTAAGCTTTGGTGTGGAGTTGGCATTGACAAAGTCCACAAATCGAGAGAGCATTCCTAATGTAGCCAGGAGAAGGGGTGCCAGGCCAACAGAGTCTATGATCAAAACGGTTTGTAGCAGTCCGGCTGACTGATTGCTGTGCGTCACGAACTGACAGATGCCGCCAATCATTCGTATCAGACATAGGACGAGGGTGTAGAACCACCCGCTGATGCGACTGAAGCCATGGCGGAAGCAGACGAAGGCAGATAGGAGCAGGCATGGCGAAAAGAAGATCAGCTCGATAAGAGCAATCGTGTCGCGTCCATGCCAGGTCATGATGAGCGCTGGTATGGAGATTTGGAGGTATTCGGTGAATTGACTGTCGTTGGTACAATTGAGTTGCGACGCGTCGAGGGGCGTGAAGATGCGAGCCGTAAGTTGTTGTGTGACATCTTCAAGTCCTCCATCCTACCTTTATGTATTTCATGCATGCTCTCGCAGCTGCGACCTTTGCATATACAGATCCTATCGTTGTGCATACCTGAAGAGGAAAGTTGATTTCGTCGCTGTTCCCCTCCGAAAGGGGTAAGTACCTCGTCAGTGCGCTTGCCTCAGCCTCATGCCCCACGCTGCGCCCCATCCATCAACGCTCGACACCCTCGCCAGTAACCCGTACTCAGCACGTCTTCGCCAGGCTGCACCCGCTGCTTGTTCGAATTTCCTTGGTTCGCAAATCCAACGTGGGCCGCCTGTGGCTTACTGCTTACTCTCGGCCACTCCATTCGGATATGATTTGCTCTCAGACGAATCGCATCTCTTCGGCGCCAGCCAGTCAGCATAGCTAAGCCACGACAAGCTTTTAGGGCAGTCGTCAGACAAACGGGCTTCGCGATGCTTGCTGGATGCCTTATCTAACGACGAAGTGCTTGCCTAAATAAAGGGTGCTTAGCGACCCGCGTGTGTGATGAATTCAAGAAGACGTTGAGGTATGGTCTACCGTGGGCGGCCGTCCGCAGCTTGCTTTGCTTGCCGTACGAGGCGCATCAAGGTCAGCTCGATCAACATCACCTCCCACAACACGCAAAATAACCTGTTTTCAGTGCAATAAGAACCAGTCCGGATGTGCGCAATGTGCGCGCATGCGCATCGTTTGTCCAGGCTACCGCGACCCTTTGGATCAGCTCTTCCGCGATGAGAGCGCCGCCGTCACTAAAAGAGCGCAGAAGAGCTACAAGGCTCCCGGTGGCTCTGCACGAGATGTATCATCTGATACAGAGTCACTGAAATCAGCAGCCCCTCGTGTCGAGACGTCTGGGGCATCTGTGCGCGAGATCGACATGGCTATGTCTTTCTCTGCGCCTGGACCGAGCCTGTCGCAATCAATTGATGTCGTTGCCATGACTCACTTCATGTCTTCTTATGTTCCAGGAAGCCATTTCGAGTACCTCCCAGAACTCTTTTCTGTGAGCGGAGAAGATGCTGCCTTACCAGCAACAGTGCACGCAGCGTCGCTGGCAAGGCTGGCGTGGGAGCTAGGACAGCCAGATCTCATGGTCCAAGCCAAACGATCGTACGCAACAGCGTTGACCAGGACGAACGCTGCGTTGTCGAATCCAGCGATTGCCACGACCGACGCAGTCCTTGTAGCCGTCCTGCTCTTGAGCCTGTATGAGACTATCATTTGCAACGATGCCGGCACACCAGAAAACTGGATCAAGCACACGCGTGGTGCTCTGGCACTCATCCAGCTTCGCGGGAGGAAACAGCTGGACACACCCGTGGGTCGGGCGCTGTTTACACAAGTCGCGAACATCATATGTGTCGACAGCTTGAGGTCCGGCTTGCGACTGGCCCCCGACTTGGTCGATCTCCAAACGGCTGCTCTGCATTATATAGACGAATGTCCACGATTCGGAATGAGCAGCTCCACCGGCGAGCTGGCGAATCTCCTTGCAGATGTAAAGGGTGGACACTTGACACCACTCGGGGTTGTCGAAGCAACGCAACGACTGGAGGCGAAGTATATCACCTACATCTCAAATCTGCCTGCCTCCTGGCAGTATGAGGTCGAAGAGCTGGACAAGCCGCAAGCGGACGTGCACTGCATGACAATCCATCATTACTCGAGCAACCGCGTCGCCCAATTCTGGAACTCGTATCGAATGACGCGTATCTTTCTCAATGGTATCAAGCACGGTCACGCGCGGTATCTTCGACCTGCTAACACAGCTCTCTTAGAACAAGCAGAGCGTACTGCAATGGAGATGGCCACGGACATCTGTGCAAGCGTGCCACAGTTCACGGACCCCAAGCACTTCTCCGTGGCATCCGCTGCGACCCTGCTGTGGCCTTTGTCGACGGTGCGAGGCGCGGACTTGGTCGGAGACGAGCTACGAAAGTACGCTGAGGGAAGACTGAGGTTCCTGGGCCGAACTTTGCGCATTCGTCAAGTAGAGCAGGTGGCCTCGTGTCGCGAGATTGACCCCTTGAAGGACGGACTGCACATGTTTTACCTGTCGTGAACCCAGAAAAGAACGACAACTGACGCACCCATGTTTACAACGCAAATGGAAGTCGACTCCGACAAGGTACTTCCGGTGGCTACATTCGAAGCGTCGGCGCCAATGCCAAGCGGTCAGGTATGACTTGCACCGAAGCCCACGGGTTCGAGATCACAAAGCGGAGTACGGCCGAGCCTCGAAGGAACGCCACCAAGCTCGTGAGTGGGACTTTACCTGCTCAAATACACGCCCACGGTTTGCAATCATGGTGCTCTGCGTGCGAGTACTTTGTCATGTCTATTGGGCTCGTCTCGGCGCTTCATCTGGGTGTAACGGTGTGGCCGGCATGCATGAGCAACCTCCCGTCAAGATCTGCTCACCATCTTACGAATCCATTCGACCTCAGTGGCGAGATGCGACATGATGCACCATGATGCAGATGCTGTCACATGGTTCCTAGGCTCGATCGAAGTTTGCTGCTGTTAAACACCGACTGCTGCTGCGCGGTGTGCTGCGGCTGGCGGACCTTGACTTCGACATGTCTGAACAAGTCTGCGCAATGTCACAATGCTGGAAATGGTGATCAGAGTACCGGTATGGCCGATTCACTCATCACCAACAAGACGAGATCATCCGATCAAGTTACGGGAACGCAAAGATTGAGAAATAAATGATCGATTGTTCGTGAAACTGGGTATCATATGTCATTCACTGCTCCTCCAAATCGGCCTCCAATCCAATCCATGGCTCAACGGCAGCAGCCTGTGGGCCCAGTAGCATCGACTGAAGCCCTCCGTACATCCTTCTCCTGCCTGAAGACCGCCTCAAAAGGGATCCTGACCACCATCCAGTCGCACAAGAACTTTCCAAGAATCGCTCCCAGAACAACCGAAATGAAAATCCAGCCGTTGAATGACATGATGATCAACATGAGCAGATACGCGACACCAAGTGTGACTCCGTGGATGATGGCGCGGGCCAGTTGTTGCAGAGATGTGGCGCGAAACGTAGCGTACTGTGTCCCTAGCGTGGAAGAGGGGCCGTCGCAGCAATTGGAGAGTGGCGTTTCAGCGAGTGCCGCTTGCTGAATGCGCAATTGACGCTGGAAGGTGCGTAGAAGGTATGCATCCCATTCTGTGCTGACGCGACGCAGAAATTCGAGTGTGACGACAAGCATGGCAGCGCCAATGCAAGACGCGGCGAACATGGCGTTGTTCTTGACGTGCCATGAGCCAGCCAGGAAGCAGGAATCGACGATGCGCCAGTTCCAGAGCATCTGCACAAGTCAACAACCATCGCTTGAAACGACATATCGACTAACATACCTCCATCTGGCACTCGCTGGCGCCCATCACCATCGCATTGGAGCTGTGGCCGTGTGACATGATGAGATGTGCGCTGAGGTGTAGTCGCTGATACGCCGCGGTGTTGAGGTTTGACAGGCGAGATGCGCACGAGGGCAACGTGGATGCAGGTCTTCAAGTGAGGCTCGACAGCTGTAATGACACCACGACCCAAGGGCCTCGCCGCTATATCAACGCCCCGAAACGTGCTCAACATCCGAATCACGAATTGCCTGACGATCAAACTGCCTCCCGCCAACTTGGCGGAAACGCCAGCGGCCTCGTCTGTTCCCGGCAAAACTCCGTTAAATGTGGGGGAACTTGCTCAATCACACTCACGCCTTCCCTTTTGCGTAGCGAAAGGGTCCACGCTCACCACCGAGCGGAGCGGCCAGACGCTTGGCATCGCGCACTTTGTCAAACTACTTTCTGAAACGCGGCATCCATGATTCGACTGCCGATGTCATATAGAACCATGGGCACCGACTGCTGTGACAGTAGCCGCAACCAATCTTCGCTCACGAGTTTGTTATCTGAGCAGCCATGGCCGACACATTGAAGCTGTTGACAGCGCGTCAACATATCCAGAACATCAGCGCTGCCTCGGAAGTGCAACCGCACTGGGGGTATGCGGACCGCGTGATACCTTGTGTCAACGATGCCGGGTCCTGCAAGTACCTCGATGTTGTGTATGCCGCCCACGATCTCGGCATGTACTACATGGGCATCATCTGGGCGACCATCGGCGGCATCCTCATCGTTTGGGCCATTGGACGACACTTCATGCGCGCACATCCGTCTGGTGTCGTACTTCCAGCAGAACTAGCAGGAGAAGGCGTGAACAAGAGGAAGAACGCGATCCAGAGATTCGCAACAGCAGTGCCATCATACGCCCGCTCATATCTGCTTCCGGACGCCAGCAGGTTCATCTTCGGCTGTGTCACCCGTACCCAGGTCCTGACTCTTGTCACCCTTGTCGGATATCTCACTATCTGGTCGTTCGTCGGTATCATCTATGGGAAATGGGTCACACCGGTCAAGAAGATGCCTGGCGTCTACAACATCCGTACGAGCTTGGGACCTTTCTCTGACCGCGTGGGTGTCATTGCTTATGCTCTGACCCCACTCTCCATCATGCTCTCCAGCCGGGAGTCAATTCTTTCCCTGGTCACTGGACTGCCATACCAGAGCTTCAACTTTCTTCACCGTTGGTTGGGATACCTCATCTTCGCCCAGTCGTCCATTCACACCATTGGGTGGTGTGTTGTCGAGATCAGGCTCTACCAGCCGCAACCCTCCGTTGGACTCAAGTGGATTCGTCAATTGTACATGATCTGGGGTCTGGTCGCCATGATCCTACTCACCTTCATCGTCATTCTGTCCACACCCTGGGGCATCCGCATGACAGGATACGAGGCTTTTCGCAAGCTTCACTACGTTTTGGCTATGGTCTACATTGGCGCGTGCTGGGGTCATTGGGAGCAGCTGAAGGTGTTTCTCATTCCGGGTCTGGTCGTCTGGATCATTGATCGCGCCATTCGTCTCGGCAGGACCGCTCTGCTGCACTACAACTTCCTTCCTTCGGGTCACATGGGTTTCCGCGCTGCACCGGCAGATATCACCTTCTTCAAGGATGAGGTCAACGGCGACGTCGTTCGTCTTGACTTCGACCATCCTCAAGACTCCTGGTCGGTTGGCCAGCACTTCTACCTGATGTTCCCCGAGTCCAGCATCTGGCAGGCGCATCCTTTCACCCCGCTAAGCCTTCCCAAATTCGGCGCTGACACCCAGCACCACTCCTACATTTTCCGCGCAAAGAAGGGCGAAACCCGCAAAATTGCCGAACTCTCCGCTAAGCGCATTGCACGCGCTGCCGATCCTCAAGAAGCCAGCGAAAGCCTCGTTGGAAACGCTCGTCTTTCCGTTGTCCTCCAGGGTCCATACGGCGAGCAGACAATGCGCGACCTAGCATCCGACTCGAACATCCTATGCATCGCTGGTGGCACCGGTATCACCTATGTCCTTCCTGTTCTCCTCGACATTGCCTCCCGCCCCCAGAATCGCGACCGCAATCTCTCTCTCGTCTGGGTCATTCGCCGCCGCAGCGATATCGATTGGGTCGCTCCTGAGCTCGCCATCTTGAAGCGCAAGTGTCGTAACTTGAGGACTGGCATTCATATCTACGTCACTCGCGCAGCCGAGGATCACTACCACGAGCCCAATGTACCTACAGCAGCCGAGAAGGTCACCGCGACCGACTGCTCGCCGGAAAAGGGTAGCTGTTGCGCACCACAGGAGATCAGCAGCTGTTGCGCAATGAAGGACATTGACATCGAGATTCAGCCAAAGAGCTGCTGCCAAAGCAAGGAGATCCAAGCAATCTCAGACTCGGGAGACTCCTCGGCTGCATCCGTCTCATCTGCGCTGTCTGTTCACGGCGTTTCGAAGTCAGAGCTCAACCTGGACCACATCCAGGCGCGTCCCGACTTGAAGCTGGCTGTTGAAGACTTCGTTGCTTCTACAGTACGAGGGCGGACTGATGTGTTCGCATCTGGACCTGGTGGCATGATCAGCGATCTGCGCACCATCATTGCGAGTGTGAACAAGGGTGGGGAGGTCTGGAAGGGCGAAGAGAGGTGGGATGTCAGGTTGACATGCGACGATAGACTGGAGTGGTAGACGATCTGTCAGTGATAGAGTAGCGATTTTGCCTATGATACCCCAATGCAAGTCTTTTGAATATTCACAGTTCACAGATGGTGTAAACTGCTAAAAAAAAAAAAACTGCTCAACGTGGTAACGTCATGACCGCGACTGGTTCGCGCTTGCTTTAATTGCTCGCTCTAGACCTTGTCCTCTTTCCCTCTAGTAACATAATGGACTTCCTCCCCTTCCAGCACACCGGTAATCGTCCAGACGCCTTCGTGGTCAAAGAAACCCGCATTAGCCGCCATCTGCTCGAAGACCAATGTCCGCCCAGCACCCTTTGGCAGAACTGGCACAGGCCAGATCAGGTCAAGAATGTAGTAAACCAAATCTCCCATGCACAGCGACAGCAGAAAGCCCAATTTGTACATGTTCTTGCTTGCGGTGGCAACTGAGTTAGGATTCAGGGATCCAGCCACACCATGCACCGTGAAAGCGACACCAGCTGTCCACGCAGCTAGCATTTTCAAGTTCCAGCCCTTAAAGTAGGTGTAAGGGCTCTTGAGCGTCGCGACATATAGTGATGGGACGTAGAAGTTGCCTTTGCGCACGACCCAGTAGTCAATGATCATGCACGCGCAAATCGGCATCAGGAATACCGTGTACAAGCCAAGGAACGTCAGGAAGGAAGTTGCAGACGCAATGATCTTCTACGGAACCAGCAATGGCGCAAGAACAGCGCAAATGACCTGACCCCGAACGATCGTGAGCCAGCGTGGGAAGATACCGGTAAGATCAGCGCCCACAGGAAGCGAGTTGCTGCCAGCGTTCGTGATGAGGACGGCCAGCATCATGCCGAAGGATGCAAACACCATTCCTGCACGCGCACCTGGCGTCCCGTACTCGTTGAGGATGGCGTCGTACAAATCCCAGACGTTCCAGTAGCTCTTGCCCAGCACACCAGTCGCAGCTGCAGTCAGCGTGTCCAACCGTACGTAGTACGGCCTGTTACGGCTACAGATTACAGCTATAAATACTATAAGTAACAGCAAAGATCTTAAGATGTATATAGTAATAGCAGTAACTGTAGGTAGCTATAAAGGAGACTGTATTATAGTGTAGCTACAGTATACCTCTTAGTATACCTTACATAGCAAGAAAATAGAGGTTATAATATAGATAATAAATAATTATCTTATCTATTCCTCTAAGTTAGCTTAACGTGTTTCACAAGCGAGCGCCGCACCTAACTAAGCGCTGCACTTTTAACAGCAGAACGCCTGCGCAGTACTATACTATAATACAATACTAATAAATAATTACTTACAGGCCTAGATAGTATTATTTAAAAGCTTTACTATTATCTGTATCCTTTATTTTTACTTTACAGGTGTAGGAGTTATGTCTAATTTTACTGTAACAACTACAGCATTACCCTGCATACACCCTCTTTATAGGTATCTTACCTTTACTATAACCTCTAGCCTCTTTTTTAGTAATTAAGTTAGCTACCTCTCTAATTATAAGAGTCTCCTCTGCATATATATAGCGTTACTTACAGGTCTTGCGCTTAGTAGACGCTTCTATAGTGTCTTAAAGGTAGCCTACTTCCTCCTATAGTAATACTATATTATATACTATCTACTAAGTACTCTTACTTAACTATTTAACCTACTTATCTAATAAGCTTACTAGGGACCCTTAATAGATTTAAATCTACTTTTAAATTAGAGTTAACTACTCCTCTACTTTATAAGTATTATATAGTATCTTTAGCTCCTAAGTAATATTGCTAAGTTTTAGTAGTATTAGCGTGCGCAGACGTATATTAAGCTTTAATAACACAACCTCTAGGTTATATAGGACTAGCCTAGCACCTCTAAAGTCTGCGCAAACATTCTCTGCTGTAAATACCTTCTTAAAAGCTGCTTTAAAGGCTAGTAGGAAGGTTTCCTTATTGATATAGTAGATATAACTGCATACTAATGTTAAGGGTCAAAGTGGCCTTCTAACGAGTATGCATTTGTCCTATACTACAGAAGCTAAAAGATAGAGAAGACAACTTGCTCCTCTCGTACAAGACAGATGAAGGGGTGCCAAGCCTCGCTTATAAAGTCACGTGAGCGAGTCTTGTACGTAGCCCTGTACAGTTAGGGCTCAGCCCATAACAACTAAGGCTAAGATCTTGTTACTATATATACGCTTTAGTAGCAAGAAGTAGGTAATATTAAGTAGCTGTAACAAGTATAATAAGTGTGCTAGTATATAGAGAGTAATTATCTTCTTCCCTTTACAGTAATTCTAGAAATCTGCTAAGTAGTAGCTCTTATAGCTGTTAATAATAAGTAGCTAGTACACCCTAACTAGCTTTATATACAAGTTAAAGTATTTAAGCTAGGCAAGTACTAGATTATTATTAGTCTAGCTAGTAGGGCTTACTTATATAACCTAGTTATATAGCAGGTCCTTAGTAAACTAGTTAGAGATTAGAACCTTAC